>JAJJWW010015298.1:0-11260 GCA_023531295.1 Papaver armeniacum
CGTTGCGATATTATGGTCTCACACCAGCCCTATTTCTACAAAATCTATTGATACTATTGAGATGGGGAAAGACAATCCAAAATTGTTTTGCATTAGCAACTTTGCCACAGGGGCATGAAACATCTGCTCTACCCTCGAGTTTTTGCAGGTGAAAGGGGCCTTCGACAAGAGTTGCCCTTTGTCGCCTTATTTATTCATTCATCCTCCCAAGGACTGTCAGATTTGATGAGAAAGATGGGATAATGCTTTGTACAATGGGTATTGTGTCAATAGAAGTGCTTCAGTGGTGTCACACCTAATGTCTGCGGATGACTTGCTGCTGTTTTGAACTCTGGACAATAGAACCATACAGACTCTGCTACAAATTTTGGTTATATATGCTGCATGGTCGGGTCAAACTGCAAATATGCAGAAGTCAGCAGTATTCTTCAGCAAAGGGGTAGAACATCATAGAAAACATGAAGTAGCTGAAATACTGGGAGTGAAGCAGATGGAGAGCTCTGACAAATACTTGGGCATCAACTTCTAAAATCAGCTCATCTCACAACCTCTCACGATTTCCATGAAGAAAAGTTCAACTCAAAAAATGCAGGATGGAATAGAATATTTCTAACTCATGCAGGAAGGACAATGCTAATTGATGAGTTAGGTTTGATACCTCCATATATATGGCCACCTCTTAACTTCCTAAGAAGAATTTAGACAGATTAACCAGATCAGGAGTGAATTTCTGAGTGGGTTCATGACAAGGAGGTCAGGAAAATGCAATTTATTAATCCAGGACCAGTTTGAACTTGAAAGGAGAAGGGTATTGGGGATAAGAAATCTACATCAAGTGAACAAGACTGATTGCAAAATTGGTATGGAAGTTTCTAGAGGATGAAGACTGTCTGGGGAAAGATCATGAAGGAGAAATATGTAAAGAAAATTAATTTTGGGAAGTAAAAAAAAGCCATTAGCTCTTCGAAGAACATGGAATGCTATCTCAATCGTAAGAAAAGACATAGAAAGACAAATGATCTTGGTCCGTCTGGTAAAAACATCAATATATGGTTTGATCAATGGATACCAAGGCTACCACAAAATGAAACCGGAGAGAAGAGTGATGAAGAATACAACACTACTAAAGTGGAGAACTTATTATCCAAGAAGATCGAGGTGGAATCAATCAGCTCAGCACTGCCCAGCCCATGAGTAAATGGGGAAAGCGCAAAGACAAGCTGATCTGACTCATCATCCAAAAGGTGATTTCTCATCAAAATCTTTTCTCAAATCTATGAATGATACCCGGACCTCAGAGCTTGATGACATTGATTTCCACATGGAAGAGATTCTGAGCACAAATCTTATACCACCAAAAATCTAATTATTTATCTTGGAGATTACTAAAGAATGGTTTGCCCGGTGTCAAAAAGAACATTAAGAGACATATAAATGGAATCAATGATGGATCAGAGATTCTGTCAGAATTTTGCATGATGAAACAATGAACACTTGTTTATATAACGCAAGCTACTCAAGCTATCTTGTTTGCGTCTCCACCTTGACCAAGGCGGGTGGAGCAACTTGTAAGACTATACAAGAGTTTGTGATGAAATGGCTTGAGGATGGAGGGGATTATGCCGAACGAAGATGGGAGCATGTTTGTGGTGGGAAATTTGGAAAGCAAGGAAACGTTGTAATCTTTAACAATAAAAGAATTTGAATATTCAATAAGTCGTCAAAAGTCGCATGTCTTGGTATAATATGGAGATGGAAAGTTGGTGAAATGGAGTCAATGCCTGATGAGAGTAATATATTGGAGTCAATAAATGATACTTGGGAGCCACCGTAAAGTCTAAAGATCAAGATTAATTTGAGGGAGCAAGATGGGTTTAAAGGATTTGCTGTGGAGTTGTGGCAAGAGACTCGGGAAGCGAGATTCCAATTTGCCAAAAACAAGAGTCTAATTCATTATAAGGCGGTGGAAGGCAGAGGCAAAAGGAGCTATGATAGCTGTGTGGAATTGGGAATGGGAATGGCCAGAGATATATAATCTTGGAAGGAGACTCATTGATAGTTATAAATGCTCTCAGATATAGTCACTACGAGCCCAATCGAGATTACAAAATCTGATCAACGGAATCGGAGGAGCTCAGAATTTGGTCAGATGAATATAGGTATGTCAGAAAAATGCCAACAAAGTGTAATATAATTTGCGGCTTTAGTACATGAACAACCACTCATCGAGACAGAGTGGATTACTTTCCTTGTATTTTCAACTCATTTGTGAGGTGAGTATTCTTCTCTTTGTGTAAGTTTGCTCTTACTTTTTCTTTTGATTTGTACCCCTTCAAAAAAAAAAAGACGTACAATCATAAAATTATTAGAAACTTAATACTTTCCTTTTTTTTTCCCAAAATAGAATCACTTTCCTTTTTCAATTTGGCCTATTTTAGGCTAAAATAAAAAATGAAAATATCTATTTTCAAAAACAGAGAGGATTATATTAATAAGTTGAGTCTTTTACACTATTGTCCCAGGAAAGTGATGGTGGGATATTGTTTATGGTATGAAGTGCTTCAATTTGCAATTGGATTGACAATAACTAGAAATAGCTAACACTGGATATCCGTGCTAAAATTGTGCATTGCTTTCTCACCAACAACTTAGGGGAGGAGTCATAAATCTTACTATGGGATCTGGGAGGGCAAAAAAATTCTTAGGTGCGCAGTTATGTATATAATAAAACCTTCGTATATTAATAGTCATGGTCAAGGACTATTAGATCTCCTACCAGAATTTTTCATTATGATATTTGTATAGAAAAAACAAACTTATCGAGTCTTATTCCTCCTTAAGGAGATGTCATAGCATACTCGCTCTACGTATTGCATTAAATTTTTAAGAAAATTTGATCGATAACATGTTTGGTGTTGAATTCCAAATTAAGTTATTGATATTATCATCCAAAGACTTAAATTAAAAAAAATGTGATACTAGATATTTCACCAATAGCCTTGTTTGTACCCAATAGTAATTTTAGGCACTAAACACCACATTAATTTAATAATTATGATGCAAAATTAGTTGGAAAGCGGATTAAAAATAAATAGAGGAGACACGGAATTTAACGTGGTTCGGCGAGGATGCTTACATCCAGTGAACTCGAGAGAGATTTCATTGATGATCATAATATAATGGTATTTTTCGGGTTAGCTAACCTGGAATTCCATGTCCTATTAGGTTTATGATACATGTATTTATACCTAATTCGATATAAATTTCATGTGCAAGCCACTTGGACAATAAAATTTCTGAAACTTCGAATTTTCTTTAACGGGCTAAAAGCTTGATTAACGCAGCTTCCCGTCTATTTATGGATGGTACAAACAAACCCTTTCACTAAGAAAGAACCATATTAATGAGAAGGCAAAGCTGATGTCATTAGAATACAATGATAAAGTTATTGGGCGATTATACTACTACTAGGGACCTGAGTAGGAAATTCGTCAACATAAAATGTTTTACTAGCGGTGTGCATATATTCGGAACAGCGATTTCATCCATAACCGTCTGAAATTGTATGTGGAAAACTAATCCGGAGTTTATGGGCCGGTCACGGGACCTCTTCGAAATCCCATAAAAGGTTTAGCGGTTTGTTGCAGTTGGTTTTATAAATCATGGATATATCCGCACTGGAAGATTATGATCACGTGGATTGTGATTTGTGAGAGTAGTGTGATTGTGTGGGTCTGTGAACTATTCCGTAAAGTGAGTACTCCAAAAATCAGAGAGTGAACAACTGAACATGTAAGGTAGCTTAGAAGAGGACAAAATATGAGACCAGGCTTTTTTTATCACTCACCACTACACCATAAAGTATACACATACCCAGGCCCATCAACGAATTATTGAAAAATACTACTGTATTCGAGTAAATCCATCCGAACATTCCTATTCAAAAACACTTCATTTGGGGAAGGAGGAATCTCGGCTGTTAAATAAATTAAAAAAGCTAAAATGCAAGTTTCATTTTACTGCTGAGATTTTTCTTTCTTTCTAAAATCCTTGATTAGTCGATCCTGACCCGTACAATCCGGTCGATCAACGCGAGGTCAAATCCATGGATGATTAGGCCACGATCCGCGGTTCAATTTTCCAACCCAACTTTGACGGTTTGTCATGGGTGACCCTAATCCAAGCCGTCCGTTTACACCTATGTTTACCGATCAGAAAACAAATTTTGCCGAGAGGCAAGGGAAATTTCTAGAGCGAGTAATCAAAGTATAAATGGGCTTAATTTGGAGCCCAAATTTTTTAAATTATCAGGTTTGGGAGAAAGCCCAGCGTGGTAGCTAGACTAGACAACCTCTGAAAATGGTCTCACAATCCAGCTAGGGTCTTGAATCTTGAGACATTTTTAGCTAATAGTATCATCAGCTTGTGTGGTTCTACTGTATAATAACTTACGTATATCGTCTTACAATTCCATTCAAAAATGCATGTATGTGAACATGATTTGCCGTTCATTAAATTTATTTGTATATTCATCAACTTCATACTTTTTCGTTGTAGAGTGGAACATTTATATATCATTAAACACGTATAATATTATCTAACGAAGTTAGGCTGCGCATTTATTATAAAAATTCCAATGACATATTGATGATGTCAGAAACAGTTGAATATAATGTGATGATTCATGCGATATAAATCGCGTGAGAATGAGTGGCGTGCATGAGCTTAGTGTAACTAGTGATTAGAAAATAGTGGATCTCTTAGATGTCATCCACTATGTAGAATCCTATTGTTGATGGTGGTTTTAGCTTAGGTTAAAATCGTAAACCGCATATCCGATACTTATCATCATAATCACTAGCACATATTGAATCGATTAAGACGTACGCTACGTCGGAATTTTGTGGTATCATTTTCTTTTATGATTCATGTTCCACGGCAGGACCCTTAACCTTGGTCGACATCACCTGTACAAAACCAGGATTCTCATGCCAGCCGCACCACTGTGCCAATGCCAAACCGTGCCAGCCACACCTCCGCGCCAACCATGCCAGCCGCACCATGTTCCAAACGGCATGCCAAGCCCTTGGCCCCACCATGCCAAGCCAACCGCACCCCACAATGCCAAACGCACCATGCCAATGGCATGCCAACCTAGCCGCGCCACCATGCTGACCTTCCCTATGCGGTTAGTAAAACGAAGGCGTGCGACAATCAACGGTCTCCCTTCAATCCCATGATCGAATCTTAGCCATCCAAAGTTACCAGACAACACATGGTAACCTTTGGCCCGAAACCCTAGTTTGGCCACGCCCAAACCGCGCCAAGGCATGCCAACCTAACCGCGCCACTATGCTGGCCTTCCCTATGCGACTACTAAAATGAAGGCGTGCGACAATCAGCGATCGCCCTTGATCCAGGTCGAATCCTAGCCATCCAAGGTTGCAGGACAACGCATGGTAAACCTTTGGCCCGAACCCTAGTTTGGACATGCCCAAACCGCGCCAAGGCATTCCATGCCAATGGCATACCAACCAGCAGCCACCATCTTTGTCCTTCCCTGTGCGGCTACTAAAGCAGAAAGTGCGATAATCAGCGGTCATGCTGATCACAGGATCGAAGATCATAACCATCCAAAGTTGCAAACAACGCATGGTAACCTTTGGCCCAAAACCTAGCTTGGCCAGCTAAACCATGCCAACTAGCATGCCAGCACCGCGCCACCACATCTTGGCCTTCCCCTCATAATACACAAAAATGAAAGCATAGGCGATCAGCTACCTTTCTTCACGAGATGCAAAATCTCGACCGTCAGAAGGTCACCAAGCGACAAGTCTCCCAAGCTCGACTTTCCAGGCAACAACAATATATTTACATGTTTTCACGGAAATATTCGAGACATCAACACATCCCAAACTTAGGGATCCTCTTTGGGTATTGGTTTGGCGGTTTTGTTTGCAACGTACCTCGTCCGTCATAAGGGATTGCTTGGTTAATAAATACGGGGAGTAATGGTGAAAGCAGCTCTTTTATGGAAAATAAATTCCATAGTTAACGGTTGTGCCTCCTCCCATTTACTCACCCATTTACCATTCCTTTATGAGACCGGAGTACGTTTCACTTGACATAAATAAGGTCTTACCTATCACTACAACAAAACACACGTTTAGTGACAAAATTTTATATGACCAATACATTTTTGTCTCTGAGGCTTCAAGTATTTAGGGAGAATTTTTGGTCACCATATATATTTTTTTTTTTTTTTCGACAAGCCCAGTAAATTTTATCTTTAACGTTGTTCTTTGAAAATTTTGTGACCAAATATAGTGACCAATCCTGTCTCCAAGTCTCTAAATTCTTTTTTTGTGACCAAATATAGTGACCAATTCTGACCTCGTCTCTAAATATTTCTTTGTAATAGATTATTTTGCAGTGGTAGAGATTGGATTCTAACGACAAAGGTAAATCCAGTCTCCAAATATCTTACCAACAATCGAAACTCGGTCTGAATGTATCTTATGCGAAAACAAAACTAGTTTGTTGCCGAAATGGTGCATGGCAAATGAGGATTTTGCCGTTAGTATTATTAGTATCCGAACAAATCCATAGTCACAAAAAGATTGTTTTTTACCCATTGAATGCCAAATCGGTCTCAGGAAACTATATGCTGACAATTACTTTGACCGCATCTCTATTTATGCTGACAAAAACTGATTAAATCATCAAATGAATGCGAAACAAAGCCAAATTTTGTCTTTAAAATTTGGTTGCGACAAGAAAAACTCTTAGTCCATGAATCCCAATATTCGGTGACTGCTAGTGATTTAGTCTGCTCGTACTGCAATAATTGATCAAAAAAAAGAACGCAACAAAATTTTGAGTGACATTACCTCTCGGCACCCACATTCCATAGGTAGACATTACTGAAGCATTAACATCCAAAAAGGCCAGCATTCTGAGCATTTACATCCAAAAGGTAGCCTCGTTCTTATGGCAATGAAATCGATGGCAGTCTCGCAGTTTACTGTGCCATTTCAGCCTCTAGATAAAGGGTAACCATGGGCAAAGCCTTTTCCCAAGATCTTCTCATGTATCCAATGAGAGAGCGTAAAAATAGTGTCATCCATTGAATACAAGTAACAACAGACGCTGCAATATGAGCTGGTTCCATACATGCACACAAGCTAAATGTGCATGGAGCAGCGTCATGAAACAATGTGGGATTAAGAGTTCAAAGAATGGCTCCTTGACAAAAATCATCAGTGGACTATGCTTGTATTGTAATTCTTACCACCCATAAGTGAATAAAAACAATGAAAACATCACCATTCAAGGGATGGGTTACGTCCAGTCTTGGAATGGTGGTGTCCTTTCATCAGTGACAAACAACAATGAGAAAATGGCTATTAATATTCTAAATTCCAACATGTGCAATAGCCAGGCCACTTGATAGCCATGCTTCCATATGCACAAGAGAGGTGTTGGCAATCGATGTTCTAATGCTCCTGGCACCACTTTCCCCTCCTTGTCTGCTTCCTGCGTGCATAAGATTGAACCAACTCCACAAATGCTGAAGGTTCACCCACTCTGCCTACAATGGCCAAGTCAGCTGTCGCACATCGCCAAAGGATCCAAATCCCCATGCAGTGGCAGCATTAACTGCACCTTCCACGATACAGAAAATTTGTGCATTAAAATTAATGTCTCCTAAGACATGAAGCTAATGAAAGAAACTTAGGTGTTTCAGCTCTGACCCAAGAAGATAAGAAGATCAGAATTGACCATTCGGCGGAGATGAAACATGACCATATAGTATAGAAGCAATACAGGAGTTTTCCTGGACTTTGTTTCTCATCCATAGCTTCCCAATTTGTTTTAAACAGATAAAGAAATCAAAACCTAGGCCCTACAAAGAGAGGCAGGTTCCATGAGAGTTTCTGGATCCAAGTACCTTCGGTAAGTAGTCCATATTCCACACCAGAGATAGTAATCAAGCCACGCTTGCTGTCCTTAGCTGAAGGATCAATAGCCAACGGACGTATACCACTCCATGTGGAAAGAATATCTGAATTCTAACCTGAAATTTTGTTGGGTATTAGCACCACCTCATGCATCCAGGGATTCAATTTAAGTCGCCAGAACAAATAAACCAAACTCCCTGCAGAAAAAGGACTAGATGAAAAGAGAAAGGAACATCTACAAAAAGAGGTTTGTCACATAAGCTGCAAAACCTCAGCAGCTATTACTGATTAGAAGATTCTCATTTGAAATCTGACAAAAAGATGCCTGAATTTCTTGACCTATTTGAAGAAATATTAATCATCTTACAAGGTCAACATATTAGGTGTTGCAGATTCAGAGAAAGAACCTAGCCAAGTTGTCCATCATAAACCCAACAGGTGTACAGCATTTTATTGCTGTGTTGTTAAGAGAGACCTTGTTTCAAATTCATTTCCATTGGCACTGAAAACATATGATGTTACATTGAGGTTCCAGATTGTAGTTTCTATAACTGATGAGCGAGTTATCTACTTCTCAAGTTTTCTAAAATATTGTTTAGATAGCTAAAGACTGAGAATATAATACACCCACATATAATCTAAATCCTTAATCCCATTTCAAACAGGAGAATGTACCTTGATGCTCAAGTAATCCTCAATGGCGTGGTCTGATTGTGGCTGGAGATCAGTTATAGTAGTACTAGAGTGTTGTTCTGGCCATCTTTAGTTTAGGAATTAGCCAATCCATGTCTTCTGGAGTGAAATAATCTGGAAGCACTACATAGGCACCACTACTTGGACTGATGATGTTTGCTGCACCACTGTCAGCCATCTTCTTAGAAAATCACAAAAAGGTCAGCATTAATGATAACCTTGGCATACACATCAAGCTCCTTTTCAGTGGAAGAATTACAAATCAGTCACAAGAACTAGGTGGTAAAATAGACATGAAAATTGAAGACCAGAAACTACAACCCTGTTCATTTATGACTCCACATACAATTGATTCATCAATTTACAATTCCTTAAAAGTAAATACTAGCAATAATAAACAAAATAAACACCCAATCAGATGATACTACCATTACCTGTTAAGTTGTCTCGAACTCAGGCACTAATGACACGACCATAAATTTCATCCTGAAGAGAAAGCTACTTCTACATGGTTAAGCACTGCACACCACAAGACGATCTAATTCAGTCCACGTCCTGAAAACTAGCCAAAAGTTTGCTTACCATTGACAACATAACATGGAATAGAAACATAAGTATAAGCATAAAATTTCATAGGACTCGCATGTTTTAATGTTATTAGCTTACCACAAGTTTCTGTAATCATCATATAAACAATTAGAAAAAAACCAATCCAAGTTTGACAATTTGGGAGTTAAGTGTTAGTTATATAAAGCTTAATTCCTTAGATCAGTTGCTATCAATGCTTCACAGACTGTAAAGATTTAGCAGCAGCCCCTGTAAAAAGCCTTAATCGATAGCATCATAAGAAGCTCACCAAAATCAGTCATGTCATTTACTAAAGTGTGTGGAGTACTAAACCATTAGGAAGCTTGAATAGATTCATTAAAAAGAATCCATCAAGCAATCACAGCACCATTGAAATAATAAGGGTTTTAAAAAGCGAAAATCAAGGAAAATTGTAATGTAAAACGGAAAAAAATATAAAAAAAGTACCTAGAAGATAGAAACAAGATTTTGAAGAGATTGTTGGTAAGTGTACAAGTTCAAACTAAAAACAAGTCAGGATTTAGTTGCTTGATTTAGGATCTATTTTGGAGGAGTCAATGAATCCAAATCAGCAGCGGGAAAAAAAATAATTTTGCTCAATTTTAAGACAGAAATTGGTTACTCCAATCCGGCGAAATCGGTGATTTGGTTTTCTTAATCTTCAGAAAGAATGGAAAATTCCTAATATGGAAGATTTGGAGAGAAAGAATATCTTAAGGTTAGGGGAGCTAGAAAAAAAAAGAAAATAGATACTAGATTGTGTGTCGTGGTGTGCCATTTCCACACAAAACTCACCTCAAAACTGTCGAACCCATTTTAGAATTGTTGGCACATGAAATCAGTTGTTGAAGAAGCTCCTCCATCTCATTCCCATCTCTATAAAGACACAAAATCCATCTGAGAATACAAAATCCATGAAACCCCAAAATTCAGACCATAATAAAACCCAAACTCCATCATCACTATCAACTCCATGACCTCATCTTATTTCGATACCACCAAAGCTCTGTCGTTGATAAGAAATGGCTTATAATTTTTGTATACAAAACTTTATCAATTAGAGAAAAAAAAAAGAAAAAAAAACGAAATGCGTGTGATAGAAATGTAGGACACGTCACATTTACACCTCTAGTGCTCCACCACGTGCTGCTTACTAGAAAATTTCTTTGTAAGTGGTGCTTGCTTGATGAACAATAATGAATAACATAGCTCGACACGTTTAGTCTTACTACGGTACGGACCCCATTTCTTAGACCTATCCTAGTTTGGGTTTAAGGCATTTGCCACTAGAGGTGTAAAACGTGCCGGCCCCGCACATCCCGGCACACGAAGTCGCGCGTCTTCACGTGCTACGATGCGTCATTGTCTTCAATGTCAACGATTTAAGCGTGATGTCGCGATCATTGTGCTTTACTAGTCAAAAGCAGTGCAAGCTACGCCACCGTACAATGACACGAATAAACGTCTTGCGTCTTTGTGCTTGCATAGCACTACGTGCTTATAAACAATTTGAAATCACTTAATGTATACATTAAGTCTGGACATTATCAAAAGAATTTAATTAGACAACATATCATTTGAAATTATTTCAAGTAAACCTAACAAGTTTATTCAATAAAAAGAAATAGCCCATCAAATATAAAATTGGATTATTGCCATGTAAATTAATGTTCTAGTTAAATAAAGGTAGCGACATTATAACAACGATATTGAAATATATTTTCCAAATATTAAGGTATTATATGTGTTGTAAATAAGCCAATATAAAATGTTAAAAACTAGCTAGAATAGTGACTCTTTTGTGAAATATAGAAAAAATGTGATGTATTATGCCTTGTTATATGGTGTATTTGTACATGTTATGGCGTGCTTTCTTAACGTGTCAGGTCGGATCTGGACCACGTGCTTATCCGTGCCGCTGCGTCGTGGCCGTGCTATCTGTGCCAATTAGTCAAACCCAAAGACGTCCCATTTAACTAACGTGCCGTGCCGTGCGTCGGGCTAAGTCACGTGTCGGG
>JAJJWW010015299.1:0-436214 GCA_023531295.1 Papaver armeniacum
GCACCAAGATGGTGCATTACCAATTCCAATCCCAGCCAAGAAGGCTGTGCACTTTCTCAGCATCTACAGCTTACAATTCATATCATTTCCAAAACCAGATAACACTATGCATACTCTGCATCTGTGGCTCTCTTTGACTTCATCCAACTCGTTCAACCACAAAGCACCCAGCTCTCCCTGTAATTCATGTTCACAGCCTTCTCACACTCACCAACACTACCTGATGCATTCCCACAGAACAGCTTCAGCTCCTGTCACAGCTCACATTGTTGCTCATCTTTCCCTGACCTGGCCATTCTTGCCATCCAGCTTCCACCAGGCCCATCTCACAGCTAACACCTGCCATGACACAGCAGCCTAGCTCCCTGACTCCATCTTCACAACTCAGGCCATCAAATGCAGAACCCAGCCATAGCTACACCACCAGTGCCTCCTGCAGCTTAACAGCACCAGAGTACCTGCAACAGCTGCATACTCAACCTGCTCATGCCTCAATTCAACCCTGTAACAGCACATTCAACCTGCCATTTCCCATTCATCCAGCAGCACCAGCACAGCCACATATTTCAGCCCCTTGTAATACCACCTGCTCTTCTAATTCAGTCCTGCAACTCAAGACCACCTCCAATAGCCTCAGGACCAACACTGGCCAACCTAAGCTCACTCCATGGCAGCACTTCAATCATCAACAGCTTCACCTACAGACCCTAGGTTCACTTTCTTCCCCCCATTTTCAGTCCAAGCTGCAGTTGCAAACACCAATAGTGCAACCCAGACCTGCAATCAATTGAGCTGCATCCACCTCCTTTGGCACCAGCCTGTCAGCTTGGCACCAGCATCATTAATCACCTCCAGCTCTGTAATCTAGCATGCCTACACTGCACTTCACCAGCTCACATTTCACCTCAACAGCTGCAAAACCCGTTCAATCCCAGGCCAGCACAAAATCTTCAAGGCCATTGAAGCCATGGGAGATGCATCAAAACCATGGTATCATCACAATCTCAAGTCAACCCACTTGCGCCAGATGCGCCCTACCAATTCAAGCCTGCCATCTCCTGCCTCAATTGCATGACTCCAACTCGGACCAGACTCTACCAAAACATTAGTCACAGCTTCTTAACCACCAACTATACCTCCATCTTGCAATGCCATTGCCTGGCTGCAATCTCTCGAAGACCATAAGGCCAATGGCACTACTAACTTCACCTACTGAGCTGCAATTTCAATGGCTGCAACTACCATCCTCAAGCTCCCTGCCTTGTCACAATTACCACCAGCTCCTCTATTAATGCATCCTCCTGAGCAATAAAACTCAGCTGCACTTAAGCCCAGTTCAACTCCATCTGCTCAGCTTCTGCAACCTGCAATTCAGCTTTTCTTGCAATGTCATTGCCTGGAGCTCATTTCAAGCCATTCAACACCACTGCCACAGGCCCCCAATTCAATCAACTCTCAGTTTAATATTCAACAACCCTTGAATCTCTTCAATCGACATCACAGAGACCCATCACTTTTAACATTCCAAACACCAGCTGCTCCTCCTTCTTCTCGATCTCTCTGGTTCAAACAGACCCAACATCACAATCCAACTTCAACTTCAGATTCAAACTCACAAGACCCTAATCTCATCTTCTCAAACTCAGAATCCTGTTCTTCATCTCAATCACCAGCAGACCCAAATCCATCGAATCTCGTCTGCTCTCCCAGACCCAATCTTCTCTGATTCTTCATTAATTTCAATTCCAACAGCAAGTAATCATCTCCATCGGCTCAGATTCAAATTTACAACCATTACTATTGACCCCTGAACTCAATCTGTCACAGACCCTCACAGATTCGAACCATCCATTCTTCGAACTCGTTTCACCATTTCTCGATCTTGAAACGCAACACCTCTTCTTCCTCACCTCTCTCAGTTTCAGGTGAAAGCAATGATTGAGTAATGAAGTCGAAACCTGATTTCTATCTAGGGTGTAAGAACGGGAATGGCTAATCCCACTCAAATGAGACAGATAAGGGGCAATGGAATAACTAATGGCACCCACTGTTAGATACGGGCCACCACTATTATTGGGCCTGTCGGTTCCGAGTGTAACCGGTCTAATTCTTCCCATCTCCTTGCGCACTCTCAGCCCGGCTCCATGTCTCGCCTATGAATTGACCTCCTCGCTCCATTTAGCTCCAATTGAACGTTTTCTTCTTGTTTAACTCGAATGACTCCAAAGTACCTAATAACTCAAATTCAAACATAAGATACATAATTCACACGAAAAATAGCAAAGAAAGCATAAACTCTATATAGTAAATACGGTGTATTCTACACCTATCAAGTAGTGAAAGTAGGAATCGGTTCCTTGGATTGGTCGGTTGGTGTTGAATTCTCCTTTGGTGCGGCTTCCTCCTTGTCTTTGACTACCTCTTCAATAGCTTCTTCATGATGACTTGGACCCTCCACTTGTCTTCCACTTCGTAAGGTAACCGCATTAACATTCTCTCTTGGATTCACAAATGGTTGTGAAGGAAGTTTTGTGGATGCGTGAGATTTCAATAAGTTCACATCGGTCGCCAATTGTCCCATTTGAGTTTGTAAATCCTTGATGGCCGAATCGGTCTTTTGTTGGCTTTGTTGGAACATAGAAGTAAGACCTTGCATACCTTGCATTAACGCATTGAGCTTGTCATCATTCAAAGAATCAAGCTCCTTGACTTGTTGTGGTTGAAATTGAGATTGAGGTTGGAAGCGTGATTGTTGAAAACCACCTTGTTGCGCATATGGATTAGGAGCCGCCGCTTGCTTGTTTGCATAACTAAAGTTAGGATGATCCTTCCAACCGGGATTGTAAGTATTGGAGTATGGATCGTACCTTGGCCTTTGATTTGGATATAAAGCATTGACTTGTTCGGTCTCACCATCCGGAATAATTACCGCGGACATCCTTTGAATCATTATCTCCATGTTACCCATCCTTTGATCAAGATGTGACGATGAATCACTAACTTCATGCACTCGCCTAACCATTGGTTCATCTCTTGTGTAGAATTGTTGCGAGTTCGCAGCCATACTTTTCAAATCAACTCGGTAGCTTGGGTCACCGTCTTATTCGCTAGTGCACCACCACCCATGCATCAAGAAGAGACCTATCACTTGGGTTGAGAGCTTCGTAGAAGTATTGGAGTATCATAACATCGCTGAATTGATGGTGTGGACAGCTTGCCACCAACCTCTTGTATCGCTCCCAACATTCATACAACGACTCTCCCACATGTTGTTTCAATCCACAAATCTCCTTGCGAATTTGAGTAGCTTTTGATGCGGGAAAATATCTCTCGAGAAAAAGTTTCTTCATCCCATTCCATGTTGTGATACTTCCAGAAGGTAAATAATATAACCATTCCTTAGCATTGCCCGCCAAAGAAAACGGGAAAGCTTTCAACATTGCTCCATCCGCATTAGTCTCCGGTGGAAGCATAGCCATAACTATGGTATAGAAGTCCATAAGATGTTTGTTTGGGTCCTCATTCACCATGCCATGGAACTTTGGTAACTCTCTAATCAACCCCGGCTTGATCTCGAAGGTTGAGTTAGTTTGGATACACCATTGTTGTGTATCAAGCCTGTGAGAACCTAGGTCCTTGAGTGTACGATCAGCCATCGTTTCTTCCTCTTTGTCCGAATCTGTGAAATCACTTGATGAAGAAGGAGGAAGTGGAGTGTTAACCGCTCGAATGAAATCCTTTAGTTGAGTGCCGGATCGAAGACGTATTGGACTCGGTCTGCCCTTCTTAAGCATTCACCAAAGGTATAACACCTGAAACAAGATTCTCAAAAACTAAGTTAGATACGGTATAGAATCTAACAAAGCAAGAATAAAGCAAAAAGAAAAATAAAAACAACTAAAATCGTCCGCTGCTCCCCCACAGTGGCGCCAAAATTTGATGCGTGTCGTAGGTGCAATCAAATTAATATCTTATTTCCACTCAATTAAAAATAATATAATGGAAGTCAAGTTCGTTCCCACGAGGAGCAAGAGATTCTAGTTGTAAAAATTGTCACGAAAAGGGGGGATGTATAGAGCAAAAGAAAATAAACAAAGCAATTAAAAGATAAAGTTGAAATCAATAAGAGAGACAAGATCAAGGAATCCTTCTTCGTTGCAAAACAATGATTCAAGTTATGTTTTTCATCCACATGTTATTAGTCACAGATTATCACCAACCGTAGGATAGCAGGTTCGCTTAGCTAGCCCAAAAATCCCTTATTTCACTGAATAACAAGTCCGCTTAGTTATCAGATTCTATTCAAAAGAACCACCTTGAGGTTCGCTTACAAGATGTAATTCCCCGAATGCATTAAGATCTATGAATTTAGGTTTAGTACTAGTAGTTAAACTCGGTTCGCTTGGTCCACTTTCTAGCGTTATTTTTACACACAATCGCTCCACGGAATCCCTCCGCAAGGTGTCGTGTTTTCTACTTGTGTAAAGTGTCGAGAACGATTACTTATTCCCTAACTTATACTAGATTTAGATTAAACTAACAAATCAATTTAGCGTGCACTCTAAACAATCTATCAATCAATCATGAATGAATAAACATTCCTATTAGTAAAAACAAACGATAATCATGTGAAAAACTTCAAGATAGAATTGAAACAAAACTCAAATCATATATTAAGAACTAAGAATTCATCCTCAATCAATAATAAAATTAGCTACTCATGTTTTTGAAATTCACACAAAATAATTAAAAGGAGAATTTTCAAGTTCACACAAATAATTAAGAAGAAGAATTGAAAACAAAAAAACAAGTGTTGTGTGTGTAGAGAGGTGTGTAAAAGATATAGAGAACTTCTCTATTTATAGGCTTCAATATTCTCCAAATCTTCCAAGGAATAGAACCCTTTTCCTTTAGCAATTCAATTTCCAAGTCCAAGCATTTCTCAAATCTTCCATCTTCTCTTTCCAAGTTTGAGCCAAATTCTCCATCCAATTCCAAGTCTAAGTCTTCACACCCATGAGAGGTATCCACACAAAATTCTGTAATTTTTGGTCGCCAGAAAGCTGGTATTATGGCCGGAATCCGGCCGGAAAAGTCACCGGAATCTTCTTCTCCGTCGATGGAATATTCCGTCACGGCGCCGTTAGAGATAACAGTCAAACAGGTCAAACGTTAGTCAACAAGGTCAAGGGAGTAGAGTCAGCCACCGAGTCAGCTTGAGTTAGTGTCTTGATCGGCTGACTGGTCTAACTGGGGTGAGTTGGATCGCTCATCTGACTCGTCTGGATCGGTCACTTCCGACACCGAGTCGACTCACCAAATCAAAGAAATACATAGAGTTTCCTCTGTTTTTACGACGATTCTCAGGCCGATTTCAGGCCATTTTAGCTCCATTCCCTGTTAAGAAACCTATCATACATCTAATGCTCCTTGCAATCATTCATACATAGCTCCATTTTACCTAGTTCTTCAATTCTGCTTCATACTCTTCCCTGCAGTGCCATACACATCCTGCAGTTTAGCTTCATGCATTCCCATTTGCAGCTTATTCCTTCTTAGCAGCAGCTCAGCTCTTCAACTCACAGGAAAGCCTTAGATTATCAACACCCACAACTGCAATTATGAGACAACCCACTTCTTTATCACTTCAACCATCATCGAGTGACAGAGCAGTATCTCCATCTGATTTTGTTGCTATCATCACATCTATAAACCAATTGCGGTAACCACCATCTTCTCCCTGTAAACCAGCAGCAACACCAACACAACCCTACTAGATCAACCACAGTCCGATTTTGAACTTCACCCACTGTTTCAGAGATGAAACCATCTTCTAATTCTGCTTCAATAGATCAACCTTCATCATTCACAGGACAAAACCCATGAAAATCATCACTTCACCCGCAAACTGCCATCACCAGAATCCATACCCATTTCAAATCGAGAACAGCCTCTGATTTCTTCTCATCTATTTCGATTTCAACATCTCACAGATCCCCTTCAATCTTCCTGAGCTTCAATTCCTTCATCGATTCCAGCAGACTTGAACCAATTCCAATAACATCAATCCCCTGAGAGTCTTCTCCGATTCAAACCCCTAACCATCACAGCGTTCACTAACCACTTCCTTCAATTGAATCTCGATCTCTGTACTTCAATTCCAGACAAACCCTAAATCTAAATCGAATCCAACTTCTCTGCAATTTCTTCTCAAACCTTGAATCCCTTTTAACAGCACCACCGCCATCGTGAATCAACTTCAACACGACCATCACGAATAACTCCAGTTTCTTCTCTCGGTTCTCCTTACCTTGATTCGATTAAAACGGCGAAACCCTAATCTATACACCAGTATCTTTCAATCACCAGAACAATCAAAATATCTTCAATTCGTTCTCAATTCAACGGCAACAACTGCTACTAACCTTGGATTCAATTTCAGGGTCACTCCATGGCTGCGCCTCTTTTCTCTCTTTCAGGTGGAATTAATGAATGAGATAACTCTCGATTTAGGGTAGGGGTGTGAGAGCTGGGGAATTAATAAGGATACCCTACTACATAAGATAAGGGTCACCCCAGATTGTGTGCCCTATAACACAGGTGGTCGCCCCTTAGTCACAGCTGGTTGTCTTTAGTTCTCATCCAAAAAGAAAGCTGCCCCTTAACCATGTTTGGGCTCCAGATAGTGTTCGCCCCTGAAATGACAATTTTGCCCTTTTGGCTCAAATAGAGTAATTTCTTCTTCTTTTCCTCCGTGTGACTCCAAAGTAGCTATAAAACTCAAAACAAGCGTAAAGTACATAATTTACAAGAAAAATAGCAAAGAAAGCATAAACAATAGATAGTAAATAGGATGTATTCTACACCCTATCAGATATTTGTACATTTATCCTTCTAGCCTTCCATTTTTGTAATCTCTTATTGTAAATCTATCATATGAAAATAAATAACAAGTTTTTACTCTAATCATTCCCAAACTTGCCTCTGTTATTTATTTTCACATGAGAGATTAAATCGATAACTTTTAAGTAATAATACTTCGTAGTTTCGCAACTGCTGTTGCTAACTATTCACAAATAAATGAAGAGATATAGTCATTTTCGCAAGCTTATTTGCTTACTCAATTTCTTGTGTGGTCTTACTTTGCCTTCCTAGTTAAAGGTCTTATTTTGCCACCCCTCATTGCGACAATATCGCAGGACGTCTTTACATTTTCATGTAACGACCCATTGATCTTGCCTTATCATTGCTCTAGTATTTTTGCCTCTGCAGGATATTTTTCTTGCGACAATATGACAGGCCTAAATATTTTTGCGAACGTAAAGCCCCATGACATTGCCGTCTTTGCGACGAAATCGCAGGACGTCTTTACATTTTCATGTAAAGACCCATTGATCTCGTCTTACCGTCGCGTTAGTATTATTGCCTCTTCAGGATCATCGCACAAATATGACAAGCCTAAATTTTCTTGCGAAAATAGAGCCTCATGACATTTGCGTCTTAAGACACTTATCAGCTCCCTAATGGAGGGTGCCGCCCTTATCATCTCACTAGTTGCCCCTTTAAGGAGGCGTACATCGGCCATACAAGACTAGCTCCTCCCATCCGGTCTTAACAACAACCAGTTGTTTTCGCAGCCTCTTATCCCTTATACTTATAGGGCTTATGGTTACGAGATTGCACCCTAAGTGGAGTTTTCTTCGGGCCGAGTGCACCATGTGCCAAGACTTGCCAAGAATGGCCGAGAAACTTCAAATGCCCCAGGCACTCTTGGCTCAACCGTGTATCTCGGCGCCTTGGTCATACACTCGACTCTTGGAAGAGACCCTCGGTCGTCCAACCAGGGTATAACCTTATATAGTTGGAAATCAAAGGTATCTCTCCCGGATGGGATTTATTGACCCCAAATTTTCATGACTCAGGTTCCAGGGACGGTGTAACCTTTTGCCCGAGCCATGTCAAGAGATACCCCCTTATATGACGCACTTTAGGTCTTACATTTGCCTCTTTCGAAATATCATTCGCGAACTAGGGTGTACGCCATAAAGGTTCGTCCCATTCACTCATTCTTTCATTTCGTCAATTCTTTCAATCATTCATTGATTTTTGATTATTTCTTCTCATTATCTTTGCGAAATTATCACATAGTCTTGCTTCGTTTTCTGCAATCTCGCTCTAATTAACCAGATTTTCATATATTCTATCTCGCGAGACGTCCGCGTACACCTTCTTCAATCGTCATATTCTTTTTACTTTCGACATGTCTTTTTCCTTTATTTTTTTTTTTTTACACAAACTTAAAATCAATTATTCATTTCTTACACTTCTTACTTATGTTGCTCTCTGCTTCTTCATTTAAATTTCCTGATATTTCCTTCCCTTTTGCGAACCCATCGCAATTTCTCGTCTTGGACATTGGTTTCGCAATGTATCTTCACTCTCACTTCTATTACGTCCACCATCAGTCTGTCCCTTCTTTGTGCTTCTTTAATGTTCTGTTTCAGCTTCTTCTTTTGAGCAGCCCTTTCTTCGCAAAATTCCACATCAACTTCATAGCACTTTTGTCCCTCAGCCCAATCTCCTTTTATAACTCCAACACCACTGGGATGAGGAAATTTGATGCACCTTTGGTGGTAAGTCGATGCTACACCCAAGATCTCATGTAACCAAGGTCGCCCAATTAATGCATTATAGGGGATTCCACATCGACTATGCAAAACAAGATTTCAGATTGATAATCCTTTCAAAGTGGTATTCGCATACGAGTTTCTCCTCTAGGTTTATTGGCAGTACCATTAAAACCATAAATATTGTAGGTTGAAAGTATCAAATCTTCGTCTTTCCCTCCCATAGTCTTGTAAGTGTGGTAAAAAAGGATGTTTACAGAGCTTCCAAAGATCAATTAAGATTCTATTTATTGCCCATGAATTTTCTGCCCATCATCTTCATCATCAATAGGTTTTGGGTTAATCTCCAATCTTACCACTAATGGATCGTCATGCATCTTGCCACCCTCAGTACCTCTTCTGCGGTAAAAAAGAAATAATCTGCGTTTGCCATTCTTTTAGTGGCGATGTCTTCGCGATGTTCATTACTTTTCTATTGTCGTATCTCTTGCGAAAACCCTACCGAGAACACTATCATGAAAATCTTCAATTGTCCTGTACGAATGTACGATAGAGTTGCAGAACAAGTTTTTGGCCTTCGTTCCAACTTCTACTACAAACGTTTCTTTCCCTTTTGTTGTATTTACTCTGTGAACTTCTGGAGGTGTTGGTAATGGTTGAGTCTTCTCTTCACATTTTAGGAAATGATTTAGCTTCCCTTGGTCTATCATTCTGAGGATGATTCTTTTTATATTCCTACAATCATTCGTTAGGTGTCCATGAAAGTGGTGATAGGAACAAAATTCATGACTTCTGTCACCTGGAGGCGGTTCATTCCCCATGTTCCATGGTGCAGGTATGTTTTCCATCAGAATTATAGCTTCCCATATTTTCTCCACGCTAGCGTTTAGTGGAGGCATCTTGATTTCTTCCCATAGTACCCTATGACCTCGCTGCCCTCTATGATAATTATGCCTCTGTCCTCCATAGGTTTCTTGCGGTTGATCAAGCCTTTGAATTTTATTATTTCCGCCACGGTTGTAGAAATTTCTTTCTCTTTCAAATTCTTCCCGATCGCGACTTCCCATGGCTACCAACTTTTGCTGACCATCATCCGGTATCATCATTCCTTGTTGACCTTGCGAGGTACTCGCCACAGTGTTTATCAATTTGGGTAACAAACTTGCATTCGCAGCTCCCGAACTTGTATTCGCGACAGGGTATGATTCCATCTCATTTTTCTTTTCCTCTAGAGCAATATACTCCTCCTGAAGCTCTCGCAACTCAGTCATTGTGATTGTATTCTTGACTCTAAAATTTTGAATATATAACAGATTTGTCGCGAACATAGCATTAATGAATGATAAGATGAGATATCTCTCCTCCACACAACCAGCCATTTCGCTACACATTGTCTTCCATCTCACAGTTAGGTGCTTCAAACTTTCACCAACCCTTTGTTTTAACCCAAATACATCTTCAATACCGGGTCGCGAGGAATTATTACTTATATATGCCCCTAAAAATATAGCCTGCAAGTGATTGAAAGAAGTTATTGTATTCTTCGGTAGTTCTTCAAACCATTTCAAAGCTTCTCCTGTCAAACTTGATGCAAAATATTTGCACAATATAGCATCATGATTCTCCCATTGTAACATACATCTCATATAAGCTTTGATATGTCAGATCGCACAAGTTGTTCCTTCAAAAATCTTTGGTTAATGTAGGTAAGTTGCACTTCGGTGGTATTCCTCCTAATTGTATCTCTTGTGTGAACGGATTTTTCGCAGCCTTCTTCTATGGCTTCATCCAACTGTCTCTTTCCTCCTTCCTTTTATCGTTCATCATTCCTCTCATTTCGCCAATTCTCTCAAAATTTGTTCATTTACATCAGAATTTGAATCCATTGGTCTTTTTAGTTCCGCTTCTCTTCTCCTGTGTTCATGTCTACTTTGACTTTCTTGTTCATCATTCTCTTCTCGTCTTTCTTTGCGATCTTCTTCTTCGTTTCTTTCACGAATTCGCACACCATTATATCTATCAATTTCTCTTCTTTGTTGCCTATCGGTTCTCATTTGTACTCTTTCATATTCTTCATTGATATTACCATTGTTGCGATTTTGTTCTCGCCTTCTTTCTCGATTATCATGATTATTCTGCCGAATTGCCTCTTCTAACTTCTGTTCTTCCATTTCTGCTCTCAATCTTTCTCTATCGTAGGCTAGACGTGCTTGTTCAACATAGTGTCTTTCAATTTCATCTTCAATCTCTTTTTGCTTCGTCCGTGCTTCTCTCCCATGCAATATCCTTCTTCCTTCTTCTTGATTTTCTTCATCAACTGGATTATTCTGCCCCTGACGCTGCCTATTTCCTTGATTTCCATCATCCTGCCTATTTTGAAGAGTCTCGGGACGTGGGATATAACGATCTTCCATCATTTCTCTTCTCTCGCAATGTTCTATGCTTGGATTTTGCGCTTCTTCTTGGTTTTCTTCATCAGCATTTTCTGTAGGTAAAATTCTCCTTCTTTCCTCTCTAACCGATCTTGAGCTTGACCTTGTAGTGCTTCTCGACCTTCTGTTTTGCAATCTCATGTTTTCCATCCTCAATTTATGATTTTGTCTTGTCAAATTTGCACGTTCCTCTGCCTCTAATCGTCTTTCTTCATGTATTGTTTGTCTCAACGCCTCTAATGCTGCAATCTCTTCATTTCCATGAATTATTTCTCCAATCCCTTCTCGGTCTCTCTCCTCTTGTCCATTGTTTACCAATTGTTGTTCTTCTCCCCTTTCGTCCACAGAATCTGATCTCCAAGTATGCACGCTTGCTCTATCATAATCCACAGTTCTATTCGCTACTGGTTGAATTGGTGATTGAATTTGATTTTCTTCATTATTCCTTATGTTCATTCTTGAGGATTCTCCCATTTCATTTCTCCCTTCTCCAGCAAGTCTCCTACTCCTTCTAATAGTTGTTGATTGCTCGGATGCATTTCTTCTTCTAGCCATTTCTTAATTTTGGTAAACTGTTGAAAATTATATGAAATTCCTTCCCTACTACTCCAAATTCTTTCAAATCACGATGTCAATCCTTCCTTTCTCCCTGTTTCTAGCGCCAATATGTAGTTGCAGGAAATCATACACTACACCCCTCACAAGAATCCACACAACTAAGCCATTGAAGATGAACAACTATGATTTTTATTGATTAATTCCTTGAATGTTTACAAGATAAAATGGAAAAGAGCTAAAGAAATTACAATCACTACAAACTTTCTCTCTCCTAATGACTTGCCTAACACTCGGAAAAAGATCCCTACAAAAGTCCTGCTCGACTCCTTATATAGGGTATTACACAATGGATAACAGCTAAGCTGTCCTTTATTTTCGGGAATGACTTGCGAAATATCGCAAGTGTACAAATATATAATTTCGAAACTCTCCTAAATCTCGCTAGGTCTTCACATCTTTCTCGTGTTTTAGCTATCGTCATTCATTGCGTCATTTATATTACTCATTTGCGACACTTTCGCAATGTTGTCGATTATTGATCTCGCGAAGTATTGATGTCGCGATATTCTGATCCTACAATCATATTGTCCGTCCAACTTTGCCAACTTGGTCAGGCAGCCTAGGCTAACAGTTAAACAGCCAATGAGGTACCTTGGTGATCACCGCCCGTCACTCTACCACAAGGAGTGATCGGCCAAGGGATGGCCCGCCCATGCGGCCTCCAAACAATCACTCGAAGATGGTTGGGCATGCAGCCATTTTAAGACGCTTAATCCGCGACTTACTCCGTTAAGCTCTAAAAACAGCAATGCTTCATACATATTGATTGTATTCGATGCATAAAGTATACACGATATTTCATGAATATCGACTTCCTAAATAACTAAGTTATTTAATCTAGCACCGTATGCTACTTCCTGTGGGTCCCATGATCCACTCATTCGAGACATCAAGCATGTCACAAACTGGGGGATACTTAATGGGGTATTGGTCTGGTGGTTTACAGCGTGCAGCGTGCAACGCGCCATCACAAGAACGTGTCAGGAGGTATGGATGGTTAAGATGATGAGGGAAGTGGGCTAAGACGTGATCATGAAATCACCCACACGACCCCACTAATCCATCACTCAACTTCCTCCACTTCCTACGAGATGAGGGTTTGCGCTCAATGACTTGTATAAATAGGTCCTTTGCCTATTTTCAAACAAGACAGACGAACACAGAAAAAACCAAGTGTTTTCATCAGTATTCAGAAATCACCATTCTGATACAAGTCATAAACATCCAACACCTTCACAATCTCAACACCTTCTTCGCTTTCCTCCCTAAGATCAACCCCATCTCCTTCACTTTGTGACCAAAGCAAGTCTGGAACGACCATTTCTTGGTTTAGGCCAGAATTGTACAGATTGATCTCTCGAATCAAAACCACTCCCGTGCAGTGCATTTGTTTAGGGTTTAGATTCGTTTCTCATCCACACACACCCAAATATACCAAAAACTGCAGAAACAGTTTTCACCCATAAACAATTGGCGACCACAGTGGGAGATTAATCTCTCGGTTGCAATATCAATTTCCAAATTCCCAATTTCATTTTTCGAGCACGATTTCAAGATGGTGGAACTTAGGTCAGGAGCAGCAATCAATTCCGATGGAACTAGCGTCGACAACACTCTCGGTATCGATGTCTCTGCCAGTGGAGCTGTTGTGCAGAATGTGACCAATACATCTCGTGGAACCGTCTCCTCTACCACCAACACTAGCGGAGCAGGAGATATTCCAGTAGGCATGACACCTCCCATCACCAGAGCCAGATCAGCCGCAAATCCCGGCATTTCTTCAAGTGTAACACCTCCAATCGTCACTAGGTCAACCGCTACTCCTCCGCCAGGACGAGGGGCTGGAGGAACAAGGGGAGGACAACCCCCTATTACCATTGTGGATTTGATGGAAAGGCATGCAGTTCTTGCTAGATCCCAAATGGATATGGCCGCAACTCAAAAGGAGGTACTTACTTTTCTCAAAACTTTAACCGAACGATTGCCACAAGGGTCACAATAGTCCCTGAAGCCAACAAGGAACGTGTTCAGTACACCCGGAGAAGACATGGCGCGGGCCCATATGGATGAAGAAGCTCGTGACGTTCCTGAACATCCAAGATAAAGAGACCAGCCATCCAACTTCATTACACGTGAGGACCTGGAGCAACTCCTCCAAAACCGGGGCAAAAGAAATCATGTGGACGTGCACTAACATCAACCGCCATACCCTAAGGATGTACAACGGATTCCCCTTCCAAGAGGATACACCTCTCCTCAGTTTACCCTTTATGATAGTACTGGTAACGCTCGTGAACACATCTCCCGATTTTTGGAATCTTTAGGAGAACACGAATATAATCATGTTCTTTTGCCGAAAGAGTTCTCAAAGTCGCCATGGAAGAGCGTACACTGTACAACAAAATCGCGCCTAACAGCATATCCAATTGGAGCGAGATGGTCAGTGCCTTCTACAGAAAGTATTTCTTCGTGTCTGAGCAGATCACCTTTTCAAACTTAGGAAGAATGTTTCAACGAAACAACGAACATACAAACGACTTCGTTAAGAGGTTCAGGATTCAAGCGTTGGATTGTCATGATCCGAATGTCACCGAACGCCAATTGGTGGAGTCATGTATCAATGGAATGGTGCCCATATATCGTGCTTTATTGGAGAATCTGGGATTTCAAATATTTTCCGAGCTCCATGAAGCCGCTAAGCGTTCAGCCACAACGGCCCCAGCATTGTTGGAAAGAACCAGAATTGTTCGAAATGAAGATGCATGTGAGAGTCGAGGAAACAGACGTCTCGTTAACAAGCAATATAAAACCGGTCCTTCTGTGAGTGTGGTGGGCGAAGGAGGAAAAGGAAAGCCTCGGTAGCAGAACAACAACCTAAACGTGCAGCACCAGCGCAGACAACTCCGTCCCAAAAGAGCGCGGACAAAAATCCTGTGCAAGAAGTTGGAGACGCAATCATAGACTTCCCCTTCCCAATGAATGAAGTCATAGAGCTCTTAGAAGCGCGGATTCAAGATAACGCGATCAAGCTACCTCCTATCAGACGTCTGCCGACCGAGGAAGAGATGGCAAATCCCAAATATTGTCGTTATCATAGATTCGTCCATCACCCGACTAAGGATTGCAACAAATTGAAACGCATTTTCAGAGAAAAGTTGGAGGCAGGAGAGCTCCGGTTAGGAAACACAGGTGTTCATAGGGACCCTCTTCTTATTAGAAGTTGCATGATCTCCGGGGATTCTGTCCACAAGACTGTACAGTCTATGATGGAACATTTATGTAAAATCTTGTATTTCTCAAAGGCACAGCGTCAAGACATCTTCGCAGCCCTCAACCGCATTGTGTCAGGCAAGCGCTTATATCCAGAAAGGGAAGCAACGAAAACTCAGTCTTTCTTGGAAGATGCAACTAGCAAGTGGAACAGGGGACTCTTGACTGTCACTCATTTGAAGGATGTCGAGTTCGATAGCACATTGATTGATGCAGCCTCCGAATTCAATATCGTCACCGTCAAGACTCTGAGATCCGCAAAGATTTCGAAACAGGAAGCTACTCGCTGCCCAACCGTGATCAGGGGTTCGGAAGGAGAATTCAGAGACGCCTATGGATGCATTGACCTTGAAGTTAAAATCGGTGATGCTCTAACACAGTCTAAATTTTACATAGTAAAAGAGTATCCGAATTACGACATGGTCTTGGGACGCCCGTGGATACACGACAACAAAGCAGCACTGGGAGTGTGTCCTTTGCCGATTTCAATACCTGAGAGAATCTCCAATGAACCGTCAAATCCTAAAGATTATTTGTTGCCGTGTCGACACCTTGCAAATGTGACGCAACTTCCTGGAGAAAGCCCGAACTCATACCTTAAAAGGTTCCGAGCCCAAGTAAGTCTCATTGAATAACCCTTTTTACAAACAGTAAAACCTCTTCCTGCTGAGGCTCGGGGACTTGTTTCGATCAACAATCTAACCGCCATTAGGAGATGTGAGTGGGGTGCCGGTACTTTCAAGCGTTTTGCCAAGAGCTTGGAAGAAGTCAGAGACAACACATCACAGAATCAAGAAGTTGTACCAAGTCCAAACCTGTTTCGAATTGGAGATATGGTAGAGTGAAGATGACCGCTCAACCTGATTTGCCAACAACAAAGGAGGATGAACCGTACCTGGTGGAAGATGTCGTCCTAGGCGGCTATTGCAATATCATCAACACTGACGAGCTCGAGGGCGTGATTATTCACTCACGATGGCTCAATCCCTATACAACCTAAAAGCACTTTGCTACCCTTTTCCTCCAGTATTCTCCGTAGAAATTCCTCCAACAATTTCCCTTCAATGCGATGTTTATAATTCCTCCAAATGATGGCACTGTTTTCTCTCATAATTATTAGGGTTTCAATTTTCAATTAATCAAAGTATTATTTCCTTTAGGAATTTCTTCACCCCTAGGCATGACACAATATTCCGAGTCATCCTAAATCATCATTACCCAAAAAGAAAACCCTAAAAAAAAATCTTTTGTATCTTCTGAAAACGATTGGAATAATAGAATATGTGCGGAGAAAAAGAGGAAAATGCCTTGAGCAGTCTACTCCAACAGAATCAGACTTACGCCAGGAGAGCGCAGACAGGTTCGTGGTGTTTTATTATGGAATTAATTCTTTTATCACAAGAATCACATGCAATCATATGAAGGCACACCACTGCGCCTAAGAAGACTCAGATGCAGTCTTAATGAAAGATTTGTCTCAAAAATAACATAAATAAAAACCCTTGTTCAAACGAGCAAGCAGAAAATAAGAAGACCTTGAACTCAGCCGCCACTGATTACAAGGAGAAAATGGTCACAAATTACGAGAAAATACTCAGAAAATAAGAAAAGAAAAGGAACATGAAGATTTAGTCATCAAGGAGATCGACTGTGTTTTCCCCACCGCTGAAGTCTGCTTCAACATCATCATCGTGGGTCGCTACTGCTTCGTCCTTCGGATCTGCCTCAACTTCCACTCCGGATATTTCTGCTATAATGTTCTCCGCTTTGACAACATCCTCAGTAGGGACGGATTTCATACCTTCTCCAAGGACCACCGCAGATATTGTGCTCAAAACCTTTGGGTGCTCGGGTTCATCCGTGTCAGAATCGAGGATTATCACACCATCACGGATCGAATAATCACACATATCTTCCTTTAGAGGCCGTTCATGTTCAACCCTTCGCCTTTTCAGCCGCTGCAAACCTCTCAGCTCTTGCGCTCTCCGGTAGTAGTAGCGACACTTCATCATGCTGCTATCTCTCCTCCCTATCGATTGAAGCTAAGAGAGTTCGAATGCGTTCTCGAGCGATGCACAAGTGTAGAACATACATGCCCCTTATAGCACGATCAGCCTTGCGAAGTGGAAGATCAATTCTAGCCATCACCTCCTCGAACACGTCATCGGCCTCAGGTTTATTGACTTCGAAGCTCCTTTCTGGAGAAGTACCAGAGTAGTCCTTGCCAGCTGCCTCCATGAGATTCTGCGGGAAGAGAGAAGGAGATGTTTCTGCGATGGGAAAAGAGTTTTGGAATATTCTTTATATTTCACAAACCAACAGGACCTTGGGAAGAGAAGGAGTCTTTACTTATCATCTATAAAGGCTACAAATGTGGGATAGTGAACAGCAATGCTTATCGAATATATTTGAAGGGAGCCACCGTGCGGTGAAAGGAAAAGTCCAAGAAACGGGCCAGACTCTATCATGGGGACTTGATTATATCAATTTTCGGCCGTGGGAGAATATGAGCACACCGGGCTCGCATCCACGTTCGAGCAAAGCAAGCATAGCAAGGCCGACTTTTGATCATGGCAGACAAACAGTGGACTCATGTTTGACCAAAGCATGCACACGGTGGGACCCACGATTCGTCCAGGGTTGCATGTAAGCTACGCAAAAAGCAAGTGACACGGTTCTTCTATGGGCGGGTCAAGTCACGACCTAAGGCTAGGTTTTGCATGCAATAACAAAAAAAAGGGAGGAAGTAAGGAAAATATGAGGGTTAGCATCCCTTTTATGCACCAGTAATTGAGGAATTCTAATAGAAGAGGGACTCTCTTCTTGGCTCAAACACTCAAGGAAGGGAACCAGTCCCACCAAGGACCATGATCACGCCTGACATACTCGCGCGGATGATTGCTAACGTGACCGGCCAGAGTCCTTCCAGGTAAACTTCCTTTATCTTGTCTTTTTACGTTATATACGTCACCATCTCATGCATACCCCACAATAATGCAACCGTTATGTGCTAGGCAGGGGACTTAATGTTGATGGTGGATTTTAGTTCAGGGCTAAAGTTATAAAACCGATTTTAATATGCTGACATCCTGCAAAGGATAAAGCCATTTGATAAGCGACGAGCACAGAAAATCTCTCGCTTTATTTATTTGAATCAATTCGATAAATATACAAAATATACCTAGAATGGGGCGTACAACAGCAATCCCAAATATTCTGTGAATTTTACGAGCATTAACAATTAATGCATGATTTGCTTGGTATTTTCCATGTTGTGTTCTCAGCCAAACTCTCATCATTGACATGACATGAGGACTGAGTGCTCACTCTCAGCAGAGTAGCATGAATCTCCGTGCCAATATTGAGACATGCATGAAATACCCACACAAAGCTACATCACTGACGACACGAGAGTCTCGCATCGACGCGCTTTGGTTAGCCGATCGAGCATGCTTAATTTCCTTAAGGAAAATCTAGACTGTCCAAATCAGTCTCAGAAACGTTCACGGCCACACAAGTTGGCCGCGCAATTTAACAAGCCTAGCCAAACCCTGGCAAGAGTAGGCCATTATCGTGATGACCACCGGCGCGCCCGTTTATGCCCTAGCCGTTCGAACATCAAACGAACTCCTCCCAGCACGTCAAACGCCATCCCAGAGTAAGGTGGCCGCACTGCTGATAGGTGTAGAATACGCCTTCATTTAATATCTATTGGTTATGCTTTCTTTGCTATTTTTCTTGTAAATTATGTACTTTACGCGTGTTTTTGAGTTATTAGGTACTTTGGAGTCATGCGGAAGAAAAGAATAAGAAACTATCCAAATCGAGTTAAAAAGGGCTAAAAGGTCATTTCACAGGCGAATACTATTGAGAGTCGAGTCAAGGTTAAGGGGCAAATCTCTCAAAGGAGTATTAGTAACAGCCAACTGATGTTAAGGGGTAGCCACTTTTTATAGGGTATCCATTGGGGTGACCCTTATCTTATCTAATGGGGTGTCATTATTCAGCCCCAACTTAACCCTACTAGAATCGATAGATGTCCTCTCATTCATGAAAGTTAGAGAACAAAAGCAACAGACGTTTCTGTCCGAGAAATTGAGAAGAAGGGTTTTGTTTTGAACCTGAGAAAGAGCTCGTTCCCGCTGCTATGAGTCTGTCGATTAATGACAAATAAGGAGAATTGATGGGTTTAGATTTGTGTGATAATACTATTGAATCAAGAGAGGAGAAGATTGAATCTGTCATGGGTTTGTGGCTGTGGATTGAGTCGATTTGCTTCTGAATCCGAGATGATGGAAGATGGGTTAGGGTTTGATTCAACAGAGGAGATAGGATTTAGAAGTTGTTGTTGGTGGTGTGTGAAGACTGACTGCAATTGAAGCAGATGGGACTGATTGAGATTGGAAATGGAATTTGAGAGTTTGGTGGTTGAAGTTACTGCTGTCCGATTGAGAGAAGAACTTTAAATTGAAGCTGTTGTTGTTGATTATGGGTTTTCTGTTGAACTCAAAAATTGAAGATGAGTTCGATCTGTAATTACAGGGAGGAGATTGGTTGTTGCTGGTGAAAGAATTAAGATGATATGGGTTACAATGGTGGAGTTTGTGAAATCAGGGTATGAGGTTTGGTGGTGATTTTTGTATGAAAAGCAAATGGGTATGTGAGGAATGATAGTGGTGATGGCCAAAGAACTTAAATACAATGGGATTGGCAGCTGCAAGTAGATGAGCATCAGTTGGATCTGAAGCAATTGCTTGGTGTTCTTGTGTGTAGTGGCTGAGTTGCAGGTGAACTAAACAAGGGATTTGAGCTGAACCTGCTTGTGACAAATGATTCTGGTAATGTGTTGGTGAAGGAAATGTAGAGATTTGATGGGAGAAATGGAACTGATGGTGTTAGTCATGGATTTTAAATGGCATTGCAGGTGATAAGCCTGTGACTTGTAGTGTGCATCAGAGTTGATATTGCAGGTTTTGGTTGGCCTGAGATGGGAGAATGTATGTGAAGTCGCAGTATGAAGCTGAAATTTGAAGCTCACTGTGATGAAGGATGAAGAATGGATTTGGTTGAATGGAACTTCAGACGGAGAAATAAGGTATAGTCGAGAATTTGAGATGTTGATGCTCAGTGGGTACTGAAAATGGTGAATGTTAGGAAAAGCAGGCAAGGAGCTTGGATGTTGATATGATGTTGCTGGTTAACTGCAGGAAGTGATGTTGTCTGTGGTGCTTGTTTGAGTCATGTAGCTGAGAGACATGTAGCTCAGGTTGCTGGAGTTGCAGGGAGGAACTAAATCTAGTGTTGTTGCAATTCAGATGGCATGAGCTTATGACAGAGAAGAGAACTGGCAGGGTGCAAAGATGGGCAGTGGCAACTGATGCACTGAGCTGTAGAGGGTGTAGCGTCTGGCATTTGTGATTGTTTATTGCTGTTTTATAGGGAAGATTGAGCTGAGATTGTGTGTTGCTTGCAATGGGTTCATGGGTATTGCAAATGTAGCAAGCAATGGTGGTGAGTGGAGGCAGTGAGCTGAGTTGCAGCTGCTGTTGGAATGTGTGAATCAAAATTGCAGGATTGCTTGAGCTACAGAGATGGTGATGGAGCAATTTAACTCAGAGTTGCAGGTGTTGGGAGTGGCAATGCATGGCCATCATGGCTGTGACTGAGGTGGTGAAGCACAATCACTGTGCAACAACTCATGCCTGTGCAATGGCCTAGAAGGCTAGGGCCAACTCAGCTCAGTCAGGCTATCCTTTTATTTTTGTTAGACTCTGACTCAGGTCTGACTAGACCACCTGAATCATATAACCCGGTTTGACTCAATGATTTTGACTGAGTTGACCGACCGAGTCGACTCATTTGACCGGTGACCGGGCGGACTTTGCCGGTCACATGAGCTAATTTCCGGCCAATTTCCGGCCACAATACAAGTTTTCCGGTGACTATTTTTTGGGACATATTTTCACATGGGTATTCCTCACATATGGGCTTGGTGGACCACATGGGCTTTGGGCTATGAAGACCTAATTTTAGAAGTTGGAGAAAAACTACAAAAGGAGAAAGTTTGTACAACTTTGGGATCACGTATTATTTCTGGGAACTTGGAGAGAGCCGCTTTTGTTTATGCTTCTAGGGTTTGCTTTTGTTCATCTTCTTCTATTCAACTAATATTTTTATGATGAACTCCATAGCTATGAGTAGCTAAACAATTATTATTGGTTATGGGATAAAGTGGATTTCACAACATGTTATATGATTCAATGAATTAGTTTTGTCTCAATATTTTATTGTTTATGATTCATTATTAATATTGTCATATGATTTGATTGTTTGTTTGGTTGACTCCGGAATCAATCCAATTTACTTTCATCTCTATTGCTAGATTAGGGTTTTCAATACGAAATAGTTATTTATCCCTGATTCTAAGTAGCATAGTGTGGTTATTACTTGTAGTGATACATCTTTATAATTGCATATGAATCATAACCTTGGTTCAATTGAATTAGTACTTTTACACGTTTGATTGCCTTGATTAGTCTTATTCCATAGAACTTATTGCTTTTAGGGAGTTAAATCTAATTGTGCTTTTACACTTTAGGTTGCTTTCTAGGAAGAATTCACATATGCATCTTTAATGTGGTTGTGATGAAATCAGGGAATTAGCGGGATATACTTGCGATCAAGGTATCCTAGGACTTTTAGTAAATGAGAGATTAAAATGCCAATTCTAATCGTTGGATGAAAATACATGTTTGTGAATGATACTATCCCGTGACCAATATCTTCTCCTTATTGATTATTCAAAATTATTTTATTGCTTTCAATTATTTTTATTGCTTAGATAAAACAAAAATTCCCCCTTGGTTACCTTAGAAACTGAAAATCGCATAACAACAATTGCCTCTCTGTGGAAACGAACTCTTCCTTACCTTGTACTTCATTTATATTTAGTGAGTAAGAAAGTGAAATTATTTTTGCTCGGCTGACAACCGGTCAGCTGCTTGGATAAGGCTCGAACGAGCAAGACTACTTAAAGCGGTCTTAAAATCATCATGACCGTCCAACTTCACCGGCATGGTTGGACGGATTAGATCATCCCATGAATGATCAGGGAAGCGCTAACGCACACGTTTGCGGGCCCACTTCTCACCTACCCGATCGGCCTTCTCACAAAGAATGCCCTAGAGCAATGAACGTTTGCTCGAAACACGGCTGGCGTGATGCTTTAAAGGGTCGCGGAAGCTCCACTAGTGTCTTAAATCGATCACAATCATCCAACTTATCCCAGGCATAATTGGATGGCTTAGATCGCGCCTAGGACCACCGACAGTACACACATGTTCACCATCGCCCAACGTGGGCCCCATACGGCCGGTCTCCTAAAGGAGGAGCATAGCCTTCCAAACCGTTTGGCCAAAGTTGCGCACGCATGATCGATCCAAAACCCTAATTAGGGTTTGCGGCATTACATATATGTCGCAGTTTGATCATGACCATCCATCTTCGCCAGCCTAAACGGAAGGTGTAGATATAGACTTAAGAGGTACCAAGAGTATCAAAATGATCACCGTGGGCCCACCTATGCGTGTGACCGACCGGCCTAGGCTAACCATGGCTGAGCACCTCGAAACGCGTGCCCAAAGGAGGCATGTCACGCGGTTTCCAAATCCTTTGCGGCAAAGGATTTCTATCGCAAATCGATCACGACCACTCACCTTTGCCAGACAAATTGAGTAGCCTAGATCGTACCTCCGCGAGACAGAATGGTATGGACATGTACACCGGTAATCCGTCTACACGCATGCCCGGTCGGTCCCACCAAAAACATCGTTCGTGCTTGATTTCGGTCAAGCTGAAGAGTGATGCTTGCGCACCTCTTTAAAACCCTAAAAATCATCAACGGTCGCAAATATGCGCCGTAGATCATCTTGTCCGTCCAACTTTGCCAACTTGGTCAGGCAGCCTAGGCTAAGAGTTAAACAGCCAATGAGGTACCTTGGTGATCACCTCCCGTCACTCTACCACAAGGAGTGATCGGCCAAGGGATGGCCCGCCCATGCGGCCTCCAAACAATCACTCGAAGATGTTTGGGCATACAGCCATTTTAAGACGCTTAATCCGCGACTTACTCCGTTAAGATCTAAAAACAGCAATGCTTCATACATATTGATTGTATTCGATGCATAAAGTATACACGATATTTCATGAATATCGACTTCCTAAATAACTAAGTTATTTAATCTAGCACCGTATGCTACTTCCTGTGGGTCCCACGATCCACTCATTCGAGACATCAAGCATGTCACAAACTGGGGGATACTTACTGGGGTATTGGTCTGGCGTTTTACAGCGTGCAGCGTGCAACGCGCCATCATAAGAACGTGTCAGGAGGTATGGACGGTTAAGATGGTGAGGGAAGTGGTCTAAGACATGGTCATTCAATCACCCACATGACCCCACTACTCCATCACTCAACTTCCTCCACTTCCTACGAGATAAGGGTATGCGCTCAATGACTTGTATAAATAGGTCCTTTTCCTATTTCCAAACAAGACAGACGAACACAAAAAAAACCAAGTGTTGTCATCAGTATCCATAAATCACCATTCTGATACAAGTCATAAACAACCAACACCTTAACAATCTCAACACCTTCTTCGCTTCCCTCCCTAAGATCAACCCCATCTCCTTCACTTTGTGACCGAAGCAAGTCTGGAACGACCATTTATTGGTTTAGTCTAGAATTATACAGATTGATCTCTCGAATCAAAAGCACTCCCGTGGAGTGTATTTATTTAGAGTTTATATTCGTTTCTCATCCACACACACCCAAATTTACCAAAAACCGCAGAAACAGTTTTCACCCATAAACACTGCCTTATCTCTTCAATGAGTGGAATGTTCACTTCGATCTTCTTGAAGATTTCCCAAATCTCTTTGTCCAACGTCTCCTTATTTAATTTTGCAAACCTGCTAGGAAAAGGTGGAGGAGTAACATAAGTAGAAACAAGAGGTTTAGAGTTAGAATTTACCGAATCAGTCTTTTTAGGGACTGTTTTGTCCTCTTCTTTCTCTAAATCAGGTTCATGGGCCTCCGGTGATGTTGTCGGATTGTCTACTTGCTTTCCAGTTCTTAATTCAATAGCATTGACAGTCTCCTTATGATTAAATGGTTGCGAATGAAGTTTTGCAGCTGCTTGTGCTTCCAATTTGCTCACGGTAGTAGCTAGTTGACCCATTTGTGTTTGCATGTCCTTCATAGCCATCTCCGTCTTTTGCTTATCTTGCGTCAGTGTGTTGAGAATGAGATTCAACTTGTCATCTGTAGTTGCAGGAAATCCTACACTACACCCCTCACTCGAATTTGCTTAATCAATCCATTTGAAGATGAATAATAATGTGTTTTATTAATTGTTTTCTTGAAAGGTTTACAAAGAAATGTAGAACAGAGCTAAAGAAATTACAATCACTCTTGATTTTCTCTCTCCTAATGACTTGCTTAACAATTCAAAAAGAATCCTCCCTCACAACATACTTACTCGACCCTTTATATAGGGTATTACATAGTGGATGACAGCTAAGCTGTCCTTTATTTTCGGGAATCCTTCGCGAAGTGTCGCAAGTATATAAGTGTTAGACTTCGCAACACTCCTAAATCTTGCCAAACTTTTACACTTTTCTCATGCTCTGGCTGTCGTCATCTAATGCGTCATTTAAATTATTTCCTTGCGACACCTTCGCAATGTTATCATTTATTACTCTCGCAAAGTATTGCTGTCGCGATATTCTGGTCCTACATCTTGCCTCTTCTCATGTATTCTCCGCGAAGAAGAGAATGTCATGAGAACAATATTTTAGAATGCCGCAACCACTCATCTTTACCTCGCCATTGTTCATTTTTGCTCGTTTTACTCATGTACGGGATTTATTACAGGTGTTTCTTCTTCCACTCTTTTCTTGACACGTCTCTTTCAACTACTTATTTTTAACCATTCACGTCCCATCTCGCATTAAATGCGTTTATTTTCCCGAAGATTCTTTCTCTCTATAAATAGTTTCCCCACTCTCTTTTTCTTCTTTTTTACTTTCCTTCGCAAATTTTCTTTTTAACTCTCTCTCGCCTTCCGCAATTTACGCTCGCTACCATAATTCTTCTACTTCTTTCTCATTCTTTTGATCTGCAATTATCCATTCCCATATTTCTAGCAATGGCTTCACTTGGTCATTCATACACTCCTTCTTTTATTGATGTTCAAAAGAAATTACAGGAAAAGGGTTTCACTTTATCAACTATTCCCGATCAAGGATCTTCATCTATTCTTTCTGCAAAATTGTTTTCTGATCATCAATGTGATGATCATAAAATCATAATCTCGCTGGGTCAACTCCTCGTAGGACTCCCCATTCCTTTGTACAATCCCGAGTTTCCATTATTCTATGAAATTCTTGCTCACGAGAAATTCTCGCGAGCTGTCTATCAATTGAGTGGCGACTGCATCCGTTTAATGCTTGAATTCGCCCATCGTGGCACTGGTAAAGGATCTTTATATCCTGATAATGTTAGGGATCCTAAGTTTGCAGATTTACAAATAGTTACCGAGAAGTATACCGTGGACAATTTCTTTGCGAATTACTCGTTATAAATATGAGAAATGATAAGTCTCATTTGGGGTGCTCTTTGAAAAAGAATGATAACGTTGATCTTTGGCAAATTGCTTATGCAAGATATTGATTGGCATTCGGGCAACAATAGTACTCCCCGTCATTCCAAAGATGAGAAATGGTGGGTTGTTCCTTTACTTTTGAGTGGACCTTACATCGCAGTTCATATATTCTCCCCGCACACCTCGCGAACTATCACCCTTGGGAGTTTAAGTGGCTCGAGGAGTCAAATGAGGTATATTTCCTTTTTCAATTTTGCTTGCGACATCTTCTTCCTCTTTTATCTATTAACTTTCAAAAATTTTAGATCGCTTTAATGAGGAAGAAATATAAAGAAAATCCAAAGCCGAGTACTCCGGCGATACTTCGATCGCTCACGGATGAAGTAAGAAACATTTTCTTTTGTTATTTTAAACACTATTGTTGCCTCTGTTTATTATCTTCATGCGTATGCTAAGGTTGAAGTCAAGAGGTCAAGCCGCGAAGGCTAAAGGCAAGGATAAAGCTACTTTGCACAAGGACAAGTCTTCCGCTCCGTTTTCTAAAAACGGAAAACCCATCTCTCTTCTCATTGTAGTTCTCAAACAGCGAGAACTCGACGAGAATGAAAATGAGGTTGGTACTTCTTCCGCGAGGGAGAATCACTCAACCACCTCTCGCTATGGCGCAATTGTCTAGTATCTTCTCCGATTCCATGCAAGGATTGGGAGACGAGCATTTAACCGCTACTTGCGAAGCTCTCGCTAAGATTTGCGATGCCCCTTTCGCCGGAGGATAATGAATCATTTCGCTGGGGTTTCCCTAACAGTGACTTCTATCTTCTTAAACGCTCTTAATGCTTTGGTATGTTTATATCCTTTTATTTCTTTGTGACTTCAATTATAAACTCTATCTTAATCATTCCCATATTTTTCTTTGTAGTCCGGGAGAGCTTCTTTTGTTGTCGCCTCGATCTTGAGAAAAGACGCAGCTATCTTGAAAAGAGAAATTCACAACTTAAAGATAAGATCCGAGAACTAGAGAGTGAAACTACGACATCTCGCAAGAAGGATGAACGAATTAAACAACTGGAAGCCGAGCGCACTTCTCAACAGAATAGAGTATCTACTCTTGAAAGTGCAAATCGCCACTTTATGGTATAGCAATCTTTACTCCTCAAATCCTTTTTATTTTATCATTTGCTTTTCTTTGCCTCGACTTACTATTTTCGCAGACATATATAATCTCTCTCCAAGAATCCATTCTTCTCCATTCATTTCCCGAGCCCATGGATGATGATGTCCTTCTTACTCATCTCAATGAATCTCTAAGTAGTTCTTCAAATAAGACTAACCTTCTTTCATTAAAGGATCTTCAATCCAAATATCATCTCTTAGAGATCGAGCATAGGGCTAGTTTAAGTTTAGCTAATCAATTTAAACGAATGTACCTTAATTCCAAGAAGAAAGCCAAAACCTTAAGGAAGAAAGTTAGTGATCTCATAGATGAGAAAGATCGCATTACTAACAGAGGTGCACAGCATTAGCAAAATTTCAAAAATCTCTCCTTGATGTGGAAGTTGAACGAGATGAACTCCTTCGTCAGAATACCATACTTAGCGAGCGAGAAGACCAAATTCGTTCACTTTTTGTCATAAATAATGATGATGAGTTTGCCTGGGCTGCGAAGGTTCTAGATAATGCTAGAAATAACTTAGGTGTCGATGTTAGTCTTCGCACGAGCAAACTACCTTAATCAAGGATATGATCTTTGAAAGAGAAGGTTGTTTGTTATACTTCTTTATTTTTCTCTTTTTCTTTTTGTACTATTATCATTAATTCATTTTCTCATGTTTTTTAACCGAGAAGAGATTTCAGACAAGGATTGGAGAGCTTGAAACCGAAAAAGAACGACTCGCAATGGATCTCTCTCTCGCGAGAATAAATATTCTAAATTGAAGCAAAGAATTCCAAACTACGGTGGCGAATTTTAATAATGATGATGTTCGTTTTGCAATCAAGCTATGGAAATAGTTTGTAATGATCACAACATTCCTCTTCATTCATATCCTTTTCTTCTTCAAGAAGTTCCCGAAAACTTGCCTGTCTCGGATGTTTCGATAGTGAAGCTAATGAAGAAGAAGAATCGCGACGAGAGTGATGGAACCAAAGAATCGATAAAGAAGAAGAACCAACAAAGAAATAATTTCTTTTTCTTCTTTCATTTCTTGTAGTATCTACACATATCTTTGTTAATCTTCCATTTCTGTAACTCTTTATTATAAATTTCTTTGATCCTTGAATGTGAATTCAATTTTTGCTTCCTTTGTTCGGATATATCAATCAAACAACCCTTCTTTGTAATTATAACTTCACACTTGCCTCTGTCCATAAGATATAATCAACCTTATGAGTTACATAAGATATAATCAACTTTGTGAATTAATCATTCTTGCGAGATTTTTTTTTTTTTTTTTTTTTTTTTTTTTTTTTAACTTTGCATTTTATCATTGCGACAAGATCGCAAGATATCTTCATAGATTAAGAAATCTATTAATCTTGTCTTATCATTATTTGTGTGGTCTTATTTTGCCTTCCTAAGTAAAGGTCTTATTTTGCCACCTCATTGCGACAAGATCGCAGCCGCCGTCTTTACATTTTCATGTAATGACCCATTGACCTTGTCTTACCATTTCTTAAGTATTTTTGCCTCTCGCAGATATTATATTTGCGATAATGTGACAGGTTTAAATGTTCTTGCGACCATAAAATCCCATGACATTGTCGTCTTTGCGATTTAAATCGCAGGACGTTCTTACACTTTCATGTAAAAACCCATTGACCTCGTCTTACCCTCGCGTTAGTATTATTGCCTGCAGGATCATTGCACAAATATGACAAGCCTAAATTTTCTTGCGAAAATAAAGCCTCATGACATTTGCGTCTTTTGACACTTATCGCCTCCCAATGGAGGGTGCCGCCCTTATCTTCTCCCTGGTTGCCCATTCAAGGAGGCGTACATCGGCCATACAAGACTAGCTCCTCCCATCCGGTCTTAATAGAAAGCAGTTGTTTTCGCAGCCTCTTATCCCTTATACCTATAGGGCTTATGGTTACGAGACTGCACCTAAGTGGAGTTTTCTTGGCCGAGTGTAGCATGTGCCAAGACTTGTCAAGAGTGGTAAGGAAGTTCCATGCTCCCCGCACTCTTGACTCAACCGTACCTCGGCGCCTTGGTCATATATCGACTCCTTGGAAGAGACCCTCGGTCGCCCAACCAGGGTATAACCTTATATATATAGTTGGGAATCCAAGGTATCTCTCCGGATAGGCTTTCATGGGCCCCAAATCTCCATGACTCAGTTCCAGGAGCGGTGTAACCTTTTCCCGAGCCATGTCAAGAGATACCCCTTATATGACGTACTTTAGGTCTTACATTTGCCTCTTACGAAATATCATTCGCGAACTAGGGTGTACGCCATAAAGGTTTGTCCCATTCACTCACTCATTCATTTTATCAATTTATTCAATCATTCATTTTGACTTTTGTTAATTTGTCATGAAGCTATCGCACAATCTCATTTCAACTATTCAATAGATTTTTACACATTCTTCATGGCGATATTTTCGCACAACTTTTTCGCAACCATCATCTCTCGCTTCTTATCTTTATCATGTTTTCATCACTAAATTGGGGATCTTTTTCGCAACTATTCATTTTTTACACCTTTTACTCCTACTTCCTTCTCGTCTCCGCGTCGTCAAACTTTTCAATGTCTCCTTTTCATCATGATATTCAATTGTTTTTGTGCATTCACTTCGCAACATCTCTTCTTCCTTTGTTTCTATGGTATCCACCATTAGCCTTTCTTTTCTTTGCTCATCCTTTACATTCTTCCTCCAACTTTTCCTTTTTGCCGTTCTCTCTTCGTAGCTCTCTACATCAACCTCATAACATTTTTGCCCCTCCATCCAATCTCCTTTTATAATTCCGACACCACTAGGATGCGGAAACTTTATACACTGATGGTATGTCGATGATACCCCCAGAATTTCATACAACCATGGTCTTCCAATCAAGGCATTGTAGGGAGATTCCACATCAACTACACAGAATAAAATATCAGTTGACAACCCCTGCAAGGGTATCCTCATGTGCACTTCTCCTTTGGGCTTGTTTGGGGTACCATTGAAACCATATATTTTGTATGTTGAAGGGATCAAATCTTCATCTTTTCCTCCCATAGTTTTGTAAGTATGGTAGAAAAGAATGTTGATCAACCGCCAAAGATCAATCAATATTCTATTGATTGCCCAACAATTCTCCGCTTCATCATCTTCGCCATCAATAGGTTTTGGATTAATTTCCACTTTACAACCAATGGGTTATCATGTATTTCTCTTCCTTTGGGTACTTCTTCAGCCGAGAAAGAAATAATCTGCAGGTTGCCACTCTTTTTAATGCGATGTCTTCGCAACATTCATCACTTCTTTATCATCGCATCCTCATAAAAACTCTACTAAGTACATTGTCATGAAAATCTTCGATTGTGCGGTATGAGTGTACAATGGAATTGCAAAACAAATTTTTAGCCTTTGCCCCAACTTCTATAACAAATGTTTCTTTTCCCTTTAGGTGGTGGTGGTAAATGTTGAACTTTCTCTTCTTCTTTTAAAAAGTGATTCAACTTTCCTTGATCAATCATTCTTAGGATAATTCTCTTGATGTTTCTGCAGTCATTCGTTAGGTGCCCATGAAAGCGGTGGTAAGAACGTAACTCGTGACTTCTATCTCCGTGTGGTGGTTCACTTTCCATGTTCCATGGTGCTGGTATGTTTTCCATCAAAAGTATTGCTTCCCATATTTTTTCCACACCGGCGTTCAATGGCGGCATTTAATTTCCTCCCACACTACTCGTGACTTCGCTGTCCTCTATGATAATTCTCGCCTCTGGCCTCCATAAGTCTCTTGCGAATTATGCCTTTGACCTCCATAGGTTTCTTGTGGTTGATCAAGCCTTTGAATTTTATTATTTCCGCCACGGTTGTAGAAATTTCTTTCTCTTTCAAATTCTTCCTGATCGCGACTTCCCATAGCTACCAATTTTGGTGTTTATCATCTACCACTCTCTCTTGTTGCCCTTGCGAGGTGCTCGCCACCGTTTGTATTAACTGGGTAATAGACTTGCATTCGGCAAGCACTTGAACTTGTATTCGCAATCGGGTACGATTCTACTTCATTTTGCCTTTCCTCCAAAGCAATATATTCCTCTTGCAATTCTCTCAATTCGGTCATCGTGATCGTATTCTTGACTCGAAAACTTGAACATATAATAAGTTGGTTGCGAACATAGCATTTATGAATGATATTATGAGATATCTTTCATCAACCCGTCCCGCCATTTCGCTACACATTGTCTTCCATCTTCTTGTCCGAGATGTCTCAAGCTCTCGCCAACTCTTTGTTTTAACCCAAATACATCTTCAATGCCAGGTCGCTAAGAGTTGTTGCTTATATACGCCCCCAAGAATATAGCTTGTAAATGATTGAATGATGTGATTGTATTCCTTGGTAAACCCTCAAACCATTTCAACGCTTCTCCCGTTAAACTCGACGCAAAGTATTTGCACAATATAGCATCATGGTTTTCCCACTGTAGCATACATCTCACGTAAGCTTTGATGTGTTGTAACGCACAAGTTGACCCATCAAAAATGCTAGTTAGCTACTGGTAAGTTGCATTTCGGGGTATTCCTCCTAATCGCACTTCTAATGTAAAAGGATTTTCGCAGCCTCCGCGATAGCTTCATCTAACTGTCTTCTCCCTCCTTCTCTTCTCGTTGTTCAATATTCCTCTCATCTCTCGCCAATTCTCATGCAGTAATTTGTTCATTTGCCTCTTTAATTTGAATTTATCGGTCTCTTTAATTTCGCTTCCCTCCTTCTTCGTTCGTGTCTACTACTTTTTGTATTCTTTCATATTCTTCGTTAATATCTCCATTGTTGCGATTTCGCTCGCGCCTCCTCTCTCGATTGTCATGATTATTCTGCCGAATCGCCTCTTCCAATTCCCGATTTTCCATTTTCGCTCTCAATCTTTCTCTCTCGCGGGCTAGACGTGCTTGCTCGGAATAATGCTTTTCAATGTCATCTTCAATTTCCTTTTGTTTCCTTTGTGTTTCTCTCCCATGTAGTGTTCTTCTTCCCTCTTCCTGATTTTCTTCATTAATTGGGTTATTCTGCCTCGAGGTCGCCTATCTTCTTGATTTCCATCATCGTGATTATTCACCAAAATATAACGATTTTCTATTAATTCTCTCTCTTCGCGACCTCCTTCACCAAGATTTAACTCTCTTTCCAAATTTTCTTCATTAACGTTTTCTCGCAGGTAATGTTCTTCTCCCATTTTCTCTACTCGATCCCCGATCTCGATCTGTTACTACTTCTTGATCTTCTATTTTGCAGCCTCCTATTTTCCATCCTTAATTCGTGGTTTTGCCTTGTTAGATTCGCGCGTTCTTACGCTTCTAACCGCCTTTCTTCGTGTATTAATAAATCTTCCCGTTTCTAATGCCGCAATTTCTTCATTTCCACGAATTGTTTCTCCCATCTCTTCTCGATTTCTCTCTTCCTGTCCACTATTCATCAATTGTTGCACTTGTAGGATCATAATATCGCAACGTACAAGGCTCGCGGGATTAATAAACGACGGCGTCGCGAGGGAGTCGCAGGGAGCTAAAATAAACGATGCAATGAATAGCGACAGGCAAAACATAAAGAAGACGTGAGACCTGGCGAGGGTTAAGAAGTGTCGCGAGAGTGAATGTTTGTGCATCTGCGACACTTCGCGAGACATTCCCGAAAATAAAGGGGAGCTTAGCTGTCATCCACTATGTATTACCCTATATAAAGGGCTAAATGAGTCTGTAAGAGGGGAAGATCTTTTTAGAATGGTGGAGCAAGTCATTAGGAGAGAGAAAGTTTAAGAGTGTTTTAACTTCTAAGTGTAATTCTATTTTCCTGTGTAAAGACTTCATGAATTCAATCAATAAATATTCTTGGTCTTACATCTTTCAAGGGATTAATTGAGCAAAATCGAGTAAGGGGTGTAGTGTAGGAAATCCTGCTACTACATATGCGCTAGAAACAGGGAGAGAGCAGAGATTGACGTAGAAATTGGAAGGAATTTGGATTAACAGAGAAAAGATTTGGAGAAGATACTCAAGAATTCATTGGAAAAGAAAAATGGCTAGAAGAAGAAATGTACAAGGGCAACCAACGATTGTAAGAAGAAGTGGGAGACTTGCTGGAGAAAGGAGGAATGAAACAGAGAATCGTCTGGGGATGAATATGAGAAACGATGGAGAAGATCAAAACCAACCACCGATCTCCCCAAAGAGCAAACGCGGGCTGTGGATTATGATAGAGTAAGTGTACATACTTGGAGGTCTGATTCTGAAGACGAGATAGAAGAGGAGCAGCAGCTGGTGAACAATGGACAAGGAGAGCAAGGAATGAATGGAGAAAACGAAGAAATCGCAGATTAGAAAGATTGAGACAAACAATACACGAAGAGAGACGGTTAGAGGCAGTAAGAACGAGCAAACTTGACAAGACAATCATGAATTGAGGATGGAAAATATGAGGTTGCAAAATAGAGATCTAGAAGTAGCGTGAGATCAAGTTCAAGATCGAATAGGAAGAAAGAAGGAGAGTTTTACCAACGAAAGTACCGAGGAAGAAACACAAAATCCGAATATAGAGCATGGCGAGAGAAGAGGGAAATAGAAGATCGTTATATTCCTCAACCCGAAAATCTTCAAAAAGCGGAATAGGGAAAATCAAGGAAACATGCAACTCCAAGAACCGAATGACCCGGCCAAGGGAGAATAATCTTGCACGGGAGAGAAGAATTGAGAAGAAACCGAGAAATCGAGGATGACATTGAGAGACACTACATTGAACAAGCGCGGCTGGCTCTCGAGAGAGAGAAAGGATAAGAGCAGAAATGGAAAATCAAGAGATGGAAGAAGCAATCCACTGAATAACCATGACAACCGCGAAAGAAGAAGGGAACAAAATCGCACCAATAGAAATATTAATGAAGAATATGAGAGGGCGCGAGATGAGAGCCGAGAGACAACCAAGAAGAGAGAACAACCGATATAATGGCGTGCGAATTGAAGAAAGAAACGAAGAAGAGCGTCGCAGGGAAAGGAGAGAGAAGAAAATAACGAGCAAGAAGGTCAAAACAGCACGAGCGAAGAAGGAGAGAAGCGAGCTAAAAAGACCAGAGAATCAAGTTTCGAGGCAAATGAACAAATCTTAAGAGAATCGGGTGAAATGAGAGGATTGTTGAACAAGAGAAGGGAAGGAGGAAGGAAACAATTGGACGAAGCCATCGCAGAGGCTGCGAAGAATCCCTTCACGCTAGAAGTACAGATGGGAGGAATACCTCCTAAGTGCAATCTCCCCGCATTAACAAACATCTTCGACGGAACAACTCGTGCAGACAAACATATCAAGGCCTATATGAGGTGTATGTTGTAGTGGGAGAATCATGATGCCATACTGTGCAAGTATTTCGCATCAAGCCTAATTGGAGAAGCACTAAAATGGTTTGAGGGACTACCAAGGAACACAATCACATCATTCAATCATTTACAAGCCACATTCCCGGGAGCATACATAAGTAACAACTCTTCACGCACCGTGTATTGAGGACGTATTCGGGTTGAAACAAAGGGTTGGCGAGAGCTTAAGGCGATTGACAATAAGATGGAGAACCATGTGTAGCGAAATGGCAGGACGGGTTGAGGAAAGATATCTCATCCTCTCATTTGTGAATGCTCTCTTCGCGACTAACTTGTTATACATTCAAATTTTTAGAGTCAAAAATACAATCACGATGGCGTAATCGCGAGAGTTGGGGAAGAATATATCGCCTTAGAAGAAAGACAGTAATGAAATGAATTCTTATCCGATCGCGAACACAAATTCGAATGCTGCGAACGCAAGCTTGTTACCTCAATTCATAAATACTGATGGCGAGCACTTCGCAAGGACAAGAAGTGGAAGGTCGATGAGGGACAATGAAGATAGTAGCTATGGGAAGTCATGACCAGGAGGAGTTTGAACAAGAAAGGAACTATTACAACCGTAATAAAGAATAATAAGATTCAAAGACTAGATCATGTGTAAGAAACTTACGGTGGACGAAAGCAATATAACCATGGAGGGCAGAGAAGTCGCAGGATAGTATGGGAACCAATTAAGATGCCTCCATTGAATGCTAGTGTGGAAAAGATCTGGGAAGCTATACTTGTGATGGAAAATGTACCAGCACCTTGGAACGTGGGAATGGAACCACCGCCAAAGCGATAGAAGTCATGAATTTTGTTCTTATCATCGTTTCCATGGACATCAAACAAATGATTGTAGAAACATAAAGAGAATTATTCTTAGGATGATTGATCGTGGGAAGCTAAATCACTTTCTAAAGGGAGAAGAAACAGGCCGACATTACCACCACCACCAGAGATGCACGTAACGATTGTCGGCGAAAGGAAAGGAAACATTTGTTATGAAGTTGGAACAAAAGCTAAAAACTTGAATTGCAACTCTATCGTCCACTCTTATCGCACAATCGAAGATTTTCATGACAACGTGCTCAAAGAGAGTCTTTGCGAGAGATGCTAATGATAAAGAAATAATGAGTCCCAAGCGAGAACGACGCAATTAGAAAAGTGGCAGTCAAGACCATTTCTTTTCTCTCGCATTGAAGTGCCAAAAGGAAGAGAAACACATGATAGCCCGTTGGTTGTGAAACTAGAGATTAACCCGAAACCAATTGATGGAGAAGATGATGAGGCGAAGTTTGTCGGGCGATCAACCGATCTTAATCGACACCGGAGGGGTGAATATTCTCTTCTACCATACTTACAAGACGATGGGAGGAAAAGATGAAGATTTGATCCCTTCTACATATAAGATATATGGCTTTAATGGCACCGCAAACAAACCAAAGGGAGAGGTTCGCATGAGAATACCTCTACAAGGATTATCAACCGATATTTTATTCGTGTGGTTGACGTGGAATCTCCATATAATGCGCTGATTGGGAGGCCATGGCTTCATGAAATCTTGGGAGTCGCATCAACATATCATCAATGTATAAAATTTCCACATCCAAATGGCATTGGTATTATACAGGGAGATTGGAAGGAGTCGCAACAATGTCATGAAGTAGATGTAGAAAGTCTGCAAGAAAGAAATGCCAAGAGAGAAGGTTGGAAACAACATGTGAGAGATGAGATGAAAGAGAAAGGAGAAATTGATGGTGGATGCCATAGAAGTAAGGATGAACATACCTCGCGAGGTGAATGCCTAGAGACAAAGCGAATATTATGGTAATAAAGAAGCAAAGGATATGAGGAACAAAAGGCATAAGAAGTGAATAATCAACAAAAACAGAGAAAAAGAGCAATTGAAGTAATGATGTGCGAGAATCTCGCAGACAAGAGTATATGGGAATTCAGTTAAGAAAGAAAAATGAAAATACAGAATTGTGCGAATACTTCGCAAGCAAGTATCAGCAAATAATGAAACATGAATAATTGAATGATTTAACAAATATGAATGAGTAAAAGAATGGGACGAACCTTTATGGCGTACACCCTAGTTCGCGAATAACATTTCGTAAGAGGCAAATGTAAGACCTAAAGTGCGTCATATAAGGGGGTATCTCTCGACATGGCTCGGGGGAAGGTTACACCGCTCCCGAAGCCTCGAGTCATGGAAATTTGGGGCCCATGAAAGCCTATCCTGAGGAGGTACCTTGGATTCCCAACTATATATGTAGGTTATACCGGTTGGGCGACCGAGGGTCTCTTCTTAGGAGTCGTTGTATGCTCAAGGCGCCGGGGTACACGGTTGAGCCGCAGTGCCCAGGATGGATGAACCTACCCCGGCCATTCTTGGCAAGTCTTGGCATATGTTGCACTCGCCCGAAGAAAACTCCACTTAGGGTGCAGCCTTGTAACCATAAACCCTATAGGTATAAGGGATAAGAGGTCATGAAAACAACCGGTTGTTGTTAAGACCTAGGATGGGAGGAGCTAGTCTTGTATGGCCGATGTTTCGCCTCCTGAAGGGGCAACCGGGGGAGATGATAAGGGCGATGCTCTCCATTAGGGGGTATCAAAACGCACGCAAATGTCATGAGGCTATGTTTTCGCAAGAGAATTTAGGCTCGTCATATTTGTGCAAATGATCCCGCAGAGGCAATAATACTAACGCGAGGGTAAGGCGAGATCAACGGGTCTTTACATGAAAGTGTACGGACGTCCTGCGATTTCGCCGCACGACGGCAATGTCATGGGGCTATGTGTTCGCAAGGATATATAGGCCTGTCATATTGTCGCAACTAAAACATCCTGCAGAGGCAAAAATACTTGGAAAATGATAAGGCAAGATCAATGGGTCTTTACATGCAAGTGTAAAGACGCCCCGCGATTTTGTCGCAATAAAAAGGTGGCAGGGAAGACTCTAATTAGGAGGTCTAACTCTAAGACCACACAAAAATGATAAGACAGGGTCAATGGGCTCTTACTTGAAAATGTAGGGGCTTGGCTACACCTTGTCGCAATGAGAAGAAATAAAATACATTTATGAAGATAAGGCAAGGCAAGTGGAATCCTTGATTTATGAAGGTACTGCGACTCGTCGCAACAAAGACATCTCAATAACAATAAAATTATTATTCAACCACATACATGATGACAGCTAAAATCTTCCATCTGAAGATAAATAACAGAGGCAAGTATGGGAATGGAAAAGATGAAATATTGTTATTCATCTTCTGATGAAAGAGTTATACATGAATAATGTTAGTTAGCCGATTATACTACAAGGAAGAACTACCAAAAAAAGGGGGAGTGAAGATTGAATTCAGGGGGGAAAAATCCAAGAAATACACTATAATAAGAATACAGAAATGTACAGATATTACAAGCAGAGAAAGAAAACAAAAAGAGTTATCTCTTTGGTGATTCTTCTTCTTCATCCGATTCTTCGCCTCCGATTATTCTCATCACTGAATTTTCTTTTTCGCCACCTCGCTATCGAAACGTCCGAGACAGCAGATTCTCAGAACCTTTTCAAGGAGACAGGATATGAATGCAGAGGGATATTGTGGTCCTTACAAACATACTCCATGCCTCCATTAAGTAAAAACGAACAAAGATCATTACTAAAGTTCTCCACTGTCGTTAGAAATTGTTTCTTCAACTTGGAATATCTATTCTCGCGAAGGAGAGATTCTTTGCGAAATGTTTCTTTTCTGTTTCGAGCTCTTCAATTCTCGCTGAAAATTCCTGCGAGTTGTTCTTTTTCGCATTCAAGCTCTCTAATTCTAACCTCGAAGCCTCTTCTCGCATTCTCGCAAATAAGAAACAACAAGTTAACAATTTACAAGCAATACTACAGAAATAAGAAGCAATAAGGTATAATAAGCAACCTTCTCTCGTCGATATCATATCTTTAACCAAGGAAGTATGCTCTGAACGTGAAGACTAACATCAACACCTAGGTTATTTCTGGCATTATCTAAAATTTTCGCAGCTTGTGCGTTAATTGTCGTCACCGTTTATAACAAGGAGAGAACGAATTTGATCTTCTCGCTCACTAAGCAAGGAATTCCGCGAAGCAATTCATCTCGCTCAATTTGTAATTCAAGGAGAGATTTTTGAAATGTTGCTAATGCCTCGTGCACCATTATTAGCAATGCGATCTTTATCATCTATATGGTCACTAATTTTCTTCCTCAAAATTTTGGTTTCTTTATGGGACTCGAGAAACATTCGTTTAAATTGGTTGGCAAAGACTTAAACCAGATCTATGCTCAATTTCTAAAAGACGATATTTGGTCCTCAAGTTCATTTAATGAAAGAGAGTTAATTTTGTTCGATGAACTACTTAAAGAGTTGTTGAGGTGAGCGAGAAGAAGATTATTATCCATAGGATCGTGGAAATGTATGGAGAAGAATAGCCTCATCGGAGAGAGATTATATACATCTCGCGAAAGTAATAAGTTAGGTAGCAATATGCGACCGATAAAATAAAAATAGTAAAAGGAGGTAAAATTTTATACCATAAAGTTGCTTGATTGGCGTTTTGAAGAGTGGACACCTTATCCTTTTGGGAGTCAAGTTCGGTGTTTAACTTTTGAATTCTCTCGTCTTTATCACGAGATGACGCAGCCTTCTGGCCTCTAATTCTTGAATCTTCTTGCTCAATTGCAAATTCTTCTTTTCAAGATTGTTGCGTCTTCTTTCGAGATCCGAGGCAACTACAAAAGAAGTTCTTCCAACCTATAAAAGAAGATAGAAAAATCATTAATATATATATTTAAAAATTTAAAATTAACAGGAAATACGATCGCATACGTACCAAAGATCCAAGTGCATTCAAGAAGTCGAGACACAGCTTCTAGAGGTTCCATTGAAAGAATTATTGCCCTCTAATAAAGTAGCATTACACACGTTTGCGAGAGTCCCGCAAAGAGAAGCTAGGGAGCATCTCCCATTCCTTGGAAACAATCGGAGAAGATGCTAGATAACCGATCCATGAAGAACCGGTCGATGGAATCTTCTTGGCGAGAGAAGGATTCGAATCATAGTTATCCTCGTCAGAGATTCGCAGAGCTTGAGCTAAGGCGAGAAGAAGATTGGACCTTTCGCGCTTAGTTAATGGAGCAGAAGATTTACCCTTGCGAACGAGCGCTTTACCCATACTTTTAATCTTCGCGGACACGCCTTCTTCAACTCCAACCTTCGCATACGCTAAAGATAAGAAACAGAGGCAACAATATTGTAAAAATAATAAAAGGAATGTTTCTTACTTCACCCGTAGTTTATCAAGTCTCGTCAGAGTACTCTCCAACGGATTATCCTTGAAACTTCTTCTCAATTTGTTGATCCAAAAAAATTCCACAAACTCAAAGAAATATAAAAAGAAAATAGCGAAAGCAAGATTTGAAGTAGAAAACATACCTCTTTGCCCTATCGTGCCATTTGAATTCCTAAGGATGATACCTCGCGAGATTCGCAGAAGAACGTGCGGACCCGCGATATAAGGACCATTTAAAATCAAGGGTACAACCCAACATTTCTCATCTTTGGAGTGGCGAGGAGTAGTGTTATTGCCCGGGTGCCAATCAATATCCTGCATGAGCAATTTATCCTCAGGGACATTATCCTTCTTTTTCAAGCGAATGCCCCAGCGAGATTTCGTATTAATCATCTGTATCACCGAATAGTTTTCAAAAAGTTCTCACAAAGTGTATTTCTCAAAGATCTATTTCCAAGTCTGCGAACTCGGGTTTCTAACAAGATCGTGGTATAAAGATCCTTTGCCAGCACCACGGTTTGCGAACTCAAGCATTAGGCGAATGCAATCGCCACATAATTGATAAACAGCCCGAGAAAATTTTTCATGGGACAAGATTTCATAAAATAAGGGCATCTCAGGATTGTATAAGGGAATGGGAAGTCCTGCGAGAAGCTGACTAGCGAGACTATAATTTTTGATCATCACATTGATGATCGTAAAATAGCCCTGCGTAAAGGATAGATGAAGGTTCTTGATCAGAATGGTTGATAGAGTGAAACCCTTCTCGAGCAACTTCGTTGAACTTCATTGAAAGAAGCTTTGTATGCACGACTAATGGCAGCCATTATCGGTATGGGAATGGATGGGAGGTTGAAGGTTAAAAATAAGAGAAAGGACGAAGAAAAGATTTGCAGTAGAGGAGCGCAAATTGCGGAAGGAGAGAATAAAAGAAAAGTTGCGAGACAAACTAAAGGATGAAAAGGAGGGGAAAAGAAAACTATATATAGGGGAAAAAGAGCCTCGAGAAAAACGAGGTCATTTAATGCGAGAAGAGACATGAATGGTCAAGAATAAGCGGTTGAAAGAGACGTGTCAAGAAAAGACATTAATAATCAAAACTGTAAAAGTACAAAATCAAACAGATAAAGATAAGCAATCAAGGCAAGAATATTGTAAAAACTCTCATGATACTCTTCCCTCGCAGAGAAGTATGAGGAGTGGTGGGAGACGATACTTCGTATATATCTCAAAGAAGCTTCGGAACTTTGCAAAAGAATAGAGGCAAGTACGTACTTTTCAAGTCCAGTATTCTTCTGCTCGTTCCTTCATCAACAAAAATCAAAGATTGCTACCACAACAATGAATTTTTCCTTCAAATCGCTCTTCAAGCAATATTCAAGGAAAAAGAGGCAAGATGTAGGATCATAATATCGCAACGTACAAGGCTCGCGGGATTAATAAACGACGGCGTCGCGAGGGAGTCGCAGGGAGCTAAAATAAACGATGCAATGAATAGCGACAGGCAAAACATAAAGAAGACGTGAGACCTGGCGAGGGTTAAGAAGTGTCGCGAGAGTGAATGTTTGTGCATCTGCGACACTTCGCGAGACATTCCCTAAAATAAAGGGGAGCTTAGCTGTCATCCACTATGTATTACCCTATATAAAGGGCTAAATGAGTCTGTAAGAGGGGAGAGCTTTTTGAGAAAGGGTTGAGCAAGTCATTAGGAGAGAGAAAGTTTAAGAGTGTTTTAACTTCTAAGTGTAATTCTATTTTCCTATGTAAAGACTTCATGAATTCAATCAATAAATATTCTTGATCTTACATCTTTCAAGGGATTAATTGAGCAAAATCGAGTAAGGGGTGTAGTGTAGGAAATCCTGCTACTACAACACTTCTTCTCTTTCTTCCATAGAATCTGATCTCCATGTATGCACGCTCACCCTATCATAATCGATTACTCTGTTTAGTGCTGGTTGAATTGGTGGTTGAGTTGATGGTTGAATTGGTAGTTGAATTGGACCTTCTTCTCCATTTCTTGCATCTATCCTTGATGGTTCACCTACTTCATTTCTTCTTTCTCCCACTAATCTTCCACTTCTCCTTACGATCGTTGGTTGTTCTGATGCATTCTTTCTCCTAGCCATTTCTCAATTTTAGTAACTTGTTAAAATTATTCAAGATTTCTTTCTTGTTACCCCTAATTCTTCCAATTCACAAGGTTGATCTTCTTCAATCCCTGTTTCTAGCGCATATGTAGTTGGGCAGAAATCCTACACTACACCCTCACTCGAATTTGCTTAATCAATCCATTTGAAGATGAATAATAATGTGTTTTATTAATTGTTTTCTTGAAAGGTTTACAAAGAAATGTAGAACAGAGCTAAAGAAATTACAATAACTCTTGGTTTTCTCTCTCTAATGACTTGCTTAACAATTCAAAAAGAATCCTCCTCACAATGTGGACTTACTCGACCCTTTATATAGGGTATTACATAGTGGATGACAAACTAAGATGTCCTTTATTTTCGGAATCCTTCGCTAAGTGTCGCAAGTATATAAGTGTTAGACTTCGCAACACTCCTAAATCTCGCCAAACTTTCACACTTTTCTCATGCTCGCTGTCGTCATCTAATGCGTCATTTAAATTATTTCCTTGCGACACCTTCGCAATGTTATCATTTATTACTCTCGCAAAGTATTCTTTGCCGCGATATTCTGGTCCTACATCATCTATACTCATGCCTTGAGCTTCTTGTTGAGGCCTTTGCAAGAATTGGTACCCACCTTGTTGATTAAAAGGAGGATTGGAAACTGCCGCTTGCTTATTGGCGTAGCTGAAATTGGGATGATCTCGCCAACCCGGATTGTATGTGCTAGAGTATGGATCATATCTTGGCCTTTGATGATTTTGTTACATGGCACTTGCTTGCTCAACATCTTCGTTATATGATGATGGTATGACGGCGGCTGCTATTTGTTACATCATCCTCTCCATGTTACCCATTCTATGTTCCATATGTGAAGAATCACCAACTTCATTCACTTTCCTTACCACTGATTCACCTCGAGTGTAGAATTGTTGAGCGTTTGCAGCCATGTTTTCTAACAAGCTTGTAGCTTCAGCAATGGTTTTGTTGGTGAGTGCACCGCCACTTGCGGCATCGATCAAATTTCTATCATTAGAAAGCAACCCCTCATAGAAAAATTGAATCACAAGTTGATCACTGATTTGGTGGTGTGGATAGCTAGCTAAAAGCTTCTTGTAGCGCTCTCAATACTCATAGAGAGTCTCTCCCGATACTTGTCTAATACCACAAATCTCCTTGCGAATCACAGCTGCTTTTGATGCTGGAAAATACTTCTCAAGGAACAACTTCTTCATTCCATTCCATGTGGTTATACTTCCATAGGGTAATGATAGACACATTTTTGTGTCCGAATTGTCCTCAGTGTCTCTATTGTTAGTACTTGATTTTGTACTTATTATGGTATTTTTGTGTTTGTGTAGGTGTTTTTGGAGAAATACACTTGTGTGGAAAAAGTTGCTCGAAAAGTGCTATTTGGACCCCCGGAGAAAATTACTAAAGGCACCCTCACTCTGGATAAGGGGCACCTCAGTTGGGCTCCTGCTATTCGCACCCCCAGTTCGGTTAGGGGGACACCATCTTCATCGTTTCAAAAATCATTTTTGGCGGGAAATAGTAGCAGCGGAAGAACACAACTTTGGATCGAGTTTTGGAGGTGTTTGAGAGAGACTTAATGGACGAGATTGATTGGGATAACTTGATTGAGCTTAACAAACGTTTTATGGTTGCTTTCTTCAATTAGAATTGACTCTATTTTCGAGTAAAGCAAAACAGAGGCGAGAGGATACTCGGATGCTCTGTGATGTTGTTACGGAAAGTTTGCACGAGTATAAAGCTTGTTACACTTCCTATAGAACGTGTATGGACCTGTTTAGAGTGTGTTGGTGTAAAATCAACGCGTGAGGAGATAAATTAGGGAAGAAAATATTCCCGAGAATAATTTTCTCTGCTGTTGAGTTATGGGAGATTTTGTGGAGTTATGAGGCATTTTTCTTGGTCCTGAGAGTTTATATATATTGCTGGGGGAAGTATATAGAGGATACATAGAGTTTGGGATAGTTTAGAGCATCGCAGAGGCGCAAAATCAACAACCAGGAAAAATTGTTTATGTTGGTGTACTGAAGAACACGAAGAACATAAGACCACTTCAAACAGTCGTTCATGCTACAGTGAATGCGACAGTTCGGCAACAATCTTACATGTTATAACACCAGCGACGTTTATATATATCGTTTTCGTAATGTGTTTTGCAACAATTATAAGCGTTGCAAACCCCGGTTTTAATTATTTTCTCTATATTTCATCTTTGCTTTGTAAACACCTATTTGAGCAATGAAATCACCTTTAGAGCGTGTTTCCATGATGAAAAGCTAATCCCATCCTCTGGGGCGACGGAGGAAGCCAAGTTTCACAAATGTGGTAATTCTATCAATTCTTGTTATGACTATTTGCACTGTTATTTAATTGATTTATGAGTTTCATTGAATGGTTGTGATTACAATTGATGGGTCATGCTTAGCTTAGAAGTTTTGATGTCCCATGCTTTAGTTTTACACCCATTACTTTCGAAATCTACCTTAGGCAATGAACTAGAGTCAATAAAACTTTATCATTTGAGCTTTTATTGTTTAGAATTGATATATGAACCATATGAGTGTGGAAATTGGTGGAATCCTAGCCCCGATCTCTCCATATTTTTTTACAACACTTTTTAATTGAGTTTGTTATTTTTATTTATAAAAATTAAGTCTAAAAAAATCTTCCTTCACAAGTCTCAACGAACCTTTTACTACAACATCATTGAAAATAACCATCAATTGTTGGCGCCGCCGACGCGGACTTGTCTTTAGGCTAGAGTTTTTAGATTTTTTTTTTTTTTTTTTTAGGTTTTTATTTGTTTTTGTTCTTCTTTACGTTTTTGGGTTTTTGTCTTTTCCTTACAGAATTTGGAATTTGGAGCGAAAGAAAATTTTGCCAAAGCTTTTGTGAATACTTAAAAACTTGGAGTAAAAGGCAAAACGAAAGGAGCGAAAGAAGAAGATTTTTTTTTATTTTTATTAGAAAAAAGAGAGAAAAAAAAAAGAGACATTTTTATTTTTTAGATATTTTTTTTTTTTTTAGACTTTCCTTTTCTTTTGCACTTTATTTTTGGACCTTGGACTTTAAACTTTGGGACATTATTTTTAAACCCTACGGAAGGGTAGTTTAAATATAAACTGTGTGCAGAGAAGGACGACGATTACGATATCGCCTCGGCCCCTTGGGTTTGTACACGACATTGGAGTCGTGGCCCGAGTCGACTACAACAGTTCATCCCCGCCCTGAACGGAGGTAAGTTTGTCGAAACACTCGCGAATCCCCGCTGGGCCGGGTTATTGTATTCCTTCGTTTGCATATATGTCGAGGAACTGAATACTGCTGCTTTAATTTCCTAGTAAAGGGCAAGGCCTGGCCATACAAGATAAGGGTTCGGATTTCATCACCGTTCTCTTCTTGCCCGCCTTAGGAAAACGATACTTACCGCGAACCTAAGCTTTAAAATTTGGAATAGAACGAGACCGATAGGGTAACGAGCTTAATAGGAAAGTCGTTCGAAAAATATTGGTTACTCTTTTAAGCATACTGAAGTTCATGATGGTTTTCGTGAGTTGAATGCGTGACTGCGCCGCCTTGTAATGCGGTGAGGCCTTGGGTATCAAAGCTCCACGCAGCTTCCCTCGCCTCTATTCAACTTACTTCAACTCGGATTGATTCCAGAGGGGTTTGCTCAGATTGTAACGAGTTCCTTTTCGAAAGATTAGAAGCTGGTCTAGAAACAATCTAAGTGGATCCATCATGCTTTTTGTTTGCTAGAACTCAGTAGGTTTGCTGTGGTGGAGTCAGCCTTGTTTGTGTTTGCATAGAACTTCCTTTCCTTTTAGGATTTTTCTTTTTCTTTTGTTTTTTTAGTGTATGCCCGAGGTTATTAGAGAGCGGGCTTGGAAAAGAGACAATCTAGGTCGATTGATTAGTGAAAAACCTAGTAATTATTCTTGTGGAAGTGGGAGCTCAAGACTCTTCTTTTGAGATCCCGTTTTTTGGAAACTTAAGTTTTGAGAATCTGTCTCTTCATGAGGAAAGTACCCCTAGTACTTCAGCTGTGCCAGCGATGGCAACTTTGAAAGATTACATGTTCCCAACTAGGACCAACCGAGCTTCGTGCATTAAATTGCCAGCCAATACGGCTAATTTTGAGATAAAACTTAGTATTCTTCAGATGATTCCTATATTCTTAGGAAAAGATGATGAGAACCCTTATTTTCATATTAGGGACTTTGAGGAAATTTGTGGGACAGTTAGAATAAAAGACCTTACTGATGAAGTTTTGAAACTTAAGATGTTCCCCTTTTCCTTGAAAGATAAAGCCAAGACCTGGCTAAACAACCTACCATCTGAATCCATTGAAACATGGCAGGAACTTATTGCTGCTTTCTATATGAAATTCTACCCTAAGCATAAAACTGCAGTTGTTAGACAGAGAATTAGTTCCAGTGTGCAACAAGAGGGAGAGTCTCTTTATAGGTTTTTAGAGAGATTCAATGATCTCCTATCCCAGTGTCCTCACCATGGATTTGATAAGATGAAACTCGTAGAGATTATTTATGATGGTTTAGACTATTCAACCAAAGCCATGGTCGAGTCTATGTGCGCTGGTGAGTTCACTAGTAAAAGTGCTGAGGATGCCTTTACTTTCTTAGGAGTTGTTGCTTGTGTTGACCCCCCTAAAAGACTCTTGGTTAATATAAGTAGCACTAATATGGTAGATACGAGTTTTGCGTCAGATGCTAAGTTTGCTGCTTTGTCTAGAAGGTTAGAAGCTTTGGAAATGGGTCAGTCTAAAAATAGGTCCCTTGTTGAACCTAATAGAGCCTCTCAAGTCTCTAGTTGTGGAATAGAGCCCGATAACTCATTTTGGGAAGGTCAGGTTAGTGAAGAGCAAGCTCATGCTGTCTATAACCGTCAGAAGCTTGACCCATACTCAGAGACCTACAACCCTGGTTGGAGAAACCATCCTAATTTTTCTTGGTCTAAGGGCCAGAATCAAGGTCAGTCTAGTAATTCTCACTCCCCCAGTGTTTTGGTTATACTCGTAACCCTTCAAGTCAAACCCAGGTTTTAACCCTTCTGATAAAAAGATCACAAGTTTAGAAGAGACTCTCGCCTCGTTTATTAAAAGCTCGAAAAGATCAACAAAATGGTTGCGCAAGGGATAGAAGAAAGTAAGAGTATAGGTTATGCTAACTCTCAGGCTATTTCCGAGTTGAAAACCTGTGTTAGTCGATAAATGAGTCTCTCGAGGGAAAAAGGTAAGTTTCCTAGTCAAACTCAACCCAATCCTAGGGGGTCCATCAAATATCTTTAGTTGATGAGGAATCATCAAACCATGTGGACTCGATAAAAACCTTAGGAGCGGTAAAACAAGAGACAATATGGTATCCATGCCTAGTGAACATACTGTAGTTCCACCTTCAACTTCCCAAGAGGAACCCGTAACTGAGAAAACTGAAACAATCCCTAAGGAGTCCCAAGAAATTCCTGATAGGACTATCTTTGTGCCTAGAGCCCCATATCCGCAGCTTGTTAGCCCCAACAAAGAAGGAGTCGACATTCAACGAGATAATGGAAACATTTAAACAGTGAACATCAATATTCCGTTATTAGAAGCAATTAGGTAGATGCCTCGCTTATGCCAAGTTCCTTAAAGATCTTTGTACACGAAAGCGTAAGCTTAATGTCCAAAAGAAAGCCTTTTTTAGCTGGTCAAGTAAGTTCCATTCTTATGAACCAAACACCCCCTAAGTATAAGGACCCTGGATGCCCCACCATTTCTTGTGCGATTGGTAATCACATGGTCGATAAAGCTTTACTTGACTTAGAGCTAGTGTTAACTTATTCCCATATCATGTATACACCCGCCTAGGTCTTGGTAAGTTGAAACCGACTAAAATGACACTATAATTAGCTGATAGGTCTGTAAAAGTCCCTCGTGGTGTCATAGAGGATGTTCTGATTGAGGTTGATAAGTTTATTTATCCAGTGGATTTTGTTGTTCTAGACACCCAACCTGTTCAGGACCCACATGCTCAAATCCGGTGATTCTAGGTCGCACATTTTTAGCCATTACCTAATTGTCATCAACTTTAGGACTGGGCTTATGAACATATCCTTTGGTAATATGACCACTGAACTAAATGTATTTAATGTTACTAGACAACCTTCTGAGAATGATGATGTAGAAGAAGTGAATATGATTAACACTTTAGTTCAGGATAATTGGCATGACATTCTACTGGGAGATTCTTTAGATGAATTTGAGGAAACCATTCTCTTAGACCAGATGTGTGATCAATCTTTAGAAGAAGCCCTTGAGTATTTTAAAGACTCTACGGACCCAGAAATCCAGGCAATAGTGTTAGGTCTTTCTGAGAATAATGATGACCCTAAGTTTGGGGGTAGAGAACTAGAAGAAGCTCTTGAGTATTTTAAGGACTCTGAGGATCCAGAAATTCAAGCAATAGTTAGAGGTTTGTCTATGAGTAGTGAAATCCCTACATTTGGGGGTAGTGATGGTTCTTGTGATTGTCATGTATCCCTAATTAGAGTCCCTAACTTGGGACTCGAGCTATGTGCGTCAGAGATATTACTCGAGTCTATTCAGACTCAGCAACCCGATCCTCATGATACTGTCCAGGAGGTAACCCATGTATTAGAGACCCATTTTTCGGATGAATCTATTTATCAAGATACACACATGAAGCTCAATTATGCTACCCAGATGAACCTAGTTGTCTTGACAGAAACCTTAGACGAGGATGTGCTCCTTCTATTCATTTTTTCTTAACCAGTGCAGTTGTATGATATTGGTGTTAGCTCTATTTGGTCTTATGGACCCACAACTATTTCGGCTATTGGTGTATGACTTTGGAAGGTGAAGATCCTTTTTGAGGTATTTGATGTCTGGCTGAAGACTTTAAACTTAGCACTCCTTTGGAGGTATCCCTTGCTCATGCAACACGGTAATATTTTTCCTCATTTCCTTCTAGTGGTAACGGTTTCTCCTTGTTCATGTTTTTAATTTCATCTTTAGAACATTGAGGACAATGTTAGATTTAAGTTTGGGGGTATGGGAGAAACTTTTTAGTTGCAATATATAAAACTCCAGAGCTTAGAAATTTATGTTTATTAAGGGCGGCACTAACCAATCTAAGTGGATGGAAGCATCTTGGTTATAGGAGTTGAGGAACCAATCTGATTAGATGGAAACATCTAAAGAGTCTATTCATAAAAGCACAAAGCTCAGGTGTTAGAATTAAAAAAAAAAAAAAAAAATGGTAGTTTCGCCATATCCTCGTGATGGAAACATCGAAAGAACCCCGATCACTTTTTTTTTTACCATTGCTATGGTGAAATAGAGTGACTGAGATATAAAAAAAAAAAAAAAAAAGAAAAAAAAGATTGAGACCAGACCATCAGACCAACCAGAATAAATTCAATAAAGTCGACCACTGGAGCCCTTGTATATGCCAGTTGTGTTGACCTAGAGTTAGGATTTTCGACCACTGGTCCCCTTGTATATGCCAGTTGGGTTGATATTAGTCAGACCGATATCTCAGTCCATTAGGATAGGTTCACCTTAGTTAATATCAAATCATCTTCTCTACATCCATCTTCTTAATCTTTCCATGTGATTGGTTGACTCCGGTTTATGATGTCCAGAAACTATCTAAGTAGAGCTATGTCACTTTATATGAATTTTAGTATGCTCGAGTGCAAACTCGTGTACAACAATTGGAATTTCGCATCAGGGTACTTCCTCCTGTAGTCAATAAGTATGCCAACCAAGGAGATTCTTTAGTGCCTTCCAAGGTTCTGCGTAGATAGGTAGGGTCTGGAGTAAAGGTTTTGTGGGCACACCTCTGGTAAACCCTCCGGAGACATCACTCCGCCGCTAGGGCCACTTAGCGGTTTAACGGCTTGCTGCACGTGCTAAGTGTAGTCATTTTATTTTATAGAATAAATTTGCTCGAGGACTAGCAAATAATAAGTTTGGGGGTATTTGATAGACACATTTTTGTGTCCGAATTGTCCTCGGTGTCTCTATTGTTAGTGCTTGATTTTGTACTTATTATGGTGTTTTTGTGTTTGTGTAGGTGTTTTTGGAGAAATGCACTTGTGTGGAAAAAGTTGCTCGAAAAGTGTTATTTGGACCCCCAGAGAAAATTACTAAAGGCACCCTCACTCTGGATAAGGGGCACCTCAGTTGGGCTCCTGCTATTCACACCCCCCAGTTCGGTTAGGGGGACACCATCTTCATCGTTTCAAAAATCAGTTTTGGCGGGAAATAGTAGCAGCGGAAGAACACAACTTTGGATCGAGTTTTGGAGGTGTTTGAGAGAGACTTAATGGACGAGATTGATTGGGATAACTTGATTGAGCTTAACATGCGTTTTATGGTTGCTTGCTTCAATTAGAATTGACTTTATTTTCGATTGAAGCAAAACAGAGGCGAGAGGATACTTGGATGCTCTGTGATGTTGTTACGGAAAGTTTGGACGAGTATAAAGCTTGTTACACTTCCTATAGAACGTGTATGGACCTGTTTAGAGTGTGCTGGTGTAAAATCAACGCGTGAGGAGATAAATTAGGGAAGAAAATATTCCCGAGAATAATTTTCTTTGCTGTTGAGTTATGGGAGATTTTGTGGAGTTATGAGGCATTATTCTTGGTCCTGAGAGTTTATATATAGTGCTGGGGGAAGTATATAGAGGATACGGAGAGTTTGGGATAGTTTAGAGCATCACATAGGCGCAAAATCAACAACCAGGAAAAATTGTTTCTGCTGGTGTAGTGAAGAACACGAAGAACATAAGACCACTTCAAACAGTCGTTCATGCTACAGTGAATGCGACAGTTCGGCAACAGTCTTACATGTTATAACACCAGCGACAGTTTATATATATCGTTCTCTGTAACAGTGTTTTGAAACAATTATAAGCGTTGCAAACACCCGGTTTTAATTATTTTCTCTATATTTCATCTTTGTAAATACCTATTTGAGCAATGAAATCACCTTTAGAATATGTTTCCATGATGAAAAGCTAATCCCATCCTCTGGTGCGACGGAGGAAGCCAAGTTTCACAAATGTGGTAATTCTATCAATTCTTGTTATGACTATTTGCACTGTTATTTAATTGATTTATGAGTTTCATTGAATGGTTGTGATTACAATTGATGGGTCATGCTTAGCTTAGAAGTTTTGATGTCCCATGCTTTAGTTTTACACCCATTACTTTCGAAATCTACCTTAGGCAATGAACTAGAGTCAATAAAACTTTATCATTTGAGTTTTTATTGTTTAGAATTGATATTAGAACCATATGAGTGTGGAAATTGGTGGAATCCTAGCCCCGGTCTCTCCATTTTTTTTTTACAACACTTTTTAATTGAGTTTGTTATTTTTATTTATAAAAATTAAGTCTAAAAAATCTTCCTTCACAAGTCTCAACGAACCTTTTACTACAACATCATTGAAAATAACCATCAGGTAAGCAAAAGAACCACTCTCCTGCAGCATCTATAAGGGAGAAAGGAAAAGCTATCATCATAGCCATATCGGCATCTGCAGTTGCTTGCTTCAAACTAGTCACAACATGATGGAATTGTTGTAAGTGATGATTAGGATCCTCTCCCGCTAAACCTCTGAATTTGGGCAGCAAGTGAATCAATTGCGGCTTCAACTCAATGGTTCCATTCAGCTGAATACATAAAAGTTGTTGGTCAATGTTTGGAGAAGTGAGCTCCTTGAGTGTTCTTGGAGCAGGTGGTCGACCTCCCATTGTGTTGTCTTCCTCTTTGTCCGAGTCCGAGGATTCACTTGGTGAAGAACTAGGAGGAAGTGGATTATTCACTGCTCGAATCAAGTCTTTTAGTAAAGTTCCTGAACGAAGACGTATACCAATTGGTCTTGGTCTGCCCTCTCCACGCATTCACCAAAGAAATGGTACCTGAAAAACAGATTCTAATAGATTGGATGAGTAAACTGAAATTGTAACCCAAAGCAAGAATATAAACTAAGAATAAAAATAACAACTAAACTTGCCACTGCCTCCCCGGCAGCGGCGCCAATTTTGACGAGGTATCAACTCGCAAATAATATTTCTCTACTTTTATTTACACTAGCAAGTAGTACAATGAAAGTAGGATCGTCCCAAGGGACCATGAAGCAAAAGTTGTTATGCAAATATTCTTAGTAAAGAAGATTTTTGTTGTAGAAATTCTTAAAAATCACAAAGTTGTATTCAAATATGAGATGAGATTGATTAAGGATTCATTCTCGACCACAAAACATAAATCAAATTGATATATAACACGTTCTTCACATTATATTGTTACTAACAACCCTAGGATAATTAGTACGCTCAACTATCCCGTTATTATCTCCTAAGCTCACCGGATACGGAAGCGCTCAACTACCGGATTCTACTTGCCAAGTTTACTAGAAGTACGCTCTCTAGGTATAACTTAAAAAAATGCTCTAAGTTTTGTGAGATAAGATGTTCGTCTGTGTCTCTGCTACAACATACCAAAAGGGCGCATCAATCCGACATACGAGCTAAAAGATATGGCCTTTACCGTCAAGTCTACGAAATTTGAAAAATTTATACAGGATTACAAATTACAAATGTACGCGCTTCGTTTTTTGACCCCTACAACTCCAAATTGAGTGATTCTTTTCTCATGTAATAACTCAGTCTCTTAGCTTCAAAAGTTGGGGTCAAGCATCGAATTCCGACGTCGTATGAGGTTCTTACGGCTTCCAGAGCATACAACGTGCAAGCAGCAATTCTTGGACGGGATTCATAACTTCCACAGTCGATCGGTGTCCACCATCACTAAATCCTTCATCAAGGTACCTCCAACTTCGACCACCTAGGTCTTTACATCAATTTTTCTACCCAGGTCCTCAATCTAGGTCTTGCCAAAAGAAGGGAAAACGAAAGAGAGAGATTCAACAAAATACTGGGGACTGACGGTCCACTGATCATGACGATCAACTTCACAATCCGAGACTCGTGGTGCCGGGCTCTCCAGTGCTAATAAATCATTGTAAAAGGAATGCTACCACCGGAACATGCCACCATGGTCATTACATCATCCCCTCTGAGAGCAACCTCAGTTATGGTCCCGTGACCAGGATTTCAGAAGTGATGTTTCTGTGACTAACAGAAACAAGATGCCACTGCAAGCACCACACTCATGTATCAATCAATGGGTCCTGATCTCAAATGAATCAATGATATTAAAATCCTTCACCAACCGTTCAAGACACAAGCGAATGGTCTAAAAACACAACATGAGTGTTTTACAGCAAGCTCGTCTGAGATGATTTTACACTGTCCTGTACAAACCAACGGGCTGGGATCAATGTGTGAAGAATCTACACGTGGTTCATGTACCATTCTTTTTGTATGGATGTCCTCTACAACATATCCAAAATTCAAAGCAATTGAAGAAACGAGCAAGGAGATGTGGCCGAAACATTGGACAACATACAATCTGAAAAAGTTCTGAAAGTCTCCCGGAAGTTTACTGTTTCGCCTTTTTCAGGCCCTAAACATGCTCAAAACTCAAAAAGTTTTGAAACAAAGCTTGGAAATTTTCTGGGCTTGAAGATACATATGCAGATCGTGAAAATCCGACTTCGAACGAAGATTCTACGGTGTTTTTGCTAAAAGGCTGAAGTCTGAAATTTTCTGGTGACGTATTTCAGCAAAATTACTCATATACTCACATGGATTCTCATTCATTCATTCACAAATCAGAAATTTCATACTTCTATGAAGATATTACAAGAGATATACTTACTAGGGGAGTCTCTAAATCATTTGAAGGCTCGGCAATGCCGGAATCTCCATTGGCAACGCCGCTATCTCCATTCGGCTCGGGATTTCGAGAATTATCCATATTCCCATATCCCAAAGAAGAGCACGCTTCATCAACATGCTGCTTATCTACAATTATTTCTTCTTGGATTCATCAACAACAATTATTATTATTTCATTCAAGGAGATGCCACGATCACCTGCACGAAAAAGATACTTACCTCGACTTCTTCATCAGTGCTGGATTCATGAATTGTTTGCTCGTGAACAAGTTGAAGACCGTCAATCGATGGAGCAAAAATCTGAAAAGAAATAACATACCTTGATCTCGTGATCCTAATTGCACGGGCAAAGTCATGACACAAGGAGCGCTAACAACTCCCCAAAGAAACGGCTGGGGACTACACGTCATTTGCTAACATCCTGTAGTCCTTACTTCTGGGTTCTCCGCTCCCGTAGACTTTCTTCCATTTCCGTAGAGTCTACATTGATCCGGGATCTCACTACACGATCATCGTATGGTAAAGCTAATGAAATAACAAGGAGTACAACTCAGTATGAAGGATCTCTCACCATCACTCAGGGTCCCAGAAGTATAATTTCTTAAAGTTTCGTCCGTAGAGATGTTATCTCTGGAAACACCATCTTTGGAAGTGTCATCATGGGAGTCAGTCATTCTTGCAAAGTGGCTACTTCAACACATCGTTCATACAAAACGCAGGATTCAACAAAACGATGAATCATGAAATAAAGGTGCTCACAACAGCGTCTAAAAAAATGGTAACCATCCAACTCTTACCTATTTACAATTTCACTAGCTGTAGTGATTAAAATCTCGAGAATTTGTTCGCTCCTTCAAACCTGCAAAGACGAACAAAATTCGTTATTCAAAACCATAACGTGATTTTCATAAAACTGTGAACAATTCACGAAACTTCCATCATGTGAACAATTCACATTATTTTTCACCGTGTGAGCGACTCCCCACCGTGTGAGCGACTCATTGATCTTGTGCATACACTATCAGATCACAAAATCCATACAAACCGTATCTTATCAAAAATTGCTTACTTCTAGCAATTGCTGAAAATCAAAATTTTAATTTCACATAAATTTCCACCCGAGTGAACATTTTCGTGCATACCCTCTTAAAATCACGAAATTCGCGAAAACATTATTGTTTGCTTTTAACAATTGTTTAAAATCAAAACTTGATTTTACAAAATCTTTAAAATCGTGAACAATCCACGTAAAATTTTTACTCTGTGAACGTTCATTGGTTTCTCAAAATTGGACAGACGTCCATTCTACAATTGTGAAAACTCACATAAATAATTTGACGAAATACTGATAAATTACTGAATATTGATATTTGGATCAATATTCGAGCAATTGAGCAAGTATTGCTCAATTCGACAAAATAATGAATGTTGATGATTTGACGTACAATTGAGCAAGTATCGCTCAATTCGGAAAATTACTGAATGTTGAATTTTTCGTGCAATTGAGCAAGTATTGCTCAATTCGACAAATTACTGATAAATTACCAAATATTGATAGCTGGATCAATATTTGAGCAACTGAGCAAGTATTGCTCGATTCGACGAAACATTTATTGGTGACGTGACCCAATAAAATATTAAAATATTAATAAGCTACCAAATATTGTATGATTAATTCAGATGTTGGTTGCGGAATCCATCATAAATTCATTAGTGTTTGAATCGTGCTCGTAGTGATGATTCGTGGAGGATCATAGTTGATGAATCGCTGAAAAATATGTTATGAGTGATAGCGAGACCGACCACATAGGATGATGGGCGTCCATGTGGTGCCCGGTGCTCGAGTGAGCATGCACAAGGGTTCTCAGTTTGAGGATTGGTGAAAGAATGATGATCAAATGTTGGTTTCATCATTTACTGAAATATTGTTGGGTTCAGCATTAGGTGATAAAACCTAGGTATGAAAGATGGGGACCGACCAAGAGAGCATGGGATCGGCTCTTGGTGATCACGTGACCAGTTGCTGGCCGTTTGAGCAATCCCTAGGTTGGTTGGAGATAGTTTGGGCCCAATACGAGCAATTGAGCAAATTAGGTCAGAATTATGAAAACGTGTGGGACCGGCTTTGTGCAATCCCTAAGGATGACTCTGGTCGGTCATGAAGGCATGCACGTTTTTCTGTGGTTCCCGTGTCTCCATACTGAGAGTTTCAGTATTTTCAGATGTGCGTTCGAGCAATGTTGTGAATTTTCAGAAGAGTTTCATCTTGATTGAAATTCTTGATTTTTGTTGGAATGAGCATGTATGCTCAATTGATCAATATTTTGTAAATATTAAAATAAGTGTATTTTAACATTTAGAATTGTCGTGAGGGGCTAGCTGGTCGTGTGACCTCTTGGCTTTTGGTTTTTCATGATTTGAGCAAAATTTGAGAAGTTATGACGAAATCATGAATTTTGCTCAAACCCAGGAGTTTCATGAATTGAGGGAAATAATTATAAAAGATTAGGAATTGCAAGGTGTGGGACCGGCCACGGCTAGGGCATGGCCGGCCGGCTACGTTGCCCGGTCCCGCACACCTTTCCCTATTTTATAATATTATTTTTCATGAATCCTTGAAGTTATGGAGAATCCTTGGAGTTATGGAGAATCCATGAGTTTTTGCTCAAACCCATGAGTTTCATGAGATTAGGGAATAATAAGTATAAAAGCTAAGGATTGTGAGGTGTGGGACCGACCACGGCTCGGGCATGGCCGGCCGGCTAGGTTGCCCGGTCCCGCACACCTTTCCTTATTTTATAATATTATTTCATGAATCCATGAAGTTATGGAGGATCCATGAGTTTTTGTTGAAACAGAGGAGTTTCATGAATTTAAGGAATTATAAAAAGCTAGGGATTGTGAGGTGTGGGACCGGCCACGGCTTAGGCATGGCCGGCCGGCTAGGTTGCCCGATCCCGCACACCTTTCCCTATTTTATAATATTATCTCATGAATCCATGAGATTATGGGGAATTCATGAGTTTTGCGCAAACAAGGAAAATTGCTAAATTGAAGGAGTTTTTCATGAGTTCATGAAAATAACAAAATAGGGCAAAATAATGGAAGAGGCATGGGACCGGCCACGGCTAGGGCATGGCCGTTCGACCGGTGGGCCCGACCCCTAGGCGCCTCTTATTATTTTATTATTATTTGTTGATATCTCCTATTTTGCGTAGGATTCCTCATATGTCCATATCTTTGGATGCTCGTTTGTGCATCCGGGTGCTCAGTCGTGCATCATTGTCGAATACACTTACACCATTTTTGTGGGGCTTACTCAGTGATGATCCAGATGCCTGATTGTTGAGTATTTATTACTAATTCATGAAATTCGGTGGAGAATGATTCATGAAACTGAGTAATAAAAGTGAGTAGTTTTTATTATGAATTCATAAGATCAGCCGTGGATTCGACCATGAATTCGGAATAATAAAATAGGTATTACCATTCCATGGGATCGTGGATTCGACCACGAATCGGAGTAATAAAGTTATTTATTACCATTACATGAGATTAGCAGTGAATTCGATCATGAAATTGGAATAATGAGATAATATAGTAGTTTATTGCCATTCCGTGAGATCAAGTCGTAGATTTGATCATGGAATTGGAGCAATTATTATTGCCATTCCATGGGATCAGACAGTGGATTCGACCCTGGAATAGGAGCAATTGTTATTGCCATTCCATGGGATCAGGCCGTGGATTCGACCATGGAATATGAGCGATTGTTATTGCCATTCCATGGGATCAGTCAGAGGATTCGACCATGGAATAGGAGCAATAATAGATTATTCTGGGAATTCAGAGGTGAATGTCGCGGCCGAATTAATCTATTGCAGAAAAGATATTAGCCAGTTCAATCGTCACATATATTCTGGATGGTGCATAGTCAGGGAGTCACGGTGTTGTTGACGACCTGAAGGCGTTAGTGCTCTCAATCTACGGAGAACCGCCTGAATCTATACACGGTCTCTCCACATAATCATGGAACGGTGAGTGTCACCGACGTCCTGAAGGCGTCCGCCGCCCAACTATTCTTCTATGTGGAGGTGGGTCTCTCTCCTGCAGTCAGGGTACAATGAGTGTCACCGACGTCCTGAAGGAGTTAAGCTATCAATCTACGGAGAACCGCCCAAATACGTTATTCTGCATAGAGGTCACGACGAAATGCCAGAGATCGAACGCTCAGCTAGTGGAGGCTTTTCGAAAACATATTCATCATGGCTTCGTAAAATATGAATCGTTGCATGCCTGAAAGCCGTGTCAAAAACATGCCTCATGATTTTACGGTTTTAACCTTTGTTGAAAATCCACCATCTACATTAAGTCCCCTGCTTAGTGAGGAACAAGTCATGTTCCGATGAAGCATTAAATGGTGATTTTCAGTCGACGAGATCAGTGGTCGAGCTCAGTCTACAAAGGTAGTTTCAGAATCCTCGATTTACCCCAATGATGTCATGTATGAGCAAATTCACATATGAGGACCCTGATAGCAAGATAGAGTGTCACCTTATATGCGCGGAGAGATAAGGCATTGCTGATTTGAACGTTCGGAAGCCTAGTTATGGTCGGTTTAGGATTCATGGGCCCAAGTCCAAAAAGGAAACCCATGTTTTATTAGGTTTCATGAAAACCCAAGTTTGTTTTCGAAGCATGAATTTTGCAAATACTTTTAAGAACGTAGGTTTGTTCGTAAAAGTAATAAATAATAATCCTTAGGGTTAAAGGAATTTTGAAAAGACCTGGAGTTCATGATGAAAATTTGTTTACGAACTTTCAAAATTTTGTTTGAAATATGTAGACTTTTACAAAAATAGAAAAGACCCTCGTTTCGTAGACGAATGCTCGGTTGAGCAAAAAGTTTTTTTTTTATATTTAAGTGAGTCATTAACTCATGAATTTTTTTTTTAAAAGGTACGTGAGTTATTCACGTTTTATTAAATATAAATCAAGTTTTGATTTATGAATTTTTTTTGAAAGCAAACAATTTATGAGTTGATGAATTCATAGTGTATGTATGAGTTTAGTGATTTTATAGTGTATGTACACGTAAAAAATCAGCGAATGTTCACATGGAAAGTTATGTGAATTATTCATAGTTTCTTGAGAAGTCAGTGTTGACTCTTGAATAATATATTTTTTCTCGGCTTTGCAGGTTTGAAAGAACGAACAAGTTTTGAGGTTTTACGTTGTTATCACTGAGTTCGTGAAATCGTAAATAGGTAACAGTTTAGGATTACCGTTTTTGTAGACGCTGATGTGAGCATCCTAATTATTTTTGTTATGCTTTAATTCCACTGCTTTGATGAAATCTGCATCTACGGATGATATACTGAAGTAGAAATATTGTATGGACGTCACAGCAACTTTAAAAGAATGACTGGTTCCCATAATGATACTTCCAAAGATGATATCTCTACAGATGCAGCTTCAAGAAATGGTGCTTCTGGGACCTCTGAGTGATGGTGACAGATCCTTCATACTGAGTTGTACTCCTGATTACTTAGTATCAGTAATGCACGGGAAGTCTCTGATGGAGGAATATAACATCGATAAAGCAGCTCGACAAATGGGCCCTTGTTCGATTGATGTGGATTACTCAGAAATAGCAGTAAGTCTTCGGAGTGGAGAATCCAGAAATAAGGATCATAGAATGATATCAAACAATATAAAGTCCCCGGCTGTCTCTTTGGTGAGTTGTTAGCGCTCCTTATATCATGACTTTTTCTTGTCCGTGCAATTAGGATCATGAAACCAATGTTTGTTACTTCGTTTCAGAACTTTGCTCCATCGATCCTTGACGGTCTTCAATTCATTGCTGCTGAACAAACAATTTCTGAATCGAGCGTCAAAGAAGAATTCGATATAAATACCTCTTCGTATAATCGTTCATGACACTCCTTGAATGAAATACCACTAATTGTTGTTGATGTATTCAGGAGGAGATTTCCATGGAACAAGGGAGTACTGATGATTCCCATTCGTCTTCGGGGTGAAGAAGAAAACCCCAGATTTCGAAACCGAGTGAAAGCAATGATGTTTCCAATGGTGATGTTGGCAATTCCGGTCCCTTGAGCACTTTAGGGACTACTCCAGTAAGTACCCATTGTATATTTTCTTCATAGAAGTATGAAATTTCTGATTTGTTGATGAATGAATGAAGATTCTCATGAATAAGTGAAAAGCTTTACCGAAATACGTCACCAGAAAATTCAGAACTCAGCCTTTTAGCAAAAACACCGTAAAATCTTCATCTGATATCAGTTTTTCGCGATCTACCCATGTATCCTTATGACCAGGCAATTTCCAAGCTTTGGAGAGGAAGATTTTTAAGTTTTGAGCACGTGTATAGGTCGAAATAGACGAAACAATAAACTTCCAGGAGACCTTCAGAAAATTTTCAGCTGGCATGTGGTCCAATGTTTTGGCCACAACTCTTCGCTCGTTTCTCCAATTGTTGTGAATTTTGGATATGTTGTAGAGGAAATCCGTATGAAGAGAATAATATATGACCCATCCCTGGATTCTTCACCAACTCCGCCCAGCTCGCTGCTTTGTAGGGGACAATGTAAAATTATCTCCGACGAGCTCGTTGTAAAATACCCCTGTTGTGTCATTGGACCATTCGCTTGTGTTTTGAAGGGTTGGTGACGGATTTCAATGCCATTAATTCATTTGAGATCAGGAACCCTTGATTGATACATGAGCATGGTGCTTGCAGCCATCTTGTTTACGTCGAGTCATAGAAACATCACTTCAAAACCCTGGTCACGGGACCATAACGAGGTTGCTCTCAAGAGGGGGTGGTGTAATGACCATGGTTTCATGTGTCGCAAAGTGGTAGCATTCATTTTATGATGAGAGTCAGTGCCACGGATCTTGGATCGTGAAACCGATCGTCATGATCGGTGGACTGTCGATCCCGATTTGTTAAATCTCTCCTTTCGTTTTCTCTTCTTCTGGCAAAACTTGGATAGAGGACCCAGGTAGAAAAATTGATGTAAAGACCTAGGTGGTCGAAGTTGCAGGTACCTTGATGAAGTACTTAGTGGAAATACCCGGTGGACACTGATCGAGTGTGGAAGTTATGAATCTCGTCTAAGAATTGCTGCTTGCATGTTGTACGCTCTGAAAGCTGTATGAACCTCATACGACGTCGGAATTCGATGCTTGACCCCAACTTTTGAATCTAAGAGACTGAGTTATCACATGAGAGAAGAATCACTCAATTTGGAGTTATAGAGGTTAGACAACGAAGCGTGCACATTTGTAATTTGTAATCCCGTAAAAACTTTTCAGATTTCGTAGACCTGACGGTAAAGGCCGTATCTTTCAGCTCGTATGTCCGATTGATGTGACCTTTTGGTATGTTGTAGCAGAGACTTAGACGAAAATATTTTGTTGAGGAAGCATTGTCCTATTCCTCACCCATTGGTACGTTTTTGTAAACCCATGGCCTGAAGTGTGTTGTATCTCATTTGCAGAGGTGATGAGAACATCTTGTAGAAGTCTTTGGCTTGTGTCCACCAGTCGTGCAAGCTTTGGTAAGACTTTCATGTGAACATATTTTCATGTCTACACATATTGACACGAATCATTAATGCTTGGAGAAGTCCGCTTCATCGAGCAATGCTTCAGAGAATGGTTAGTTGATGAAGACTGATGTTGCACCTGAGAATGTTATTGATGTTGAGATCACGATTGAATTCTCTCCAGAAATTCTTGTTGATGCTGAGACCATGAATAGAGTTCCTCCACATATCCTTGTTGATGCCGATACTGGGTGGAGTTCCTCCACTCTGTGAACCTTCACGTTCACGAACTAGTTGTTGGGGTGAGCATCCCTAAGATGTAGGTGTACTGGGAGTACAACCCGAATTATCCTGATTAGTATGACTTTACCGTGAACTGGATTCATCAATGAGTCGATGTTCTTGCGACAGATTACATCATCAGTCTCCATTCTGGGTGTGATCGATGAAGAGAGAAGTTCCTTAGTTGTGCAAAGTTCGTGATGTAGAGAGATTCCATTGATAAAGTTTTCATGGAATCGCATCAGGTTGCAATGACTTGCTATGTCTTGAATCTTGTCCAATTGTAGTTGCAGGATTTCCCACACTACACCCCTCACTCAAATCTGTTTAATCAATCCATTTGAAGATGAACAATGATGTGTTTTATTAATTGTTTTCTTGAAAGATTTACAAAGAAATGTAGAACAAAGCTAAAGAAATTACAATCACTCTTTAATTTCTCTCTCCTAATGACTTGTTTCACAATTCAAAAAGACCTCCCCTACAACAGACTTACTCGACCCTTTATATAGGGTATTACATAGTGGGTGACAGCTATACTGTCCCTTATTTTCGGAAACGTCTCGCGAATGCTCGCGAATATACAACTGTTTGCCTTCGCGACACTCTTAAACCTCGCCAAGTCTTCACACTTTCCTCATGTTCTGATTGTCGTCATCTATTACGTCATTTATTTACCTTCATGCGACTCCTTCGCAATGCAGTTGTTTATTGATCTCGCGAAGTATTGTTGTCGCGACATTCTGGTCCTACATCTTGCCTCTTTTTCCTTGAACATCGCTTGGAGAGTGATTTTTAAGGAAAAATTTGTTATTGTGGCGATCCTTGACACTTGTTGATGAAGGAACGAGCGAAAGAATACTGGACTTGAAAAGTACGTACTTGCCTCTATTCTTTTGCGAAGTTCCGAAGCTTTTCGAAGTGAACAAGAAGTAATATATCTTCAACTTCCCACAGAAATTTGATTCCTTGAATCTTGGGATGACCGTTTACACGTGTCTAAAATTACTCTTTTTACCGGCACATTCAATGTTATCCAGTCACTCTCTTTTCTTCTATTTAAAGGAATACCTCCTGTGAAAAATACTCTTTCTCTTCTTCTCTATCTTCCTCATCATCTGCAACTATTTCCTGCTGTTCATCTTTATCATCTTCTTTTTACCGTCTTTCCGCTATTGTTTTCATGGCATCCAGGTTTGTTAGTTTTATCAATTTTAACTATTCTTGATTGATCTTCTTTATTGAAGTTACTTCATCTTGATTTTATTCTTCTTTTGATGTTTCTTCCGCCATTTTTGTTTTAGCAAGAACAAATCCAGTTCTAAGTATACCGTGGTGAACCCTAACATTCCTACGGGCTCGCAACCAAAATCCTCTTCGCAACCGAAATCTCTCGCTTCCAAGAAACATCCTACAAGTAGTAAGGTATTCTAGAAATGTTTATTCCTTTGATAGCAATATTGTTGCCTCTGTTACTCATGTGATTTATTATTTGCAGGATGACAAGAATGATAATAGATCTCCCAAAAGATTTCGCTATGATAAACTTGACGCTTCTGCTACCATTCCTACTGTTCCCTTTTCGGGATTCAAACTTTCTGCTTCCCCTACCATATCTTCACAAGACAAATCTCCTACTATAGCGATTTCATCGCAGGATAAACCCATTTCTTCTTCTCAAAATAATCTACCATTCCTCAAGGCGTCACCACAAGATAAATCAATCCCTGAATTTTTTGTGAATGAAATTCTTCAGGAAGTGCCTCTCTCCACTTTTACTCTTGTCTCGCCCCCGCTTATTGATCAAGCTTCTCCAACTGGCAATCTTATAACCATGGGCGATTCCACTTTTCCTTCTTCCTCAAAATCTATCTCTCTTACCAAAGAAAATTTGGAAGGGATAGATATAGCTTTTAAAGTTTTATCTGATACCATAAATAATGTTAAAAAAGCCTCCATCGATCCCATCAGATCCAGTGTTTACGAATCTTTGGGTAAATATTTTGGTTCTGATACAATATCGCGAGTATCCTTAGAACAAGAGATTAAGACTTTGAAAAATAGTCTTCATAATACTTTACTAGATCGCGATAATCTTCGCAAGAAAAATGAAGAACTAAAAGGTATCACTCTTTCCCTTCCCCCTACCCTTTTTTTTTTTTTTTTTTTTTTTTTTAAAGGTCGCCTCTCAAGATTTGCACCAGAGACGTAAAATGGAGATATATCAATTGGAATCTATCGTGGAAGAAACTCGAACGGAAAGAGACACCTGGATGGAGCAATATAATCGTTTAGATAATCTCCACACATATTCCATGGATCAAATAGATAATCTTTCCCAAGAAAATGCCTGCTTAACTCAAAATCAAGAATTATTAAGTAATGAAGTGTCGCGTCTCTCATATTCTTTGAATAAATCTAATTTGGAGTTGGAAACATTATCAGATGAAAATGGAACTTTATCTCAAGAGAAACGAGCTTTATTGGATAAGGTGGCGATATCCTCGCAACAATTGGATGCTTATAAAAAAGCCTTGAATGAGCAAGAACAATCTATCCGCTTATTGAAAAATAAACTTGAAGATACTACCGCGGAAAGAGATAAACTTATTCAGAATAGAATAAACCTAAGTGTTAAAACAAACCAACTCAAGGATGATTATGCCAAGTTAAAAGAATCCCATTCTTCCCTTGCGAAGCAAAATAAGTTATTGATTTCTAACGAAAAGAGTTTGCATTCGTGGTTAAAAGGTCTTGTTGGTGATGGTTTTGATAATGCCATGGAAAATTTGGGGAATAATTGCTTGGCCCTTACTCAATATCTTATCTCGCAGAAGGAAGGTAGTCATAAAATTTGACTGCCTTTTCCATTATTTTTCTTTTCTAATTTTATATACCACTATCCACCTTATAATTTTAATGTCTTTCTTTACTCCTGCGCGTGAATCGAGAAAATCTTCACTCTTCTCTATCTACTTTGGAAGCGGCGCATGCTAAAATTCGCAAGGAAAATGCAACTCTAGTTACTTCTCTTGCCCAATCTCGCGACCGAGCCAGAAGGAGGTTTAACTACCTTAATCATCTTAAAGATATCCAGAGTAGAAATCAACAAAAAGCACTTCTTCGTCAATTTCCTCCCAAAGCGAAGTTCTTGTGAATAATATCTTACTTTCTAAATCCCTTGATCCTGTCTATGTTGAGCCATTGGATGTTGAAGATGATGAAGTACCCAACTCTCCCGACATGGTGATTATGATTATGAAAGCTGCGAAGACCTCGCTAATAATGAAGTTATCAATAAGGAACCTTCCAAGAAAGAATTTCGATGAAAACCCTTCAACCGGCGAGGGTGAAGCTGATAAGATTGTTGAAGAATCTTTACCATCTCCTTCAATTTGAGCAAGTTGATGTAGAGAATTAAGTTTCTTTGTAACTTTGTTGAATTTTTCTTTTTGATTGCAAAGTACTAAGTCTGGTTTTGGATGAATTAGTTTCTATTTCTTTCTTATTATAAGAACTCATCTCGCCACCTTATCAAGTAGTCCCTTTATTTTCCATTAAACCCTTTGTTGTAATCTTTCTCGCGATGGAAAGATCTCGATTGCCTATATCAAAAATGTTTAAAGATCTTTCTTGAGTGTCGTTATTGCGACAAGATCGCAGGATGTCTCTACATTTTCATGTAAGGACCCATTGGTCTTGCCTTATCATTATTTGTGTGGTCTTATTTTGCCTTCCTAAGTAAAGGTCTTATTTTGCCACCCCTCATTGCGACAAGGTCGCAGGACGTCTTTACATTTTCATGTAATGACCCATTGATCTTGTCTTATCGTTTCTGAAGTATTTTTGCCTCTGCAGGACATTGTATTTGCGACAATATGACAGGTTTAAATGTTCTTGCGACCATAAAATCCCGCGACATTGTCGTCTTTGCGATGAAATCGCAGGACGTTCTTACATTTTCATGTAAAAACCCATTGATCTCATCTTACCCTCGCGTTAGTATTATTGCCTCTGCAGGATCATTGCACAAATATGACAAGCCTAAATTCTCTTGCGAGAATAAAGCCTCATGACATTTGCGTCTTTTGACACTTATCGCCTCCCTAATGGAGGGTGCCGCCCTTATCTTCTCCCTGGTTTCCCCTTCAAGGAGGCGTACATCGGCCATACAAGACTAGCTCCTCCCATCCGGTCTTAACAACAACCAGTTGTTTTCGCAGCCTCTTATCCCTTATACCTATATGGTTTATGGTTACGAGACTGCACCCTAAGTGGAGTTTTCTTCGGGCCGAGTGCGGATGTGCCAAGACTTGTCAAGAGTGGTAAGGAAGTTCCATGCTCCCCGCACTCTTGACTCAACCGTGTACCTCGGCGCCTTGGTCATACACGACTCCTTGGAAGAGACCCTCGGGCGTCCAACCAGGGTATAACCTTATATATATAGTTGGAAATCCAAGGTATCTCCCCGGATAGGCTTTCATGGGCCCCAAATCTCCATGACCCGAGTTTCGGGAGCGGTGTAACCTTCCACCGAGCCATGTTAAGAGATACCCCCTTATATGACGTACTTTAGGTCTTACATTTGCCTCTTGCGAAATATCATTCGCGAACTAGGGTGTACGCCATAAAGGTTTGTCCCATTCACTCACTCATTCATTTTATCAATTTATTCAATCATTTGTCTGCGATGTTATCGCACAATCTCAGTTCCATTATTCAATAGATTTGTATACATTCTTCATGGCGAGATTCTCGCACAATTTTTCCGCAACCATCATCTCTGCCTCTTATCCTTATCATGCTTTCATCATTAAATTGTTATCTTTTCTCGCAATTATTCATCTTTTACACCTTTTATTCTTATTTCCTTCTGCCTCTGCATCAGTCCACCATTTCAATGTCTCCTTTGCTTCATGATACTCAGTTGCTTTTGTGCAGTCACTTGCAAACATCTCTTCTTCTTTTGTTTCTATGGCATCTACCATTAGTCTTTCTTTTCTTTGTTCATCATGTACACTCTTCCTCCAACCTTTCTTTTTTTTGTTCTCTCTTCGTGACTTTCTACATCCACCTCATAACACTTTTTCCCCTCTATCCAATCTCCTTTTATAATTCCAGACACCGCTAGGATGTGGAAATTTTATGCACCGATGGTATGTCGATGCTATACCCAGAATTTGATGAAGCCATGGTCTTCCAATCAATGCATTGTAGGGAGATTCCACATCAACTACACAAAACAAAATATCAGTCGATAACCCCTGCAAGGGTATCCTCATGTGCACTTCTCCTTTGGGCTTGTTCGCGAGTACCGTTAAAACCATATATTTTGTATGTTGAAGGGATCAAGTCTTCATCTCTTCCTCCCATAGTTTTGTAAGTATGGTAGAAAAGAATGTTGGTGATCGCCAGTATCAATCAATATTCTATTGATTGCCCAACAATTTTCCGCTTCATCATCTTCGCCATCAATGGGTTTTGGATTAATTTCCAGCTTCACAACCAGTGGGCTATCATGTATTTCTCTTCCTTTGGGTACTTCTTCAGCCGAGAAAGAAATAATCTGTAGTTGCCACTCTTTTAGCTGCGATGTCTTCGCAATATTCATCACTTCTTTATCATCAGCATCTCTCGCGAAAACTCTACTAAGTACATTGTCATGAAAATCTTCGATAGTGCGGTATGAGTGTACAATGGAGTTGCAAAACAAATTTTTAGCCTTTTCCCCAACTTCTATAACAAATGTTTCTTTTCCCTTTGCCGGTGGGGGTGGCAAATGTTGAACTTCTCTTCTTCTTTTTAGAAAGTGATTTAGCTTTCCTTGATCAATCATTCTTAGGATAATTCTCTTGATGTTTCTGCAGTCATTTGTTAGCTGCCCATGAAAGCGGTGGTAAGAACAGAACTCGTGACTTCTATCTCCAGGTGGTGGTTCACTTCCCATGTTCCATGGTGCAGGTATGTTTTCCATCAAAAGAACTGCTTCCCATATTTTTTCCACACTGGCGTTCAATGGCGGCATTTTAATTTCCTCCCACACTACTCTGTGACTTCGCTGTCCTTTATGATAATTCTGCCTCTGGCCTCCATAGGTCTCTTGCGAATTATACTTTTGACCTCCATAGGTTTCTTGTGGTTGATCAAGCCTTTGAATTTTATTGTTTCCGCCACGGTTGTAGAAATTTCTTTCTCTTTCAAACTCTTCCTGATCGCGACTTCCCATAGCCACTAACTTTGGTTCTACATCAACTGCTTTTCTTTCTGTTGACCTTGTGATGTGCTCGCCACTGTGTGTATTAGTTGAGGTAATAAACTTCCATTCGCGACACTAGAATTTGTGTTTGCCACCGGGTAAGATTCCATCTCGTTAAATCTTTCTTCTAAAGCGATATATTCCTCCCTGGAGCTCTCGTAATTCAGTCATTGTAATTGTATTCTTAACTCGAAAACCCGAACATATAATAGATTGGTTGCGAACATAGCATTTATGAATGACAAGTATGAGGTATCTTTCATCTACCCTCCGGCCATCTCGCTGCACATCGTCTTCCATCTAATAGTTAAATGTCTTAGACTCTCGCCAACTCTTTGTTTTAGTCCAAATACATCTTCAATGCCAGGTCGCGAAGAGTTGTTACTTATATACGCCCCCAAGAATATAGCCTGTAAATGATTGAATGATGTGATCGTATTCCTTGGTAAACCCTCAAACCATTTTAAAGCTTCTCTGTTAAACTTGACGCGAAGTATTTGCATAATATAGCGTCATGGTTTTCCCATTGTAGCATACATCTCACATAAGCCTTGATGTGTTGTACCGCACAAGTTGATCCATCAAAAATGCTAGTTATATTTGGTAAGTTGCATTTTGGGGGTATTCCTCCTAATTGCACTTCTAATGTAAAAGGATTTTTCGCAGCCTCCGCGATAGCTTCATCTAACTGCCTTCTCCCTCCTCCTTCTCTTCTGTTTTTCAATATTCCTCTTATCTCGCCAATTCTCGCGAGAATTTGTTCATTTGCCTCGAATTTGAATTGATCGGTCTCTTTAATTCTGCTTCTCTCCTTCTTCGTTCGTGTCTACTTTTTTGTATTCTTTCGTATTTTTCGTTAATATCTCCATCGTTGCGATTTCGCTCGCGCCTCCTCTCTCGATTATCATGGTTATTCTGCCGGATCGCTTCTTCTAACTCCCGATTTTCCATTTCCGCTCTCAATCTCTCTCTCGCGGGCTAGACGTGCTTGCTCAATGTAATGCTTTTCAATATCATCTTCAATTTCCTTTTGTTTCCTTTGTGTTTCTCTCCCATGTAGTGCTCTTCTTCTTTCCTCCTGATTTTCTTCATTAATTGGGTTATTCTGTCCTCGAGGCTGCCTATCTTCTTGATTTCCATCATCGTGATTGTTTACCAAAATATAACGATTTTCTATTAGTTCTCTCTCTTCGCGACCTTCTTCGCCATGATTTAACTCTCTTTCCAAATTTTCTTCATTAATGTTCTCCGCAGGTAATGTTCTTCTCCCATTTTCTCTAGTCGATCCTGATCTCGATCTGTTACTACTTCTTGATCTTCTATTTTGCAGCCTCCTATTTTCCATCCTCAACTCGTGGTTTTGCCTTGTTAGATTCGCGCGTTCTTCTGTAACTAACCGCCTTTCTTCGTGTATTGTCTGTCTCAGCGCTTCTAACGCCGCGATTTCTTCATTTCCACGAATTGTTTCTCCCATCTCTTCTCGATTTCTCTCTTCCTGTCTATTATTCATCAATTGTTGTATTTCTTCTCTTTCTTCCGTAGAATCTGATCTCCATGTATGCACGCTCACTCTATCATAATCGATTACTCTGTTTAGTCTTTGGTTGAATTGGTGGTTGAGTTGATGGTTGAATTGGTGGTTGAGTTGATGGTTGAATTGGTGGTTGAATTGGATCTTCTTCTCCATTTCTTGCATTTATCCTTGATGGTTCACCTACTTCATTTCTTCTTTCTCCCACTAATCTTCCACTTCTCCTTATGATTGTTGGTTGTTCTGATGCATTCTTTCTCCTAGCCATTTCTTAATTTTAGTAACTTGTTAAAAATTATTCAAGATTTCTTTCTTGTTATCCCTAATTCTTCCAATTCACAAGGTTGATCTTCTTCAATCCATGTTTCTAGCGCAAATGTAGTTGCAGGATTTCCCACACTACACCCCTCACTCAAATCTATTTAATCAATCCATTTGAAGATGAACAATGATGTGTTTTATTAATTGTTTTCTTGAAAGATTTACAAAGAAATGTAGAACAAAGCTAAAGAAATTACAATCACTCTTTACTTTCTCTCTCCTAATGACTTGTTTCACAATTCAAAAAGACCTCCCCTACAACAAGACTTACTCGACCCTTTATATAGGGTATTACATAGTGGGTGACTTGACTATATCTTTGTCCCTTATTTTCGGAAACGTCTCGCGAATGCTCGCGAATATACAACTGTTTGCCTTCGCGATACTCTTAAACCTCGCCAAGTCTTCACACTTTCCTCATGTTCTGATTGTCGTCATCTATTACGTCATTTATTTACCTTCATGCGACTCCTTCGCAATGCAGTTGTTTATTGATCTCGCGAAGTATTTTTGTCGCGACATTCTGGTCCTACACCAATAAAATCAAGTCCCCAGTGCATGTTGAAGGAATTCTTGACATCGATGGATGAATGATATTGCATCTGCTTCAGAAGTCTTGTCATGGAGATAGTGAAGACTCAGCAATTGTAGTTCAGTTTCACTTTGATTGTGTCGGTGGAGAATCAGTGTGTCATCGTCGAGATGTTTGTGCTGAAGCCAGAGGCGCCATTATAGAAGGTGTACTCTTTGATTGGGAGTACAATTTGAAGACTTCTTAGATACTTGAGCGTTGAAGCGTCGTATTATTTAAGCTTCAAATGTCTTAGGCTTGATCGTCTCGGCCCCGAGTATCTTCTGTTCATTCAGCATTCCTTTCCCTGCGGTAATGGGATTCAACACTTGTGCATACATATCAGAGCTTTCTGATTTTGTGGGACATATGGACACTCCTGCAAGGCTACGAAGAAACGCCCAAAGTGTTCCTTGTCATGCTTGGACATTATCTCAGTAATGAATGTCTCAATGCTCGATTCAGAGAAATGTCAGATTCAACCACTTGGTAAAATACTGCTGAAGTGAGATTGCCAACTTATAGCATCTTGCAATAGCAGAGATGCTAGCATAATTGAGTCCCCATGCTAGAATAACATGTGAGGAAATAAATGATATAGACATGGGAGGAACGAGACTTGCCTGAGTGCAGGACTTTTTGATGAATGTCTATGCATCTTTTGCAGGTTCTTGTTTCAACCTCGTCAAAATTAGAAATTCCTCCAAGTGCTTTGATGATGGAACGTCCGCCAAATCTTCTGGATCAGAACTTTCTTCGTTGGAGAGATGTGCAGCCAAAGATGCTTTGTCAGTAGTCATCTTCTCGGCATGAATCCACGTCCATCCAAGAATCATGTCGTATCCGGGATCTTCCCTGATTATGTGAAACTTGGTTTCGTCCAGGTTGAGCCAACTTTCATTTTGAGAGTGATGCATCCGCATGCATCTCTTAGCGTTCCTTCATGGTCTCTGATTGAGATATGAGAGGAGTAGAAGCTTAGTTGAGTGATGCCTACGACTCTGAGGGTTTTTAGCGGAATGTTGTTGATGGCGGTGTCAGCATCGATCAACATTCTTCCAAATTCATTTCCTCTGAGATGGACTATGGTAAGCAGTCCCCATTCGTGCATCTCCTTGTCAGTGGATGAAGGTTCAAGGAGTATTTCCGGGATGGACAGATGTCTGACACAATGTAATTTGGTGTCATGAACATGTCCTTCCTTTGTGTCTTAGATAGATAGAGTAATTTCACAGATACACTCGATCAACGATTGAACTGCTTCTTTGACCGGTTGTTCAGAGATTGCAAAAGTTCTGATTAGGAGAAGATTCTTGTGTACTCCTTCAGTCCCCAGTTGAATCTATTATGGATCAACCTTTTATTTGAAGATGTGCTTCAAATATTGCAGTTACTTGTTGGATGATCGATGAACCTATGAAGGCGACAGTACCTGGGATTCTCCATTTCTTGTTCAGTTGGCTCTCTCCTGATGAACGACAATTTGATTGCACCATCTTGAACAAGACTTCCAGTAACTCGATTACTCCTTCATGAAAAGAGAGAAGTTTGAGTCTATCTTCTCATTTCCCCATTCGTTGATGCCGGGTCGAGGTTTGTGCATTTCAGTATTGGTTATCTTTTCTTCACGCCTTCAGAGGAGCCTGGGATGTTTGGAGAAGCGCTATGATGCCGTGTCTCGGCTTTCCTTTCATTCCGTCCGGCAACAACGTTTGTTGAAAGCTGGAGATTGTACTGATTGTTGACTAGGCATCGATGTTTCGAGGTTCCTCCACCTTGCGAGACTTTGCTCTTTGATGAAATCAAAGTGCGGTAGTCGCTGATCATTTGGCTGCTTCATGAAGCTCTGATAAATTATGGAACTAGAGATTTTCCAGCAAGGCTTTGTAGACTGGGATCATTCCATTGATGCACAAGTCCATCAGTTGTTGTTCAGTGACATTCAGGTCATGAAAATCCAAAGCTTGGACTCTGAACCTCTTCACATAATCGTTCGGATGTTCATTGCTCTTCTGAGACATTCTTCTTAAGTCGGAGAGATTAATATGCTCTGAGACGAAGAAGTATTTCCTGTAGAAGGCATTAACCATTTCTCCCCAACTAGTGATGCTCCTGTGTGCAATATTGTTGTACAGTGTATGCTCTACTGTCGAGAGATTTCGATAATTCTTTTAGACGGACGACATGATTTTGTTCGTGCTCTCCTAGTGCCTCCAGGAATCGAGAGATGTGTTCTCAAGCATTCCCTGTTCCATTGTACAGTGTGAATGTTGGGTAGGTGCAGCCTTTCGGAAGAGGAAGTCTTTGTGTAGAAGCAGGATAAAAAGGTTGATGATGATGAACAGATGATGCTTTGTCTTTACCTCGATCCTCCATGAAGCGTTCCAGCTCCTCACGTGTGATGAAGCCTGCAGGTTCCTTTGTTGGTGGATTATCTGCAGCTTTGTGCACCTCATCATCATCTACTACATGGATTGGAGTGACTTCAGGATCAGCAGCCGGAGATGTTTCTTTGGATTTTCCTTTCTTCTGAGCATTTCTGACATCTTGTCAGTGAGAGTTTTGAGATAATTGCACATCTCTTTCCATGTGTTAGCCATGTCAACCTGATTCTTGAAAAGAGTTTCTTGCACCTTCATGAGATCACCTATGGTAGGTGGGTTTTCTCTAATTTCTTCGGGAGACCGGCCGAAGAGAGGATTGTCTCCAATGTTGGTTTGCGAAGGAGTGGTATCACCAGCACCGATTTTGGAAGCATGAGTAGTTTCTGGAGTACCACCATTGTTTCTAGTGCTAGCATTGTTTGTGTTGGGATTGGTGACTGAACCTGACCTAAGATCAACCATTTTGTGAGAGTTTGATATTGCAACCGAGAGATTAATCTCCCACTGTGGTCGCCAATTTGTGGATGGGGAAAAACGGTTCGCTGTTTTTTTAGGAGAGTGAAGCGTCGAGCGTGTCGTCGAGACTCCTCGACTGAGCAAACTACTAAACCTCACACAGATGCACTGCAAATGGAGTGCTTAGATTCGAGAGATCAATCTGTAGGACTCAGGCCTAAACTAAGTCAATGGCCGTTCCAGAGTCAATTCGGTCGCGCAAAAAGGAGATGGGTTGATCTGTAGGAAGGAAGTTGAGAATTGTGTGGGATCAATGATGATCAAGGATTGTGGATGTGTTGAAGGTTTCTGCAATAATTGGTGAACTGTGGAGTTCGAATAAGTTCTTATGGGTTGATGAATTCTTGAGAGTAGTTACTCGAGAAATTCTGTGTGGTCGATTGCTAATATCTAGTGATCATTCATTGTTCTCAATCATGGATTCAGAGACTTATTTATATTGTCAGAGTTGTGAACACCTTGATCCCTGTAAGTGTGACGGTTTCATGATTGGAAGAGTGGGCAAGTGGAAGATCATGGTAAAGTCAGTTCCATGTCATGTGGAGACTTGACGTATCGTGCTGTAGGCCGCCAGACCAAAACCCTAGTTGTTATCCCCCAATTTGACGTGATTGATGTCTCACGAATCATGGAGTCTGCATGACAGACGTGTATTTAGTTTGTCAGTTGTTGACTGATTAGACAATGAGTCTAGGTTTTGTTGAATCAAGCATGTTTGACAAATGCTCAGCGATTCATGAATGTTAATGTTGCTCGTCTGAGCAAATATTGTACATTCGACGATTTGTTGAATATTGACGAGTTACTGGATATATGTGGATTATTCGAGCAACTGAGCAAGTATTGCTCGATTCGACGAAATACTGATAAATTACTGAATATTGAAAGTTGGATCAATATTCGAGCAACTGAGCAAGTATTGCTCAATTCGATGAATTACTGAATATCGAGAATTTGACAAGAAATTAAGCAAGTATTGCTCAATTCGACAAAATAATGAATGTTGATGATTTGACGTACAATTGAGCAAGTATCGCTCAATTCGGCAAATTACTGAATGTTGATAATTTGTCGTTCAATTGAGCAAGTATTGCTCAATTCGACAAATTACTGATAAATTACCAAATATTGATAACTGCATCAATATTTGAGCAACTGAGCAAGTATTGCTCGATTAGACGAAACATTTATTGGTGACGTGACCCAATAAAATACTAAAGTATTAGTAAGCTACCAAATATTATATGATTAATTCAGATGTTGGTTGCTGAATCCATCATAAATTCATTAGTGTTTGAATCGTGCTCAGAGTGATGATTCGTGGAGCATTTATTCAAAACCCTAAGTTCAGATCATAGTTGATGAATCCCTAAAAAATATGTCATGAGTGATAGCGGGACCGACCACATGGGATGATGGGCGTCCATGTGGTGCCTGGTGCTCGAGTGAGCATGCACCAGGGTTCTCAGTTTGAGGATTGGTGAAAGAATGATGATCAAATATTGGTTTCATCATTTACTGAAATATTGCTGGGTTCAGCATTAGGTGATAAAACCTAGGTATGAAAGATGGGGACCGACCAAGAGAGCATGGGACCGGCTCTTGGTGATCACATGACCAATTGTTGGCCGTTTGAGCAATCCCCAGGTTGGTTGGAGATAGTTTGGGCCAAATACGAGCAATTGAGCAAATTAGGTCAGAATTATGAAAACATGTGGGACCGGCTTTGTGCAAGCCCTAATGATGACTCTGGTCGGTCATGAAGGCATGCACGTGTTTCCGTGGTGCCCGTGTCTGCGTACTGAGAGTTTCAGTATTTTCTGATGTGCGTTCGAGCAATGTTGTGAATTTTCAGAAGAGTTTCATCTTGATTGAAATTCTTGATTTTTGTTGGAATGAGCATGTATGCTCAATTGATCAATATTTTGTAAATATTAAAATAAGTGTATTTTAACATTTAAACATGCCGTGAGAGGCTATCCGGTCTTGTGACCTGTTGGCTTTTGGTTTTTCATGATTTGAGCAAAATTTGAGAAGTTATGACGAAATCATGAATTTTTCTCAAACCCAGGAGTTTCATGAATTGAGGGAAATAATTATAAAAGACTAGGGATTTCCAGGTGTGGGACCGACCACGGCTAGGGCATGTCCGGCCGGCTATGTTCCCCGGTCCCGCACACCTTTCCCTATTTTATAATATTATTTTTCATGAATCCTTGAAGTTATGGAGAATCCTTGGAGTTATGGAGAATCCATGAGTTTTTGCTCAAACCCAGGAGTTTCATGAGATTAGGGAATAATAATTATAAAAGCTAAGGAATGTGAGTGCGGGACCGACCACGGCTCGGGCATGGAAGTCCGGCTAGGTTATCCCGGTCCCGCACACCTTTCCTTGTTTTATAATATTATTCCATGTATCCATGAAGTTATGGAGGATCCATGAGTTTTTGTTGAAACGGAGGAGTTTCATGAATTTAGGGAATTATAAAAGGCTAGGGATTGTGAGGTGTGGGACCGGCCACGTCTTAGGAATGGCCGGCTGGCTAGGTTGCCCGGTCCCGCACACCTTTCCCTATTTTATAATATTATCTCATGAATCCATGAGATTATGGGGAATTCATGAGTTTTGCACAAACAAGGAAAATTGCTAAATTGAAGGAGTTTTTCATGAGTTCATGAAAATAACAAAATAGGGGAAAATAATGGAAGAGGCATGGGACCGGCCACGGTTAGGGCATGGCCGGCCGGACGGTGGGCCCAGCCCCTGGGCGCCTCTTATTATTTTATTATTATTTGTTGATTTCTCCTACTTTGCGTAGGATTCCTCATCTGTCCATATTTTTGGATGCTCGTTTATGCATCCGGGTGCTCAGTCGTGCATCATTGTCTAGTACAATTATACCATTTTTGTGGGGCTTAATCAGTGATGATCCAGATGCCCGATTGTTGAGTATTTATTACTAATTTATGAAATTCGGTGGAGAATGATTCATGAAACTGAGTAATAAAAGTGAGTAGTTTTTATTATGAATTCATAGGATCATCCATGGGTTCGACCATGAATTCGGAATAATAAAATAGGTATTACCATTCCATGGGATCGTGGATTCGACCACGAATCGAAGTAATAAAGTTATCTATTACCATTCCATGAGATTAGCAGTGAATTCGATCATGAAATTGGAATAATGAGATAATATAGTAGTTTATTTCCATTCCGTGAGATCAAGTCGTAGATTTGATCATGGAATTGGAGCAATTGTTATTGCCATTCCATGGGATCAGGCCGTGGATTCGACCCTGGAATAGGAGAAATTGTTATTGCTATTCCATGGGATCAAGCCGTGGATTCGACCATGGAATAGGAGCAATTGTTATTTCCATTCCATGGGATCAGGCCGTGGATTCGACCATGGAATAGGAGCAATAATAGAGTATTCTGGGAATTCAGAGGTGAATGTCGCGGCAGAATTAATCTATTGCAGAAAAGATATTATCCAGTTAAAGCGTTATATCTATTCTGGATGGTGCATAGTCAGGGAGTCACGGTGCTGTTTACGAACTGAAGGCATTAGTGCTCTCAATCTACGGAGAACCGCCTGAATCTACACACGGTCTCTCCACGTAATCATGGAACGGTGAGTGTCACCGACGTCCTGAAGGCGTCCGCCGCCCAACTATTCTTCTATGTGGAGGTGGGTATCTCTCCGCAATCGGGGAAATGGAGTGTCACCGACGCCCCGAAGGCGTTAAGCTCTCAATCTACGGAGAACCGCCCAAATACGTTATTCTGCATAGAGGTCACGACGAAATTCCAGGGATCGAACGCTCAGCTAGTGGAGGCTTTTCGAAAACATATTCATCATGGCTTCGTAAAATATGAATCGTTGCATTCCTGAAAGCCGTGTCAAAAACATGCCTCATGATTTTACGGTTTTAACCTTTATTGAAAATCAACTATCTACAATAAACCAAATTGATATATAATACGTTCTTCGCATTATCTTGTTACTAACAACCCTAGGATAATTAGTACGCTCAACTATCCCGTTATTATCTCCTAAGCTCACCGGATATGGAAGCGCTCGGCTACCGGATTCTACTTGCCACGTTTCCTAGAAGTACGCTCTCTAGGTGTGACTTAAACAAATGCTCTAAGTTTTGTGAGATAAGATTGCTCCTAGTGATGAACTCAAAAGCATGAATCACCTACTAGTGTCAATTTCTACATATGGGTACTTAACAAAGTCCCATCATCAATACCCACATATTGCTACTTGTGTTTAATTCTCTAGATAATTACGGTTCGAAGAAAATCTAAACTAGCAATAAGATTGTGACATAACTATTTAATTTCGAACTTAAACAATTAAGGAACAATCCATAAGCATTATTAGCATGGTAGAAATCAAACAATAATTAAAGTTGTGAGAAAACGAGCTATTGCATATCAATCATGAGTTCATATTTCGGGCTTTGAAATCACCCTTAATCAAAGATAGTTTAGTTACTCATAGTTGTGGAGTTCATCATAATAATAACAATAATTGAAATAAAGAAAATGAAAGATAAAAACGAAAGCAAACCCTAGCTGCGGCTATCTCCCAAAAACTCCAAGTAGAATACGTGATAAACAAAGTTGTAAAAATCCTCCCTTTTATGTCTCTTCTTAGGTCAAGTCTTCAAAGGTCCAATAGATAAGACTCCACCAAGCCCATGTATGAGAAAAACCCATGTGAAAATCTGCCCCAAAAGCGGTCGCCGGAAAACTGGTAAAGTGCCGGAAGTTGGCCGGCAAGTCTCCAAAAAGTAGCTCACGTGACCGGAAAAGTCCACCCGGTCACCGGTCAAACTAACCAACTCGTGTCAACTGATCTAACTCGGTCAAACCCGATTCAGTGGATTCAACTCAGTGATGTCATATGAGTCAATACCAAGTCAGATACAGACTCAGATAGTCAGGTGAACTGACTAGGCTAACTCGTCTGAGTAAGGTCAGGCCTGACCCATTTTGCACCAACTTGAGCTTTTGTTGTGAAATCATTGCGCAACACCACTGTATATCCAGCCATAATGGTTGATCTTCTCTTGCAGCTTCGGTTCTTTCTATTCTTGTCATTATGCACTCTAATTCACTTGAGCCATCTCGTTCTGTAGCTTCTTAACCAAATCTCTTGTTGCATTCCTTCCAACTTTAACCACTGCATCACACCCCTACTTCCATGCCTGTCCATTTGGGCCGCACTTTCATTACTCCTCCAATTTAATCAAGCTATCGTTCACAAATCAATCCTATTCCCCCAGTTTCATCTCACCACCTGTGTAGGGTCGTAATATCGCAACAAACAAGGTTCGCGAGATTAATAAACGACAGCATCGCGAAGGAGTCGCAGGAGCTAAAATAAACAACGCAATGAATAACGACAGGCAAAACATAAAGAAGACGTGAGACCCGGCGAGGGTTAAGAAGTGTCGCGAGAGTGAATGTTTGTGCATCTCGCAACACTTCGCGAGACATTCCCGAAAATAAAGGGTAGCTTAGTTGTCATCCACTATGTATTACCCTATATAAAGGGCTAAATGAGTCTGTAAAGGAGAGAGATCTCTTTGGAATTGTTGGGCAAGTCATTAGGAGAGAGAAAGTTTAAGCATGCTTTAATTTCTAAGTGTAATTCTATTTTCCTATGTAAACATTTCATGAATTCAATCAATAAATATTCTTGATCTTACGTCTTTCAATGGATTAATTAAACAAAATCGAGTAAGGGGTGTAGTGTGGGAAATCCTGCTACTACATATGCGCTAGAAACAGGGAAGAGCAGAGATTGACGTAGAAATTGGAAGGAATTTGGATTAACAGAGAAAAGATTTGGAGAAGATACTCAAGAATTCATTGGAAAAGAAAGATGGCTAGAAGAAGAAATGTACAAGGGCAACCAACGATTGTAAGAAGAAGTGGGAGACTTGTTTGGAGAAAGGAGGAATGAAACAGTGAATCGTCAAGGATGAATATGAGAAACGATGGAGAAGATCAAAACCAACCACCGATCTCCCCAAGTAGCAAACACAGTGTGGATTATGATAGAGTAAGTGTACATACTTGGAGGTCTCGATTCTCAAGACGAGAGAGAAGAGGAGCAAAGAGATGGTGAACAATGGACAAGGAGAGCAAGGAATGAATGGAGAAAACGAAGAAATTGCAAGATTAGAAAGATTGAGACAAACAATACACGAAGAGAGACGGCTAGAGGCAAGAGGAACGAGCAAACTTGACAAGACAAGAGAATCATGAATTGAGGATGGAAAATATGAGGTTGCAAAATAGGAGATCTAGAAGTAGCGTGAGATCAAGTTCAAGATCGAATAGGGAAGAAAGAAGGAGAGTTTTACCAACGAGAAAGTACCGAGGAAGAAACACAAAATCCGAGTATAGAGCATGGCGAGAGAAGAGGGAAATAGAAGATCGTTATATTCCTCAACCCGAAAATCTTCAAAATGAGCGGAATAGGGAAAATCAAGGAAACATGCAACTCCAAGAACCAAATGACCCATTGTTGAAGGAGAATAATCTTGCACGGGAGAGAAGAATTGAGAAGAAACCGAGAGATCGAGGACGACATTGAGAGACACTACATTGAACAAGCGCGACTAGCTCGCGAGAGAGAAAGGATAAGAGCAGAAATGGAAAATCAAGAGATGGAAGAAGCAATCCGGCAGAATAACCATGACAACCGGGAAAGAAGGAGGGAACGAGAATCGTACCAATAGAAATATTAATGAAGAATATGAGAGGGCGCAGATGAGAGCTGAGAGACAACCAAGAAGAGAGAACAACCGATATAATGGCGTGCGAATTGAAGAAAGAAACGAAGAAGAACTTCGCAGGGAAAGGAGAGAAGAAAATAACGAGCAAGAAGGTCAAAACAGGCACGAGCGAAGAAGGAGAGAAGCGAGCTAAAAAAAGACCAAAGTGGAGTCAAACTCGAGGCAAATGAACAAATCTTAAGAGAACTGGTGAAATGAGAGGACTAATGAACAATAGAAGGGAAGGAGGAAGGAAACAATTGGACGAAGCCATCGCAGAGGCTGCGAAGAATCCCTTCACATTAGAAGTACGAGATGGGAGGAATACCTCCTAAGTGCAATCTACCCGCATTAACCAACATCTTTGATGGAACAACTCGTGCGGTACAACATATCAAGGCTTATATGAGATGTATGTCACAAAGTGGGAGAATCATGATGCTATACTATGCAAATATTTCGCATCAAGCCTAATAGAGAAGCACTAAAATGGTTTGAGGGTCTGCCAAGGAACACAATCACATCATTTAACCATTTACAAGCCACATTCCCGGGCGCATACATAAGTAACAATTCTTCGCGACTGTGTATTGAAGATGTATTCGGGTTGAAGCAAAGGGTTGGCGAGAGCTTAAGGCAATTGACAATAAGATGGAGGACCATGTGTAGCGAAATGGCAGGACGGGTTGAGGAAAGATACCTCATTCTCTCATTTGTGAATGCTCTCTTCGCGACTAACTTGTTATACATTCAAATTTTAGAATCAAAAATACAATTACGATGGCGAATCATGAGAGTTACAGGAAGAATATATCGCCTTAGAAGAAAGACGAATGAAATGAATTCTTATCCGATTGCGAACACAAGCTCGAATGCTGCGAACGCAAGCTTGTTACCTCAATTCATAAACACGGTGGCGAGCACTTCGCAAGGAGGACAAGGTGGAAGGTCAATGAGGACGGCGGAAGATAGTAGCTATGGGAAGCCATGACCGGGAGGAGTTTGAACAAGAAAGGAACTACTACAACCGTAACAAAGAATAATAAGATTCAAAGGCTAGATCATGTGCAAGAAACTTACGGTGGACGAAGGCAATATAACCATGGAGGGCAAGAGAAGTCGCGAGAATAGTATGGGAACCAATTAAGATGCCTCCACCGAATGCTAGTGTGGAAAAGATCCGGGAGGCTATACTTGTGATGGAAGATGTACCAAACACCTTGGAACGCGGGGATGGAACCGCCGCCGGGCAAATGAAGTCATGAATTTTGCTCTTACCATCGCTTCCATGGACATCAAACAAACGACCGTAGAAACGTAAAGAGAATTATTCTCGAGGATGATTGATCAAGGGAAGCCGAATCACTTTCTAAAGGGAGAAGAAAAAGGCGGACATTACCACCGCCACCGTAAATGCACGAACAAGAGTGTCGGCGAAAGGAAAGGAAACATTTGTGATAGAAGTCGGAACAAAAGCTAAAAATTTGAATTGCAACTCTATTGTCCACTCTTATCGCACAATCGAAGATTTTCATGACAATGTGCTCAGTAGAGTCTTTGCGAGAGATGCTAACGATAAAGAAATAATGAGTCTCAGCGAGAACGACGTAGATTAGAAAAGTGGCAGTGAAGACTATTTCTTTCTCTCGAGATGAAGTGCCAAAAGGAAGAGAAACACATGATAGCCCGTTGGTTGTGAAACTAGAGATTAACCCGAAACCAGGTTGATGGGGAAGATGATGAAGCGAAGCTTGTTGGGCGATCAACCGAATCCTAATCGACACTAGGAAGTTCGGCGAATATTCTCTTTTACCATACTTACAAGACGATGGGAGGAAAAGATGAGGATTTGATCCCCTCGACATACAAGATATATGGCTTTAATGGCACCGCAAACAAACCAAAGGGAGAGGTTCACATGAGAATACCTCTACAAGGATTATCAACTGATATTTTATTCTATGTGGTTGACGTGGAATCTCCATATAATGCGCTCGATTGGGAGGCCATGGCTTCATGAAATCTTGGGAGTCGCATCAACCTATCATCAATGTATAAAATTTCCACATCTAAATGGCATTGGTATTATACAGGGAGATTGGAAGGAGTCGCAACAATGTCATGAGGTCGATGTAGAAAGCTGCGAAGAAAGAAATGCCAAAAGAAAAGGTTGGAAGCAACATGTGAGAGATGAGCAGAGAAAGGAAAAATTGATGGTGGATGCTATAGAAGTAAGGACTGAACATACCTCGCGAGGTGAATGCCTAGAGACAGCGAATGTTATGATAACAAAGAAGCAAAGGATATGAGGAACAAAAGGCATAAGAAGTGAATAATCAACAAAAGCAGGAGGAAAAGTAGCAGTTGAAGTAATGATGTGCGAGAATCTCGCAATCAAGGATAAATAAGAATTCGGTTAAGAAAGAGATAAAGACACAACAAATGAAATGGAATTATGCGAATACTTCGCAAACAAATGTTAACAAATAATGAAACATGAATGATTGAATGATTTAACAAAGATGAATGAGTAAATGAATGGGACGAACCTTTATGGCGTGCACCCTAGTTCGCGAATAACATTTCGTAAGAGGCAAATGTAAGACCTAAAGTGCGTCATATAAGGGGGTATCTCTCAACATGGCTCGGGGAAAGGTTACACCGCTCCCGAAGCCCGAGTCATGAAAATTTGGGGCCCATGAAAGCCTATCAGGAAGAGGTACCTTGGATTCCCAACTATATATATAAGGTTATACCGGTTGGGCGACCGAGGGTCTCTTCTTAGGAGTCGGTGTATGCTCAAGGCGCCGAGGTACACGGTTGAGCCGCAGTGCCCGGGATGGATGAACCTACCCTGGCCATTCTTGGCAAGTCTTGGCATATGTTGCACTCGCCCGAAGAAAACTCCACTTAGGTGCAGCCTCGTAACCATAAACCCTATAGGTATAAGGGATAAGAGGCTGCGAAAACAACTGGTTGTTGTTAAGACCGGATGGGAGGAGCTAGTCTTGTATGGCCGATGTTTCGCCTCCTTGAAGGGGCAACCGGGGAGATGATAAGGGCGACGCTCTCCATTAGGGGGGGTGTCAAAACAGACGCAAATGTCATGAGGCTATGTTTTCGCAAGAGAATTTAGGCTTGTCATATTTGTGCAATTATCCTGCAGAGGCAATAATACTAACGCGAAGGTAAGGCGAGATCAATGGGTCTTTACACGAAAGTGTACGGACGTCCCTGCGATTTCGTCGCACGCACGACGGCAATGTCATGGGGCTTTATGTTCGCAAGGATATCTAGGCCTGTCATATTGTCGCAACTAAAACATCCTGCAGAGGCAAAAATACTTGGAAAATGATAAGACAAGATCAATGGGTCTTTACATGCAAGTGTAAAGACGTCCTGCGATTTTGTCGCGATGAAAGGTGGCAGGGGAAGACCTCTAATTAGGGAGGTCTGACTTGGAAGACCACACAAAAATGATAAGGCAAGGTCAATGGGCCATTGCATGATAGTGTAAAGGCGGCTTGAGACCTTGTCGCAACAAGAAGAGATAAAATAAAGACTACCGAAATGATAAGGCGAGATAATAAGGAAATCCCGCGACCTCGTCGCAACGATATATTTCAATAACAATAAAATAATTATCCAACAAAATACATGATGACAACTAAAATCTTCCATCGAAGATAAATAACGAGAGGCAAGTATGGGAATGGAAAAGATGAAATATTGTTATTCATCTTCGATGAAAGAGTTATACATCAATAATGTTAGCCAATTATATTACAAGGAAGAACTACCAAAAAGGGGGAGTAAAGATTGAATTCGGGGGAAAAATCCAAGAAATACGCTTATAATAAGGATACGAGAAATGAACATATATTACAAGCAGAGAAAGAAAACAAAAAGAGTTATCTCTTTGGTGATTCTTCTTCTTCATCTGATTCTTCAGACCTATTATCCTCATCGCCAGAGTTTTCTTCTTCGCCGGCCTCGCTATCAGAAACGTCTGAGACAGGCAGATTCTCAGGAACCTTTTCAAGGAGCCAGGGATATGAATGCACAGGGATATTGTGGTCCTTACAAACATACTCCATGGCTCCATTGCGAAAACGAACAAACATCATTATTAAAGTTCTCCATTTTTGTCGTTAGAAATTGTTTCTTCAACTTGGAATATTTATTCTCGCGAAGGGAGAGATTCTTTGCGAGCTGTTCTTTTTCGGTTTCGAGTTCTTCAATTCTCATTTGAAAATTCCCGGCGAGTTGTTCTTTTTCAGATTCAAGCTCTCTAATTCTAATCTGAAGCCTCTTCTCAGATTCTGCAAATAAGAAACAACAAGTTAACAATTTACAAGCAATACTACAGAAGTAAGAAGCAATAAGGTATAATAAGTAACCTTCTCTATCAGATATCATATCTTTAATCAAGGAAGTATGCTCGGCATGAAGACTAACATCAACACCTAGGTTATTCCTGGCATTATCTAAAACCTTCGCAGCCCAGGCGAATTCATCATCACTACTAATAACAAGAAGAGAAACGAACTTGCTCTTCTCGCCGCTTAAGCATGGTATTACGATGAAGGAGTTCATCTCGTTCAACTTGCACATCAAGAAGAGATTTGTGGAATTCTCGCTAATGCCTCCGTGCACCTCTCGTTAGTAATGCGATCGTTCTCATCTATGAGATCACTAATTTTCTTTCTTAAAGTCTTGATCTTCTTCTCGGAATCAAGGTACATTCGTTTAAAGCGATTAGTTAAATTTAAACTAGACGTGTTCGATCTCCAAGAGATGATATTTGGATTGAAGATCCTTTAATGAAAGGAGGTTAGTTTTATTGGAGGAACTACTTAGAGATTGATTGAGGTGAGCGAGAAGAAGATCATTATCCATAGGTTCAGAAATGTATGGAGAAGAATAGCCTCATCGGAGAGATTATATACATCTGCGAAGGTAATAAGTTAGGCGACAATATGCAACCGATAAAATAGAAATGATAAAAGGAAGTAAAATCTTATACCATAAAGTTGTTGATTAGCGTTCAAGAGTGGACACCCTATCCCTTTGGGAGTCAAGTTCGATATTTAACTTTTGAATTCTCTCGTCTTTATCGCGAGATGACACAAACTTCAATTTCTAATTCTCGAATCTTCTTGTTCAATTGTGAATTCTTCTTTTCAAGATTGTTGCGTCTTCTCTCGAGATCTGAGGCAACTACAAAAGAAGTTCTTCCAACCTATAAAAGAAGATAGAAAAATCATTAATATATATATATATATAAAAAATTAAAATTAATAGGGAAATATGACTGCATACGTACCAAAGATCCAAGTGCATTCAAGAAGTCAGGAGACACAATTCTAGAGGCTCCATTGAAAGAATTATTGCCCTCTAATAAAGTAGCATTACACACTTTTGCGAGAGCCCGCAAAGAGAAGCTAGGGAGCATCTCCCATTCCTTGGAAACAGCCTCGAGAAGATGCTAGATAACTGATCCATAGAAGAACCGGTCGACGGAATCTTCTTGGCGAGAGAAGGATTCGAGTCATGGTTATCCTCGTCAGAAGATTCAGAGCTTGAGCTAAGGCGAGAAGAAGATTGGACCTTTCGCTTCTTAGTTAATGGAGCAGAAGATTTACCCTTGCGAACGCAGCTTTTTACCCTTACTTTTAATCTTCGTGGCTACAGCCTTCTTCAAATGAAACCTTCGCATACGGTTAAAGATAAGAAACAGAGGCAACAATATTGTTTCAAATAACAAAGGAAATGTTTCTTACTTCACTCGTAAGCGATCGAAGTATGGTCAGAGTACTCTCCAACGGATTATCCTTGTACTTTCTTCTCAATTTGGCGATCTGAGAAATTTTACAAACTCAACATATATAAAAAGAAAGTTGCAAAGGCAAGATTTAAAATGGGAAACATACCTCATCTGCCTTCTTTATCAGGCCATTTGAATTCCCAAGGATGATACCTGCGAGATTCGCGGGAAGAACGTGCGAGCCGCGATATAAGGGCCATTCAAAATCAAGGGTACAACCCACCACTTCTCATCTTTGGAGTGGCGAGAGTAGTATTATTGCCGGGTGCCAATCAATATCCTGCATGAGCAATTTATCCTCGGGGACATTATCCTTCTTTTTCGGGCGAATGCCCAAATGAGATTTCGCATTAATCATCTTTATCTTTGAATAGTTTTCAAAAAAGCTCTCTACAAGTGTACTTCTCAAAGACTATTTCCAAGTCTGCGAAATCGGGGTGTCTAACGGTAGTAGGGTATAAAGATCCTTTGCCAAGACCACGATTCGCGAACTCAAGCATTAGGCGAATGCAATCGCCACTCAATTGATAAAACGACCCGAGAGAATTTTTCATGGGCCAAGATTTCATAAAATAAAGGCATCTCAGGATTGTACAAGGGAATGGGAAGTCTGCGAGAAGCTGACCTAGCGAGACTATAATTTTTTGATCATCACATTGATGATCAGAAAACAGCTTTGCAGAAAGGATAGATGAAGGTTCTTGATCAGGAATGGTTGATAGAGTAAAACCCTTTTCGAGCAACTTCTGTTGAACTTCATCAAAAGAAGCTTTGTATGCACGACTAATGGAAGCCATTATCAGTATGGGAATGAATGGGAGGTTAAAGGTTAGGATCAGCGCTAGAAAGGACGAAGAAAAGATTTGCAGTAGCAGGAGCGCAAATTGCGGAAGGAGAGAGTCAAAGAAAAGTTGCAGAGAGAAACTAAAGGATGAAAAGGAGGGGAAAAGAAAACTATATATAGGGAAAAAGATCCTCGAGAAAAACGAGGTCATTTAATGCGAAGAGACATGAATGGTCAAGAATAAGCGGTTGAAAGAGACGTGTCAAGAAAAGACATTAATAATCAAAATCCGTGTAAAAGTACAAATCAAGCAGGATAAAGATAAGCGATCGCGGAAACAATATTGTAAAAATCTCATGATACTCTTCCCTCGCAGAGAAATATGAGGAGAGATAGGAGATGATACTTCAGTATATATCTCAAAGAAGCTTCGGAACTTTGCAAAAGAATAGAGGCAAGTACGTACTTTTCAAAGAAAGTATTCTTTTGCTCATTCCTTCATCAACAAAAATCAAAGATCGCTACCACAATAGATTTTTCCTTAAAGATCGCTTGTCAAGCAATATTCAAGGAAAAAGAGGCAAGATGTAGGGTCGTAATATCGCAACAAACAAGGTTCGCGAGATTAATAAACGACAGCATCGCGAAGGAGTCGCAGGAGCTAAAATAAACAACGCAATGAATAACGACAGGCAAAACATAAAGAAGACGTGAGACCTGGCGAGGGTTAAGAAGTGTCGCGAGAGTGAATGTTTGTGCATCTGCGACACTTCGCGAGACATTCCCGAAAATAAAGGGTAGCTTAGCTGTCATCCACTATGTATTACCCTATATAAAGGGCTAAATGAGTCTCAGAAGGAGAGAGATCTCTTTGGAATTGTTGGGCAAGTCATTAGAGAGAGAAAGTTTAAGCATGCTTTAATTTCTAAGTGTAATTCTATTTTCCTATGTAAACATTTCATGAATTCAATCAATAAATATTCTTGATCTTACGTCTTTCAATGGATTAATTAAACAAAATCGAGTAAGGGGTGTAGTGTGGGAAATCCTGCTACTACAACCTGCACTACCATCTTATACCAGCTTGCACCTGTAATTCATATTAGATTCATTTCCTTTCGGCAATGCGTCACCAGAATCACAATCTTCTGTATCCTTCAGCTCAAAACATCAACAACATCACCAGTGCTTCAAACCCATTCCAGCACCTACTTCTCAGACCACCAATCATCCCAACAGTACCCTTCTCTATCTCAAAACAGCACAAACCTCCAGTTCTTCATCTTCCTTGTCTGAATCATCTCAGTCATCAAACACCACAGCAGATGCTCAACTCAATCACTGCAATTTCTTGTTCAAGCCTGCTACTGCACAGTACCAGTCTCAGCTACAACTCAAGCATCTCCAGCTCTGCGCAATCATCTACAATCTTCACTGCGATTCTGTCCATGCCTTCACTGCAACAACACTGTAGTTGTAGGAAATCCCACAATACATCCCTCACAAGAATTCATAATAATCAACATATCTTTAAGATCAATAATCACACTTCTTATTAATTGAGTTTAGGAATTTTACAAGGAGGAAATGAAATCAAGATTACAACTACTGTTCTAGACTTTCTCTCTCCTCAAAACTTTCTCTCCACTCTCTCTCTCACCTTAAGCCTGTTCGGCTCTTTATATAGGATATTACATAGTGGGTGACAGCTAAACTGTCCTTTATTTTCGGATCTGACTTGCGATATTCTCGCAAGTATACAAGTTTTATATTTCGCAACACTCCTAAATCTCGCTAGGTCTCTACATCTTTCTCGTGTTTTGGCTGTCGTCACCTGTCGCGTCATTTCTGTAACCAATCTGCGATGTCTTCGCAAAGTGTTGTATAATGGTTTCGCAATGGTATTGATGTTGCGATATTCTGATCCTACATCTTGCCTCTTCTCATGCCTTCTCTGCGAATGAGAGAATGATATGAGAATTAGTGTTTCAAAATGCCGCAACTGTTCATTTCTTTCCTTAAGTTCTCTACCGACAAGATTCCACAAATTAAGCATAATTGCTTACACGTGTCAAATATTCCCTACCCAGAAGCACATTCAATGCTAACCGGTCATCACTTTTTTGTCTATTTAAGGAGAGATCTATCATAGAAATAGTTTCTTTCTTTTACTTCGGCTTCTTTATCTCCACATTCTCTGTAAATCTTTATCGTCTGTAACTTTTTTCGAATTCATATTTCTGCTACTGTTCTTATGGAGTCATCAAGGTTTGCTGACTTTGCTGAAACTCATCTTACTAAAATTGTCTTATTTGATTATGTTCATCTTTATGTAATTCCCATACTGTTTCTGTTTCAGCAAAAGCACCTCTAGCATCAAATTTACGGTCCAAGACCCTAATATTCCCAAGGGTTCACAGCAAAGAGTCGCTGTAAACAAAAGAAAGCCAGCGAATAGCAAGGTAGTAAGAAACACTATTCTTTTAATAATAATATTGTTGCCTCTGTTTCTTATCTGAATTGTGATTCGCAGGGTGATGGAAATGTCAACAAATCCCACAAAAGATCTCTCCATCTTAAAAATGTTGAAACTTCCGTCCCATTTCCTATGTTTAATCCTTCAATATCTCCTGTAATATCTTCGCAAGCTGAATCCTTACTTCATGTTCGTGAGGGCATCGCCACAGATTTCTCCCCTGTAACTGATCTTTCTGTAGTTGAAATTCCTTTTAATAACCCTGCTGCGAATGAATCCTTCTCTTCTCCTGTTGTCAATACTTCTCATCTTGACACCACCTCAACCCCAGTCATTAATCTTCCTCAAATTTCATCTTCGAATGACGCATCTATAGCAAAGAATGATTCAATTCCCCAACCTTCTGTCATCACTACTTCTTCATCTGAATCTCTCCCTTTTACTAAAGAAACTTTGGAAAGGATAGATATTGCTTTCAAGGTTTTATCAGATGTTCTGGATGATGTCAAGAAATCTTCCATTGATCCTATAAAATTTGGTGTCTGCGAAATTTTGAGTAAGTATTTTGGTTATGATAGAATGATTTCGCAAACATCCTTAGAGAAAGAAGTTGAAACTTTGAAGGAGAATCTCCAAACCATGACCATGAAATGTGACACTCTTTATCTTGAAAATCAAAAGCTTCAGAATGTCTCACTAGATCGTGACAATCTTCGCAAGAAGAACGAAGAATTAAAAGGTACAACTTTCTTATCTTCCTTTTTTTTTTTTTTTAATTAAAAAAAACCCTTGTTCTCCCTTTAAGTTTTAAACCAGAAATGAATAATGGAGATATATCAGCTTGAATCCGTCGCTGAAGAAGCTCGTGTAAATAGAGATGCTTGGATGGATCAATATAACCAATTAGATAACCTTCATACATACTCTATCGATCAAATAGATAACCTTACCAAGGAGAATACTCAATTAATTCAGAAGCAAAACTTGTTAAGTAGTGAATTATCTCGCCTCTCTTATGCTTTGACTAAAGCTAATTTGGAGTTGGAAACTTTATCAGATGAGAATAAAACCCTCTCTCAAGAGAAGCGAATTCTTTTAAATAAGGTGGCGATCTCTTCGAAACAACTTAACATTTGCCAAAAAGTATGTAACAATCAAGAACAATCTCTCTGCTCATTGAAAAAGAAACTTAAAAAGTAAAGAATCATCTATCACGAGAGAGACAAACTTATTCAGGTAGAATAACTTTAAGTGTAAAGGCAAGTCAACTCAAAGATAAATATTCCAAGCTCGAAGAATCCTACACTTCTCTTGCGAAGGAAAACACCTTACTCATTTCTAACGAAAAGAATCTTCGATCTCGCCTGAAAGGTTTAGTTTGAGATAAGTTTGACGATGCAATGGACCACTTGGAGAATAGTTTCTTGGCTTTAACCCAATATCTTATCTCGCAAAAGGAAGGTAGTCATAAAATTTGACTGCCTCAACCATTTCTTCTTTGTTAAGTCTTTTTATGATATCTTCCTCGCAAATCCTTTGCCTGAATAATTTTTTCGTATTCTTTGTTTTCGCGAGAACCGAGAAAATCTTCATTCCTCCATTTCATTTTGGAGTCTAAATTCGGAAAAATTCGCAAAGAGAATGCATTACTTGCCTCTACCCTTGCTCGTTCTCGTGATCGAGCAGAAACAAGATTTGATTATCTTGCTTATTTCAAAGATGTACAAAGTAGGAATCATCAGAAAGCATTCCTTCGCCAAGCTTATCTCAGGGCTGAAGTTCTTGTAAATGATATCTTGTTGTCCAAATCTCTTCCTCCTATATCTGTCGAACCTTTGGAAGTAGATGACGATGATGTTTCCTTGTTCTCCTGATAGTGATTATTATTATTAAAGTGGCGAAGATCTCGCAAATGAAGAAGAAATTCCTCATAATGATGCCACTGTTGATGATAACTCAAATGAAGAAGAGACTAGAGTAAACCAGAATGAAGGAAGAACTGGCGAAAGTGAAAAATATGGCGAAAGTGAGAAAACTGGCGAAGAACATCCATTATCTCCTTCTGGCAAAAAAATTGATGAAAATATTTCATCTTCTCCTGGCAAAACTACCATTGAAGTTTGAATTTCTTATGTAATTTTACTTCTTTGGGTTGTTTCATCTTTATAACTTCTTGCAAATGGTGTACTTCAGTCAACTTTGAAGTGTATTTACTCTTTTATTATTGTGCTTACTAGCAAGAAAGATAATGCTTGTTGTTTAATAATTCCCATACTGCGTCTCATTATCTTTCTTGCGATGAATGATCTGCATAAGTAATAGTTAATTCTTATAAAAAAATTTGTTGCCTCATGTGGTCTTATTTTTCCTTCCTAGTTAAAGGTCTTATTTCGCCACCCCTTGTCATTGCGACAAAATCGCAGGACGTCTTTGCACTTGCATGCAAAAACCCATTGATCTTTCCTTAAATTTTTTCTTTTGTCGTTTTTGTTGCACAATATGACAGGCCTAAATATTCTTGCGAAAATAAAGCCCCATGACATTGCCGTCTTGCGACGAAATCGCAGGACGTCTTTACACTTTCATGTATTGACCCATTGATCTCGCCTTATCTTTCTCTTTTGTATTATTGCCTCTTCAGGATTGTCGCACAAATATGACAAGCCTAAATATTCTTACGAAAATAAAGCCTTGTGACATTTGCGTCTTAAGACACTTATCAGCTCCCTAATGGAGGGTGCCGCCTTTATCTTCCCCCTGGTTGCCCCTTCAAGGAGACGTACCTCTACCATACAAGGTTGGCTCCTCCCATCCGGTCTTAACAACCAGTTGTTTTCGCAGCCTCTTATCCCTTTTGCCTATATGGATTATGGTTACAAAACTGCACCCTAAGTGGGGTTTTCTTAGGGCCGAGTGCAGCATAAGTCAAGACTTGCCAAGAATGGCCAAGACGCTTCAAACGCCCCAGGCACTCTTGGCTCAACCGTGTACCTCGGCGCCTTGATCAGATGCCGCACTCCTTAGAAGAGACTCTCAGTCGTCCAACCTAAGTCATAAAGCTTAGGTTGAAAATCCAAGGTACCTCTCCTGGATGGGCTTTATAGACCCCAAATCTCCATGACTCAGGTTACAGGGGCGGTGTAACCTTTTCGCTGAGCCATGCAACACGTACTCCCTTCTATGACGCACTTTAGGTCTTACATTTGTCTCTTGCGAAATTTTTATTTCGCGAACTAGGGTGTACGCCATAGTAGGTTCGCCCCTTTCTAGTATGTCATTAATCTTTGATTATCTCTTGTCATTATCTGTGCGAAATTTTCGCGTATTCTTTCTTTGTTTTGGATATGTATAATATCGCAATTATTCTTTCATAAGATCTTCACATAGATTCATTTTGTTTCAATCATACATCACTTCGCAGTCTACTCTTTCCCAAAACCTTTTATGGGTAATATCTCTTTAAGTATAATCTATTCCACGGTCTATCAAGTCTATGACCCACATCTTTACCCTCATGATCCATCAATCTATATGCCCCTGTTTCGACTATATCCTTAATGATGTAAGGTCCATCCCATTTTCTTGCTAGTTTTCCACCACTTTCTCGCTGATATATTGGTGTTTCTCGCAGCACCAAGTCACCTGATTGAAACTCTCTTGTTTTAACACATTTATTATATTCTCGGGCTAATCTTCGCTGGTAGTTTTCCATATGTTGTAGAGCCTTTTCTCTTTTTTCTTCTAATTCATCTAACTTGGTTAAAATCATACCCGCACTAAGATTTTTCTCCCAAGCCTCTCTTTTTGTTGTGGGAATAATAAATTTTGTTGGTAGCACGGCCTCAACTCCATATGTTAAACAGAAAGGTGACATTCCAGTAGCTTCTCGCCTGGTTGTGTTGTAAGTCCATACTGCATTATGCACCTGTTCGCACCATGATCTATTATGCCCTTCTAATTTCTTCTTCAATATATCTGCGATTGTCTTATTTGTTGCTTCTGCCTGTCCATTGGCTTGTGGATATAGAGGGGTTGATTTCCCACATTTTATCTTAAATGCATTGAGTAACATTTCTATGTTCTGCCCTTCAAACTGTTTCCCATTATCAGATACCAATTGTGCGGGAATTCCAAATCTGCAAATGATATTTTCAAATATGAATGTAAAAATGTCTTTGTCGCGAATGTGTTGTACTACCTTTACTTCTGCCCATTTTGTGAAATAATCTGTAGCGACAATTAGATATCTTCTTTGTCCAGATCCCGGTAAAAACGGTCCCACAATGTCTAAACCCCATTTTCCAAAAGGCCATACACTTGTTGAGGATGTTAATGTTGCTCCAGGTGCATGTATTTTCTTTCCGTGTCTTTGACAATCTTCGCAACGTCTTGATACTTGTTTAGCATCTCCATGCATATATGGCCAGTTATAACCTTGCATTTTCGCTCTGTATGCCAAAGATCTTCCGCCGCTGTGATTGCCAGCATCCCCACAATATAACGCCTTTAACACTTCTTCTCCCTCTTTTCGTGTCAAACATCTGAGTGATGGTCCGTTAAAGTATCTCTGATACAATACCCCATTTCTTAGTTCATAATTTGTCGCACGGCTCTTTAATTTGTGTGCCTCCAATTTATTTCTTGGTGTTTCTCCTTTCATCAGATATGCATGAAGTTCTGCTCTCCAATCTTCAATATTGGGTACTTGTTCTTCTTTTCCATCTTCTATTATCATTACATCTACCTTTTCTTCTTCTTCTTTATTGATTGATGGCGATAGAAGTGTCTGTATCTTTATGTATCTCGCAGTTGGGTCTGTCATCATACTTGAGATAAAAGCAAACGCATCTGCGAGTCTGTTATCTTTTCTTGATATATGTCTCCATTTTATTTTTGGGATTTTCGCTGACAATTCTTCAACAAGTTTCTTGTATTTCTTAAAGGATGGTTCATTTGTAGTGTATTCTCCTTTTATTTGACGAATGACTAGCTACAAATCACCGGTGATTCTCACATTTTCCAACTTCATTTCTATTGCGAACTTCAGAGCATGTATCACAGCTTCATATTTTGTTTCATTATTGGTGGATGTAAACTCCAATCTTAAGGAAAAAGCCATTTTGTTTCCCTTTGGCGAAATCAAAACAATTCCAACTCCATTACCTTCCCCATTTGATGATCCATCCACCAATATTTCCCATCTATTTGGCTCTGTTAATAGATCTCTTGGATTTCCATGTTCTTCTTCCACATACATCATTTCTTCCACAGCTTCATCATCTTCTAGAGGAAATTCTGCTAAGAAATCTGCGACAACTTGTGATTTGGGTGAAGATAATATTTCATATTTGATTTCGAAATTTCCTACTTGTGCATTCCATCTCTCAACTCTGCCTGACCTTTTTGAATTCTTCACTACTAAGTCAATTGGTACCTTTGTCAACACCCTTATTCTATGCGCCTGAAAATATATGCGAAGTTTAAATGTTGCATAAACCAATGCCAAAATTAGTTTTTCAATTTTTGAATAATTTTTCTCTGCGGCATTGAAGGTTTTGCTGATGTAATAGATTGGTCTCTCAACTCCTGCGTCTACTCGCAGTAACACAACACTTAATGCGTGCGAAGTTGTCGTAAGATAAATTAATAATTCTTCTCCTGGTTCTGCTTTTTTCAAAATAGATATATTCATCAGATGTTCTTTTATTCCTTGAAAAGCTTTCTCGCATTCATCTGTCCATCTAAACTTCGTCCCTTTTTTGAGTATGTTGAATAAATGTTTACATTTGTCTGATGATCGCAAAATGAACCTTCCTAACGAAGCTAAGAGTCCGTTTAACTTCTGTACATCTTTTACCGTCATTTGGTGTTGGCATGTCACGAATTGCTTGCACTTTCTCCGGATCAACTTGTATTCCTTATTTTGATACAATGTAACCTAAAAATTTTCCTGACGCAACCCCAAAGATACACTTCTCGGATTTACTTTGATGTTAAAATGCCTCATTTGTTCAAAAACTTCCCTCAGATCCCCAACATGATCTTTTGCTTCTTTACTTTTTATTAACATGTCATCTACATACACCTCTAACGTTTTGTGTATCCACTTCGCGAACACCTTCTCTACCATCCTTTGGTACGTTGCTCCAGCATTTCGCAAACCAAATGGCATTTTCGTATAACAGTATAACCCTCTTGGAGCGAAAAAAGCAGTATGTTCTTGATCTTCTTCAGCGAGAGGGATTTGATTGTAGCCTTTGTATCCGTCTAGAGAAGATATCCTATCATTTCCCGCTGTTGATTCAACCATTTGTGGAATATCTGGTAACGGAAAACTGTCTTTCGGACAAGCTTTATTTAGATCTGTAAAATCTATACAAATTCTTATCCCCTTATTCTTCTTTGGGACCACAACCATGTTTGATATCCACTCCGGATATTTAGCTTGTCTTATGATTCCTGCATCAAGCATCTTCTGCAACTCTTCTTCTATTTGGGGATGATATGTTGTTGCGATTTTTCTGATTCTTTGTTTGAATGGTCTTGCATTTTTGTTAATCTCTACCTATGACACGCCACAGACGGATCTATTCCCGGCATCTCATCCATGTTCCATGCGAAAATATCTCTATATTCTCGCAAAAGACTAATAGTTCTTTCTTCTTCATCTGCCTCCATCTTAGTCCCAATTTTTAGTATTTTAGGTTCGTATTTGGTTCCAACATTCACTTTCTTCGTTGGTTACGCCGCAGTGTAACTGGTCTCAGGTTCTCCCATAGGTGTTGGTTCTTTTATCTCCTTCGCAAGTTCATTCCCTTCTTCCGAAATTTCGCTGGGTATTCCTTTTCCTTCCTCTGCTCTTATCATGTAAGTTCTAAATTCTTCTTCTTTCTTTGCCTCCTTCGCCATTTTTCTGCGATTTTTCCGCTTCTTTGCACGTCCTTCATAGTGCTTCACTTCAATTTGATAACATAATTTCGCTTTATCAACATCCCCTCTAATTTCACCAATCCCACTCGGCATAGGAAATTTAATGCATTGATGTAATGTTGACGCTACGGATTTAGTTGCGTGTATCCATGGCCTCCCCAACAACATGTTGTATGGCGATTCCATATCCACCACACATAGTGTCACTCGTGTTTCAATCTCTCCTAGCAAAATTCGCATCTCTATTTCCCCTTTTGGTTTTGTTGTAGATTTGCCAAAGCCATGAATATGATATGTTGAGGGAGACATCTCTTCATTTTTGTACCCCATTTCTTTGTATGCATGGTAAAACATTATATCCACCGAACTCCCTGTATCCACCAAAGTTCTGTTTACCGCCCATTCTTCCATAGTTTTTGCTGATTTCCCCTTTTCTTTCCGTGTGGTTACTAATGATTACCAAAGGACATGTGTGGCTCAAATTTTCTCTTGATGTGAATGTAATTTTCTGTTTTTCCCAATCTTTCAAGGGTGATACCTTCTCCACCGTCATGATTTTCTATCCTTCAAAATCTCGTTTATGTATTCTCCCTCTGATGTTTTCATGGAATTCATTAATCATTGTTTTTGTAATCAAGCTACATTCCAACCTTCTGTTACATTCCTTGGTTGAAACTGATTTATCAATTTGTTTCATCATTTTCTTGATTTGAATAATCTTAATAACAATCTTTAATCTTATATGCCAATCCCTGTTTCTAGCGCCATTATGTAGTTGCAGGAAATCCCACAATACATCCCTCACAAGAATTCATAATAATCAACACATCTTTAAGATCAACAATCACACTTTTTATTAATTGAGTTTAGAAATTTTACAAGGAGCAAATGAAATCAAGAATACAACTACTGTTCTAGACTTTGTCTCTCCTCAAAACTTTGTCTCTACTCTAAAAAGATCTCTCTCTCACCTTAAGCATGTTCGGCTCTTTATATAGGATATCACAGTGGGTGACAGCTAAACCGTCCTTTATTTTCGGATCTAACTTGCGATATTCTCGCAAGTATACAAGTGTTAGATTTCGCAACACTCCTAAATCTCGCTAGGTCTCCACATCTTTCTCGTGTTTTGGCTGTCGTCATCTATCGCGTCATTTCTGTAACCATTCTGCGATGTCTTCGCAATGTGTTGTATAATGGTTTTGCAATGGTATTGATGTTGAGATATTCAAATCCTACAACATCCATCTCAGTAACTCCATTAGCAAACATTTTAGCTCAACTGCTCCTTCTTGTTTATCTGCAACAGAAACCACTACCACCAACAACTCTATTCATTGTCAACCACTCTGCAGCTTCGAAATCGCTTTTCAAATTTCCATCTTCGATTCACAAGCTCAGGCCTCAAACCCATACCTTGTTCTTCATCTCTTTCTTCCTCTGACCTAACTCACCACCAGGGCTCAACTCCACCTGAAATTACTATCTCCTGGACCTAACATTCATCTAAACATTTTAGTTCAACCATTTCCAGTACCACAAACACCCTCATCTTCTTGAGAACCAGTTTTAAGCTCAAGCCTGTCACTGCCAAGACCCTGTGTCCTAACATACATCTACTTGTTCAAGCATCATCTATGTATCGCCAGCTTCAGTAAATCTCACCAGAACCAGCTCAAATCTCAACTCCACTACAGGTCTATTTCGAGCAACAAACCACCATATGAACACAAGAACAAACCCCAATTCAAGAACCCCTAACTTCATTTGAATCTTCTCGTTCTGAGTTCTTCTTGAACAACATCTTCAATTCCTTTACTTCAGAGCCTCTTTACATAACAACATCAACAACCAATGACCCTCTTCTGCTGTAATTTTGATTCTTGAGCAAACCCAACTTCTCAATTTTACAAACCCTCAAACATTTCTACCGACAACAATAACCCTAGTTTCTAGATTAGAAGCAAACCCATCTCAACCGGCATCATCCATCACTGCTCAATTGCGGTTAAGAACCAGGTTCATCATCGCTTTCTTCTCATTTATCTGAGTAATAATGGTGCCGCCTCTCGTGTCTAGATTTCAGGTGTAATGAAAGAGAGACAAACCAATGATTAGGAAATGGATGGGATTTTTAGGTTTCTGTAGGAATGGGGGTGGATATATCCACTTAGGTGGAGTAGATAAAGGATATCCAGGATGACTTAAGACACCCCACGAACTGATACGAGCCACCAGAAAATGACATCTTCTTTTCCTCCATTGCGCTTCCAATTACAACAGCCGTTTCTCTCTTATTTCTCAGATCCACTTCTTCTCTTCAATTTATTTTCATCACTAAAGCTGTCGTGCTTTCCAGACAGATAAATTTGCATCACTAAAGGTGACATACTTTTAAGATAGAGGTGAAGAAATAAAAGCAAATAATGAGAAATGATCCGCCTCCAACAACATTTGCACCTTTTTGCCTTTTAAGCGACATTTCTTCTTCTTTTGTTCCAAATGACTCCAAAGTACCTAAACACTCAAAAACAAACATAAGATACATAATTTACATGAAAAATAAGCAAAGAAAGCATAAACAATAGATAAATATTAAGGTGTTTTAGACACCTATCAGCAATCCTATTGTGTTTGGTTAAGTCCAAACCTTTGTATCAAGTAAACATACTTAGTTGTTGTATTGTATCGATCTCGTATCCATAGATGATCACACGAAGTGTGAACCGATTAGTTGTATTGTCTCGACTCAGTCCATAGACAATCACTTTCGAAGAAAGGACTTATAGGTAGGAAAAGTTTTAGCTTGAGGTATATTAGGGTACCCTCGCCTTTTCAAACGGTACTAATAGAGCTTCTCAATCCCAAAGAAGTCTTTAAACTGAGCGGCCGTAAGAGATTTCGCCTAATTAGGTTACTCTCGTCTCCGAATAGGAGGCTTCACCAGTAGCAGCACAACTGAGATAGTTTTTGCTGTAAGAGGATTAGTTTGCTCGAAATGCAAACTTTCATATTTATAGACCAAGGAAGTTTGTACACCAAGGAATTTCCAAAACCGAAAATATTCTCAAGATATGCAATATATTCCAGATTCGGTTTTCATAATTCCTGGAAATGCTTTGTCCAAATATTGATCGAAAATCTCTTGGAAAATCTCCAACTAGCAAATGCACATTACTAATTTTCATTTTCCAAAAATAAAATTAAAAACCTTAAATAAAAGATTTTCAATTTATTTTATTCGATCCCGGACTTTCTTCCTTTAGCTATTAAGGAATAACTTTGAACAATTAAAGATTAGCGTTACTGCACATGTTCAAAGTATGTCGACATCTTTACTTTGTAAGTCCTCTTTCATACTTACAATCTTGAAACCGATTTGCCACACTTCCAAACAAGTTTAGAATTGGTTCATCTGACTTTCAAGAACTATGTGATTGATCAAGAACACTCAATCACAAATCATGGTACCAAAACAAGTTTCGGTTCTACCTCCATGTGAGTACTATACATAGTCACGATAGTTACCAAAATTCGATTGACTAGGTACTAAGATCGGTTCCCCACATATATATGGTATCTAACTTGTACTTGCTGAACATGTCCATAGGATCGGTTCCCCTTTGCCTAAAAAACGTGTTGCACATGTCCATAGGATCGGTTCCCCATTCTTATAAAAACTTGTTGCACCTCATGCAAGGATCAATTCCCCTTTGTGATAGGTTGCACCTCTTACTAGGATCGGTTCCCCTTTACCCAGAGTCGGGCATACCAATAACACAAAATCGATCATACCATCTCAGGTGGTTACTTAAGATCGATTTCACTAATAAAAGTCATACCAATATAAAAGTAACGCCTTTGTGAATAGTTTTACCAAGAACATAAACAAGTCATGAGTGGTTATACTAATCACACATATTGGTAGTTCAAAAGATATGCAATGAATAACAATACCAATAATGCCTGGCGATTTCCTTTTCGATTCACAAAACAAGTTTATGAATTTACTTCATTAAAACAAATGTAAAACATTGTTTCCTAGGATGAAATCTTCACCTTATACCCATACATAATCACAATAGCATTCAAACGATTATGTCGATGTCTTATATACAAAGTTTAATGGTTGAGCAATAAACCTCGTATTGTATTACTTAATATTATGTCTAACTAGAGTATAATCATTCATGCTTCGAAATTTTGTTTTCAATATGCACGACTTGAAAGATACGTTAGGGAATGAAACAATTCAAGTCAAATATCACTAACCTCAAGTGGAAGGATGATGTTGTCGTTGTAGCTCCTTACTTCTTCACTTCGTCAAGTCTTCGCAATACTTGTAATGTCTCATATCCTAATACTTTCAAGCTAACCTATACGAAGATTACTCTAGTACATAATCAAGCGACTCTTAAAATGAGTTTTGTCTCACTAAAATATGACAACCAAACTTGACATACCATCGCTTGGTGGTTCAACCGAGCTATGCTCTAACAATCTCCCTCTTTGTCAATTTTAGTGACAAAACTCTTACATCATATGGATAAACAAATTACAAAAATGCATTACACATACGCTTGATTCCTGAATTCAACAACACAATAACATGTATATATTCAATCCATAAATGCCGTTGTTGACATTATAATAACAATGCTAATACTCCCCCTAAAGGTAAGATAGGTAGATTTTCAATCCGCACGTCTTTGTTATTCCCTTTATAGTCCATATAACTACAAGTATGATATGATACTCCCCCTTAGTCTATGCTTTTACTCTTTCGTTAGATAAACGTTTAAGCACCAATGTCCTTTCCCCTAGTGATACCAATCAATATAAATCAATACCAGTATCACTTGTTTACTCCATATATTTCTCCCCCTTTTTGTCACAAAATGACAAAGAAATGAAAAAATAAAGGACAAACCGAAAGGATCTTACAAATCTCACAAGACTTGCAACCTATAGAGTTAAGTACGAGGGTTCCACACACCAATTTTGATAACCAATATCAAAACCGAAACTACAAAGTAATTTTGTTTTGATATGTTACCAAGGAAAAAATTGCCCGAAGCAATTTTCCCTAATAGTTTAGCAAACCAAAAATCAACTAAGCATCTTAGTTCCTTTGCTAAACCGATTGTACAAATACAATCGCTTGTTCGATAAGACCAAAATAAAGATAGCTCTATTTTTCTCATCAGATTCTAGTTATCCATATAACTTAGACCTTTAACTTTTAAACATGACAAGTACTCGGTTAGTTAACTAGCATTTCTTGTTAAGGCATTCGATTAGACTTGAATAACTGAAACCTCCACTTTGATAAGTCTAACTAAGATCAGAATTAACTTAATTTCTCTTATCCGGAAACAAATTGGACTAAAAAATTCATCCCGTAAACCTTTTCTTTTGTTAAGCCATAAAAAATTCATACAAACCAAATAAATCAACTTGCATAATTATTCACCTCAACCGGAAGCAATTGAAACAACATAAACATTAAAGCACCGCAATTGCACCAAAATTTTGTAAGCCTAAACGATTGATACCAAACAATAAAGCAAGATAACAATAGTTTTTCTTAACCGAAACCAATTGAATCACACACACATCCATACACAAATAATGAAATAAAACATCAATTGTACCGAAATTTTGTTAAGCAAAAGCAATAAATATATGAAATAAAATCAGGCTTTTCTTAAACAGGAAAACGATTAACTAAAAAATTTGTTACCTCAAATTTCACATCCTCTTCTCCAATATGTTTGCATCTTCCTCCAGAGAGAATTGATATCGAAATATCATGATGTTATCATTCTTATGCAAAACAAAAGAATAACAACAACCAATCTTTACCAGAGAAAGGTTGAAAACTGGTTTTTAACTATTGCAAGCAAAAGTTGAAAACCCCGAAACACATATGCTTTTATGCTAAACTAAAACCGATTCAACATATTGTGACTTTTTCACATATTGTTTCAATCAGAACCCATCATGATCCTTTGATAAAGCCTACCAACATGGGATAGAACTTAATCCTGTTAAATTAAAAAGTCACCCAAACCATAAGGGTTAACAACATTATGAGATCGAATATCAAGGTAGTAAAACCGAAATCAAACATCCATAAACATACATAGCAATAAGATAAAGCATTCAAGCACATGCTATGTAAATCAAAAACTATCACAAGAAAAATTATAAATCAAATAATTTTATTCATAATAAGATAGTTTTATTCATAAAATAGACCTTATACAATTATTCAAAAGAAATCAAACATTGATGTCTATTTTCCTGGATTAAGTATTACAGCATATAACTTAATCTCTAGTGGTGCTCCCATTATTTACCGAAGATTCCTCGGTGTTTTGATTCTTGAGTCTTCTCTTCTCTTTCAGATGATTGAGTCTTTGTTTCAGAAGATTCAATTCCACAATCGACTTCAAGAGGTTTGACTCGAGCGAGTTTTTCATTCACTCTGCATAGTTTCCAAAAGATCACGAGCGACTTCAAAATCTCCCATTAACATAAGCATAAGCTCAAAAGAAATATGATTCTTTTTATGTTCGTTTGAGAAGTAACATTTGAACTAAACTGGAAAGGTTTCAAGTTTTCGAAGTTGAAATTCAATGTCAATAGTATTTTCAACCATCTTTTACCGTAAACAGAAGAAGGATCGGTCCTATAGATGGTTTATATAATAATCCAAACTTGGTTTCCAAGATTGAAATACCTAATCACGGTATCTTATTCGTGAAAATATAAACTTTGGAAACATCATAAGAGTTTTTTCGAACCAATATGGCCTAGAAGTTCTGAAAATATTTTTCCCAACTTTTCTCATGGACTTTCCAAAGATCGAAAGTACTTTTCTACAAATATAAAAGATATTCCAAGTATAGAAAAATACTTTAGACATTCAAGAGTATAATATTATACGTTCTTCATATTCTTGTACTCTTTTCAAGAATTTCCATTTTTATTTAGATTGAGCACATCTAGGGAAATTCCAAAGGCCAATATCAGTTGTTGGAGTGAGCTAGTGATAGCTCAAGATTTATGGAACATGATCCATCATGATATTTTTGAATATCTATCTTTTTGGGATTCTTCCAAGAGTAAACTTCTTTCACTGTGTTACAGCTGGAGTGATCTGATCTATGATCAAAATCATAAGCGTGACTTGAAGTTTTTTGAGTTGCGAAATAAAAAGAACTCTTATATCGACCCAGGAATTCCTTGGAATATGACATCATCATTTGATGAGATTGTTTCCTAGATTCTATTTTAGACAGTTGATCAACAACAAAGCAGCATGATCTGAAATCATTTGTTTTTGTATACATAAGTTGATCTTTTTCTCTGTTTGAGAGATAATCATCGTCAGACGATCTTCACCGGATACTAGTCAAAGGATTATCCCTTAAAACACATCTATCTTGATTCTTGTAAGTGGTTAGACTATTAGAATCACGATGTTGTATATTAGTTAAGAGATTCTGGGGATTAGAATCACATATCCTTGTTTTAACCAATATACCCCTTTTGGCACGAACAAAATCAAGTCCATTAGTTTCAAAGACATCTTCACGAATCATTGATTCTTTGACGATCTTCTCGTGAGATGGATAATATACATTATCCTTTATATTATATTTTTCGACAAGCTTTATGAAAAATTTAATCTCATTCTTTATCTTACGAATCGACTTGTTTGTCATAAGTATTTGTTTTTCGTATTAACTCATCATGGTTAATATTTCCTGAGATGTGTTCTACCAGGGTACTAATAGTGCTGAGCTGTTTATCAGGTTTTGAAAACAAACATCCTTTACGAAGTATATCATCTTCTTGCTCTACGTTAACTGAATGAGACATAGATTCAATTTCTTATAGGTTGGATCGCACCAAACACAGATTGTTATATCTTTTCGTGTTTGCCTGCTCTGATACCAATTGAAAAGACGAGTGATATGTGTCTAAAATGCCTTTATATTTATCTATTGTTTATGCTTTCTTTGTGAGTTTTCTTGTAAATTTTGTATCTTATGATTGCTTTTGAGATTATCAGGTGCAATGGAGTCATTTGGAGCGAAAAAGATAAAAAAAAAAAGTCATTTCACGGGCGAGTTACATGTGGAGCCGGCTAAGGCTGAGGAAGAAGGAGTTGAAGAGTGGACTGTTAGTTGCTCATAACTGACAGATGAGCTGAACAGAGAATTAGGCTTCGGTTATTCGGAACCGACAAGCCATGAATGGACTGTGGCTTCCCCTTATCCACTAGGATGGTGCCAATATCTATCTCAGTGTTATTACACCCAACCCTGAATTTGAGAAATTAATTTCTCATTCATTTATTTCCCCAAGTTCAGACAGCTGCACTCAGTGAGGAAATTGATGAAAGTTTGTAACCGAGAATGAAGAAGAACCAAAGAAGAACGGTGCTGCTGTTGTCTGAAATTGATAGAGATGAAAAATGAGAGACTGCCGTTACTGAGAATTTGAGTTGAGAGAGGAATCGATGTGAGAATTCAAGATGGATATAAAGTTTAAGAAGGATGAAGATCTATTGCTCAGAATCAAATTGAAAAGAAGATGGATTTGTTGTTGAAGGGGATCTGGTAATGGAGAAGAAGATGGGGATCGATGTGTTTGGCTCGATTTGATTAACTGAACATAGGGTTTCTTTACAGAGAAGGAGCTGATGTTGTGTTAGAGGATTCGAATCAAATCATGGAAGAACACCATTGCTGCTGACGAATGAAGGGTTCAACTCGGATTTGAGTTTAGAATGATGGGTTTGATTGATGCTGCTGTTGAATTGAAGGAAGAGAAGGTTCTGGTGGCTGCCGTCGATTGAGATGTTGGTTACAGGGGTTTAGTTTTGCTGTTTCTGTTGCCGCAAAGAGAGATGACTTGAGCTATAGTCAATGGTGTTGTGTTAGAATGGGTCTGTGGCAATGAGTCTGGTGTTGCTAGTTTTGTGAATCAAGTGCAAGTGCTGAGGAATTGGTGGAATCTGTGAAGCAATAGAAGATGAGCCGATACTTAGTCCCATAGAAGTTGTAATGGTATCGGTGATGAGTGTGTGACGGCTCAAGATGCATGAAATGGTTCTGATGGGTATTACAGTTCAGATTCAATGGATGGAGAATGAAAGAAGATGGTTGCATCTAATGAGATATGGAGGTATGGTGTTACATTGCAGTAAAGGTACGGGTTCGAGTTGATTTGGTGGTGTTGTATATGAAGCTACATATAATGGTGTTGCTGTGTTGGTGACTGGAGTATGGAATGGATTGTGCGGGCATGTTGCGAAGTAGTGGTGTTCTTTGCCATGGTTCGTGACGCACGAAGTGAAGCCTAGGCCTGGTAATGAACGGGAATGAAGAATATAGATGTATATTAGGAATTTGCGAGGTAGAGTTGAAGCTTAATTGTGTGCGGGATTGAATGGAGTTAAGCTGGGTCTCTGAAGTCTTTGAAATGGAAATGATGTCGGTGAGTGGCGAGTTGAAAGTTGAATCGTGTTGCAGTTGCGCCATACATGTGAGTCCCAGTATTGTTTGTGCAGTTGAGCTATGGCAGTGAGCTGAACTGCGTTGGTGTTGGTTGATAACCGTCTTGGTGGTTATGTCAGTAATGAAAAATGAATGAATGTGAATGCCAAAATGCATGGAAGAAGTTGAGCTATGCCGTGGTCCTAGTGAAGCTAGAACAGGGTAAACTAGCTTGTCGGTTCCACGAAACTGACAGGCTTAGTAAACTGAGTGGGCTGTGATTGTTATTGGTCATGGACTGAATTTCAAGAGGGAGTAGTTAAGGAGGTCGGGTGTTTGGGTTTTGGTAGGCTATGACCTAATATTGGGAGAAACATATAAAAGGAGAATTCTTTCTCTAGACTAGTAAGGCCACATGTGCGATGCACATGCTTGAATTGGATTCTTTTAACAACACCAAATTTGATAATAATGGAAAAAAAATCTTAAAATAAAAATTTAATATCTTTGTTTGTACTCATTACGTAGATAATTTAAAGAGCTTTCCAAATATATTAATTTTGCAAAAATCCGATGTGTATTTTTAAAGATATCTAAGTTTTAATTTTTTTGATCTATTTTTAAAACAATGGCATTCTTGTAAATATACAAATATTAACTAAAAGCTTAGTTAATGGGGTTATTATTGTCATGTGAAAAGGCTTTTCTTTATATTAATATAAGATAAGATAAGATAAGATGATTATCTTTACTTCTACTTTTGGTTCTAGGGTTTATAAACATGAAACTTCTTTTTATTCTTGTTATGAACTCCATGAACATGAGCTAGAGTTTTCTATTGGTTATGGAATAATTGGATTTCACATAATATGCTTTATGATATGATAAATTAGTTTTGTCTCCATATTATCGATTATGATTTACTATTTATATTTTTACATGATTTGAATGCTTATTTGATCGAGTCGCGAATCGGTTGAGTTTGTTTTCATCTCTATTGCTAGATTAGGATTTATTATACGCAAAAGTGATAAATTCATGATTACAAGTAGCATAAATATGGTTATAGCTTGTAGTGATGCATCCTTGTAATCATATGTGAACCATAACATTTGTTAAATCGGATTAGTGCTTTTACACGTTCGATTGCTTTGATTGGCATGATTTCATAGAACTTAATGCATCTAGGGAATTAAACTTGATTAGTGCTTTTACACGTTAGGTTGTCTCTTAGATAGAATTCATATTCACATCTTTTAATGTGTTTGTTGATGATAAGAGGTAATTAGCGGGATATTCTTGCGATCAAGGTATCCTAGGGCCTTTGATAATGAGAGATTAAATATCAATTCTAGTTATTAAGACAAAAACATGTTTGTGACTGAAAATGAAATCCTTAACCAATATCTTTTCTTGTTTGATTTGTTTACTTTTCTTTATTTGCTTTTATTTTAACTTAGTTTATAAAAATCACAAAACCCCCCTTGTTACCTTTAGGAAACCAAAACATATTGACAACCTAAGTCCTCTCTGTGGGAATGATCCTTTCTTGCCCTTGCTTCATTATATATTTTGAGTAGTAAGAAAGTGTAATTATTTTTGACGCATATGACAACGATCAAATTTTGGCGCCGCTGCCGGGGAGGCAGCGGGTTGTTATTTGTTTTTGTTTTTGGTTTCTTATTTTTGTTTTTAGTTTTGTTTTTCTTATTTTTCTGGTTTCTAACATAGTTTTGAGAATCCTTGTTTCAGGTACCAATTTATATGGACGAAACATATTGGAGCGATGGATACGGTTTTCAACAACCTCAACACTATGACAATTACCCACCATCTATGGGATACAATCAAAACCAATTTATTGGCTATGATGCATATCCTAGACAACCTTATGGTGATTTTCATACATACCAACAACAACCTTGTAGTGGGTATGTAAGTCAAGCACCAAGGTGGGATAATTCTACTTCTAATTGGCTTCATTCGAGTTGTATGCAGATTATGAATGGATTGCAAGACATGCGACAAAGACTAGACCAACTTGACCATGATAGAGAGAACGTCGCACAAACCAATTTCTGCAACACTTTTTCTTACCCTACTCCGGATCGTAGTTATGATCATTCACCCGTTCAAAAGGAAGAGTCATGGGAAACAAAACCTATTGTAGTCAATGGTGGTAAGCGTGTGAACGTCAGGAAAATTGCACATAAATTATACAAGTTGGAAGATGATGGCGACTCGGAATTTCTTGTCGCAGAAATTAGTAGGACCATTCATATTGTAGGATCATAATATCGCAATGAACAAGGCTCGCGGGATTAGTGAACGACGGCGTCGCGAGGGAGTCGCAGGAAGCTAAAATAAACGACGCAATGGATAACGACAGGCAAAACATGAAGAAGACGTGAGAGCTGGCGAGGGTTAAGAAGTGTCGCGAGAGTGAATGTTTGTGCATCTGCGACACTTCGCGGGACATTCCCGAAAATAAAGGGTAGCTTAGCTGTCATCCACTATGTATTACCCTATATAAAGGGCTAAATGAGTCTGTAAAAGGGAGAGATCTTTTTAGAATTGTTAAGCAAGTCAATAGGAGAGAGAAAGTGAAAGAGCATTTTAATTTCTAAGTGTAATTCTATTATCCGGTGTAAACATTTCATGAATTCAATCAATAAATATTCTTGATCTTACATCTTTCAATGGATTAATTAAGCAAAATCAAGTAAGGGGTGTAGTGTGGGAAATCCTGCTACTACATATGCGCTAGAAACAGGGACGATCGTTTGTAAAAGAAAGAAGATTGCAATTAAAGTTTTTTGAATCAGGAAAATGAGAAAGGGAAATCTTAAATCGGATGAAAAAGATATGGCATGTAACACAGACACCAGAGTACTGATTAGCGAATTTCATGAAAATATCAAAGGAAGAATACACAAACGGGATTTCGAAGGAAAGAAGATCACGGATAGAGAAATGGCATCACCTTTGAAGGATTGGGAAAAGCAAGAGATAACATTCACGGCGGGGGAAATATCCAAAGAAAATTTGGATCACACATCTCCACTGGTGATCACAATAAATACGTATAAGGAAGGAGAGAAATCGGAGAACACAATGAAAACATGGATGGTGAATGGAGTTTTAATCGATACAGGGAGTCTGGCGAACATCATGTTCTATCACGCTTACAAAAAGATGGGATATAAAGACGAAGATATGATTTTCGCGGCTTACAATATTCAAGGTTTTGGTAATTCCATGACAAAAGTAAAAGGAGAGATAAAAATACGTATTCCATTAGGAGGAATTGAAACACAGGTGACATTAAGTGTAGTGGATATGGAATCACCATACAACATATTACTAGGAAGACCATGGGTACATGCAATAAAAGCTGTGGCGTCAACGCTCCATCAATGTATCAAGTTTCCCACACCAACTGGAATTGGCGAGATCAAAGGGGACGCTGCCAAAGGAAGAATATACTATCAAAATGAAGTAAAGTGTTGCGAGGAACAAATAAACAAGCGAAAGAATATATCAAAGTACCGCAAAAAGATGGCGAAGGCAACTAAGAAAGAAGAAGAATTCAGAGTTTACATGATAAGAGCAAAGGAAGGAAAAGGCATACCTGGCGAGATCTCGGGAGAAGAAGATGATCTTGCGAGAGAACCAAAAGGACCAACCCCTATGGGAGAACCGAAGGCCAGTTACGTCGCAGCAGAGCAAACCAAAGAAGTGAACATTGGAACTAAGGAAAAACCCAAGATGCTAAAGATTGGAACTAGCATGGAAGCAGATGAAGAGAAAAGAACTGTAGATCTGTTACGAGATTATAAAGACATCTTCGCGTGGGATATGGATGAAATGCCTGGTATAGATCCGTCAATCGCCTGTCACAAGTTAGAAATTGATAAAAATGTGAAGCCATTTAAACAAAGAATTAGAAAGATAGCAACAGCATACCACCCTCAGATAGAAGAAGAACTGCAGAAGATGCTGGACGCGGGAATTATTAGACAAGCAAAATATCCTGAATGGATAGCGAATATGGTTATAGTTCCAAAGAAGAACAAGGGAATACGGATCTGCATTGATTTCACTGATTTAAATAAAGCTTGCCCTAAAGACAGTTTTTCCACCGCGATATTCCACAACTAGTCGAATCAAGAATGGAATGAAAGAGTATCATCTCTCGGACGGGTATAAAGGTTACAACCGATTCCTCTCGCCGAGGAAGATCAAGAGCATACCGCTTTCTTCGCTCCAAGAGGATTATACCGCTATACTAAAATGCCGTTTGGTCCGCGAAATGTCGGAGCAACGTATCAAAGGATGGTGGAAGAGGTATTCGCAGAATGGATACACAAAACACTAGAGGTATACGTGGATGACATGCTGGTAAAAAGTAAGAAGGCAGAGGATCACGTGCGAGACCTGAAAGAAATTTTTGAGCAGATGAGGCGTTTTAACATCAAAGTAAATCCGGAAAAATGTACCTTCGGAGTTGCGTCAGGGAAATTCTTGGGTTACATTATATCAAAGGAAGGAATACATGTTGACCCGGAGAAAGTAAAAGCAGTTCGCGATATGCCGACACCTCGCGATAAAGAAAGGATGTTCAAAAGCTGAATGGGTTGTTAGCATCACTAGGAAGGTTCATCTCGCGGTCATCCGACAGTGTAAACACTTTTTCAACATTTCGAAAAAGGATCAAGTTTAAATGGACGGACGAATGTGAAAAGGCTTTACAAGGGATCAAAGAACATTTAATGGATATATCCATTATGCGTATGAGTAACTGGGAGAAGAATTATTAATATATCTCGCGACAACTTCGCATGCCTTAAGTGCGTTTTTTACCGCGAACGGACGCAGGAGTAGAAAAACCAATCTATTACATCAGCAAAACTTTTAATGCCGCAGTAAAGAAATTATTCAAGATCGAAAAATTAATCCTAGCATTAGTTTATGCAACATTCAAGCTTCGCATATATTTTCAAGCACATACCATTAAGGTAGTCACAAAAATACCAATTGAGTCAGTGATGAAACATTCAAAAAGATCGGGAAGAGTTGAAAGATGGAATGCTCAAATAAGCCATTGTAAACTCAAGTATGAGATATTATCCTCAACTAAGTCACAGGTTGTCGCAGACTTTTTAGAATTTCCTTTGGAAGAAGATGAAGCGATAGATGAAATGATGGATGTAGAAGAAGAGTATGGAGACCCAAAAGACCTGCTAACTGAACCTGCATAGATGGGAAATATTAGTAGATGGATCATCAAATGGAGAAGGAAATGGAGTGGGAATTGTTATGATTTCACCAGAAGGCAATAAATTAGCTTTCTCTTTTAGATTGGAGTTTGAATCCACGAATAATGAAACAGAGTATGAAGCTATAATACATGCTCTGCGACTTGCAATAGAAATGAAATTGGAGAATGTGAGGATTACCAAGTGACTCGCAATTGGCAACTGTCGATAACGGAGAAGTATGCTACAAACGATCCATCCCTACGTAAATACAGAAGCTTGTAGAAGTGTTGTCAAGACAGATACGTAAAATAAAATGGAGGCACATATCAAGGAGAGATAATAGACTCGCAGACGCTTTTGCCTTTATATCAAGTATGATGACAGACCCAACTCGCGAGGAATATCAAAATACGTACGCCATCGGCGCCATCAATTAATAAAGAGGAGGGACAAGAAGCAGATATAATGATGGTGGTAGATGAAATGCAAGGTCGCGAGGAAGACCGGAGAGTGGAACTTCACGCGTACTTAATGAAAGGCGAGGTACCAAGAAATAGATTGAAGCACACAAGTTAAAGAGCCGGGCAACAAATTATGAATTACGAGATGGCGTGCTTTATCGGCGTTCTTTTGAGGGACCTCGCTTCGATGTCTATCAAGGAAAGAAGGAGAAACCATATTGAAGATGCCGCATAGTGGGGATGCCGGAAATCATAGCGGCGGGAGATCTTTGGCATATAAGGCAAAGACGCAAGGATATTATTGGCCATATATGCATGAGGACGCGAGAGCAATATCCAGACGCTGCGAAGATTGTCAAAGACACGGGAAGAAGATACATGCACCGGAGCACCGTTAAATTCTTCGAGAAGTGTGTGGCCTTTTGGAAAATGGGGTTTAGATATTGTGGGACCATTCTTACGGGGGAACAGGACAAAGAAGGTACTTAATTGTCGCAACGGACTATTTCACAAAATGGGCAGAGGTGAAAGCAAAGACAAAGACATCCGCGATAAGGATGTTTTTACTTTCATATTTGAAAATATTATATGCAGATTTGGGATCCCGCACAATTGGTATCCGATAATGGGAAGCGGTTTGAAGGGCAAAATATAGAATTGCCGCTTAATGCATTTCGATAAGATGTGGAAAATCAACCCCATTATATCCACAAGCTAATGGCCAAGCGGAGGCAACAAACAAAACAATTGCCGATATATTGAAGAAAAAGTCGGAAGGACACAATAGGGGATGGTGCGAACAAGTACCCAATGCGGTGTGGGCTTATAATACAACTAGAAGAGAAGCCACGGGAATGTCCCCTTTTGCTTAACTTACGGAGTTGAAGCAAGATCGCCAACAGAGGTCGTGATTCCGACAACCAAAAAAGAGGTTTGGGATAAAAATCTTAGCGCAGCAACATTCTAATCAAGTTGGATGAATTGGAAGAAAAGCGAGAAAAGGCATTGCGACACATGGAGAATTATCAAGACTCGGCTAGAGAATATAACAAACGTGTAAAAATACGTGAGTTCCAACCAGAGACTTGGTGTTGCGAGAAACCCCAATATATCAACGTGAAAGTGGAGGCAAATTGGCGAGAAAATGGGATGGACCTTATATTATCAAAGAAGTAGTTGGTACAGGGGCATATAGATTGATGGATCCCGAAGGAAGAGATGTGGGACAAAAATTGATAGACCATGGAATAGGTTATATCTAAAGAAATATTACCCGTAAAAATGAGAGAGGAAAAAGGAATCAAGATGAAGTACTTCTTCGCAAGATATTTGCGACATTCAGTAAAATGCAGAGAAAATACGCGAAGATCTCGCGACAAGAATAACAAAAAAAAGTCATGAATGACTTAACAAAACAACAAGAGATAACGAATGATTGAATGAATGAATTGGCGAATATCTCGCAAGCAAAATAGCAAATGATGAAGAATGATTGAATAAAAGAATGAATGAATGGGACGAACCTTTATGGCGTACACCCTAGTTCGCGAATAACATTTCGTAAGAGGCAAATGTAAGACCTAAAGTGCGTCATATAAGGGGGTATCTCTCGACATGGCTCGGGGAAGGTTACACCGCTCCCGAAGCCTCGAGTCATGGAAATTTGGGGCCCATGAAAGCCTATCCGGAAGAGGTACCTTGATTCCCAACTATATATGTAGGTTATACTGGTTGGGCGACCGAGGGTCTCTTCTTAGGAGTCGTGTATGCTCAAGGCGCCGAGGTACACGGTTGAGCCGCTGCAGTGCCCGGGATGGATGAACCTACCCTGGCCATTCTTGGCAAGTCTTGGCATATGTTGCACTCGCCCGAAGAAAACTCCACTTAGGGTGCAGCCTCGTAACCATAAACCCTATAGGTATAAGGGATAAGAGGCTGCAAAAACAACTGGTTGTTGTTAAGACCGGATGGGAGGAGCTAGTCTTGTATGGCCGATGTTTCGCCTCCTTGAAGGGGCAACCGGGGAGATGATAAGGGCGACGCTCTCCATTAGGGGGGGTGTCAAAACAGACGCAAATGTCATGAGGCTATGTTTTCGCAAGAGAATTTAGGCTTGTCATATTTGTGCAATTATCCTGCAGAGGCAATAATACTAACGCGAAGGTAAGGCGAGATCAATGGGTCTTTACACGACAGTGTACGGACGTCCTGCGATTTCGTCGCACGACGGCAATGTCATGGGGCTTTATGTTCGCAAGGATATCTAGGCTGTCATATTGTCGCAACTAAAACATCCTCGCAGAGGCAAAAATACTTGGAAAATGATAAGGCAAGATCAATGGGTCTTTACATGCAAGTGTAAAGACGTCCCCGCGATTTTGTCGCAATGAAAGGTGGTGGGAAGACCTCTAATTAGGGAGGTCTAACTTGGAAGACCACACAAAAATGATAAGGCAAGGTCAAGGGGCCTCTGCATGAAAATGTAAAGGCGGCCTGCGACTTTGTCGCAGTTGAGAAGAATTAAAATCAAATCCCCGATTGGGATGGATTTACTTAATAAAAAATTCAATAAGCGAAACATACTGCAAGGCGATCTTAACTAAGAAGGGAAGAAAGAAATATGGGAATTACTCAATCAAAGAGTTAAATCATTCACACAAAAAGGAATTCTAGTAAATTACAAAGAGAATTTAACTCTCTACATCAAAGCATTATTAAATACGGAGGATGGTTGAGACTTTTTCGCGCCCTTATCGCTTTCGCCTCCTTCAATTGGTGGATTTTCATTAGCAATGTTTTCATCACATTCATTCTCACCGCCATCGGATTTTCATCAAGAGTCTTTCTGTTTGGATCTTCATCGACAACTTCCTTATCGTGTGAGATCTTCGTTGCTTTCATATTCATAATCACTATCCGGAGCATTAGGAACTTCATCATCACTTACTTCCAAAGGATCGATGTGAATAGGATCAAGAGACTTCGACAAAGAAAATATTATTCACAAGAACTTCCGCTTTAAGAGGGAATTGGCGAAGCAATGCCTTTTGACGATTCTTACTATCAATGTCCTTACAATAAGACATATAATCAAATCTTCGCTCTGCACGGTCGCGAGAACGAGCAAGAGACGCGGCGAGTAGACCATTTTCTTTGCGAATTTTAGAATGATCAGACCTGAGGGTGGAGATAGTGGAGCGAAGCTTTCTCTCAGAGTCTGCATAATAAATACACAAAATTAGAGAAAATTCTTATTGAACATTATCGGCATTTTCAGGGTAATAAAGCATTCATGGAATAATAAATACATAAATTAAGATAGTCAAATAATTTGACTACCTTCCTTCTGAGAAGTAAGATGTTGAATTAAAGTCATGGGTTATTCCCCAAACGGTCCATGACATCATCAAATGAATCTCCAACTAAGCCTTTCATTCGAGATCGCAAATTCTTTTCATTGGAAACAAGTATGGAATTTTCGGTCGCGAGTAGAGTTGGATTTTTCTAATTTGACACATTGTTCTTGGAATTGCTTCGCTTTTACACTCAACGTTATTCTACCTTGAATAAGTTTATCTCTCTCAAAGAATTTCTTCAAGTTGGTTTTTCAAAGTATGTTTAACTTGTTCGTGTTCTTCACATAACTTTTGACAAGCATTATATCGCTCGCGAGTAGCTCGCCATCTTATTCAACAGAGAACGTTTCTCTTGAGAAAGAGTTCGGTTCTCATCTGATAAAGTTTCCAACTCCAAATTAGTTTTTGTCAAAGCATAAGAGAGGCGAGATAAGTCATTACTTAATGAGACTTGCTTTTGCGATAAATCAAAATTCTCTTTAGACAAGTTATTTATTTGATCAGCTGCATAGGTATGAAGATTATCTAAGAGATTATACTGCTCCATCCAAGCATCTCTTTCAACTCGAACTTCTTCAACGATAGACTCCGTCTGATATATCTCCATTATTCGTTTCTGGTTTAATACTTTGAGGACGAGCAAGGGTTTGAGTTGTAAAAAAAAAAAAAAAAAAAAAAAAAAAAAAAAAAAAGATGGGGGGATGGCGAGAGCATACCTTTTAATTCTTCGTTCTTCTTGCGAAGATTATCACGATCAAGTGAGATACTGAGAAATTTTTGATTTTCAAGGTGGAGATTATTGCATTTCACAGCCATAACTTGGAGATCATCCTTCAGCTTATTAATCTCTTGAACTAAAGATGCTTGCGAGATCCTATCAGGACCAAGATGCTTACTTAAAATCTCGCAGACATTGGATTTGACAGGATCAGAAGAAGTCTTTTTGACATCATTCACGAGATCAGAAAGGACCTTAAAGGCCACATCTATCCCCTCCAAATTTTCCGCAGTTAGAGGAATCTGTTCAAACAAAGAAGACGAGTCGTCCTTTGTCAAAGGAACCTCTTGAGAAGAGGAGGTTTCAGGGAGAGAAGTGATTGGAGAAACAGCAGGGACATTGATAGCAGGAGGAGGTATAAGATCGTTTGTAGTAGGACAGTTATAAGGAACTTGATCTATGAGGAGTTGAGGCATAGAAGTATTGTCGTTGGTGATATTACCAGGGGAAGGGGGCACAAAATTGTCTTGCGAAGATTTCGCAGCAGGAGACGAAGGAGAGAATGAAGGAAATGGAACGTCAGGGGTAACAGGTTTGGAGTAGCGAGGCCTTTTGGGAACATGACCAGTAGTTTTATCATCCTGCGAATGACAAATTAAATAAGAAACGAGAGGCAACAACGTATTGTTGAAAAAAAAACAAATGTTTCTTGAATACCTTGTCACTTGCAGACTGTCTTTTTGAAGCCATAGATTTTGCTCGCGAAGTGGGCTTTGGTTGTGCGAGGGGTTCTTGTTGCGAAGTAGATTTCGATGGCGAGCCCAAAGAAAGAAGAGGGTCCTTCACGATAAATCTAGTTCTGGGTTGGTTCTTGCTAAACAACAATGGCAGAAAAAGAACTACAAAGTTAATCATACCAGTGTGATTTCAACAAAGAAAGTTAATCTCAAATTTGATCAACAACAAAATCAGCCAGATATGGCAAAATTAACAAACCTGGACGTCATGAGAGTAACAACTGGTAGAGAATAGCTAAAGTGGTGAAGAAGACGGTAAGAGACAACAATAAGCAAACACTTGCAGAACGATGAAGAAGAAGAACACTTGCAGACGATGAAGAAGATGAAAAGGAAAAGGAAAATTCTTCACAGGGGGTGCTCCTATAAATAGACGAGAAAAAATGTTATGACCGGTTAACATTAAATGCACCGGTAAAAGAGGTAAACATAGACACGTGTAAACGGTCCCTGCTAAATCCAAGGAAGCCAGACGAAAAGAACTTTAGTAGAATCCAAATATATAACATATTTCCTAATAAAGAGAATAGCTTGCGAAATTGATTATTTTCTGTAATTCATGAGGCAAGAAACGATACTTCGTGTGTGTATTACAAAGAAACTTCAGAACTTCGCAAAAGAATAGAGGCAAGTACGTACTTTTCAAGTCCAGTATTCTTCCGCTCGTTCCTTTATCAACAAAGATCAAAGATTACCACCACAACAGATTTTTCCTTAAAAGATCGCTCTTCAAGCAATATTCAAGGAAAAAGAGGCAAGATGTAGGATCATAATATCGCAATGAACAAGGCTCGCGGGATTAGTGAACGACGGCGTCGCGAGGGAGTCGCAGGAAGCTAAAATAAACGACGCAATGGATAACGACAGGCAAAACATGAAGAAGACGTGAGAGCTGGCGAGGGTTAAGAAGTGTCGCGAGAGTGAATGTTTGTGCATCTGCGACACTTCGCGGGACATTCCCGAAAATAAAGGGTAGCTTAGCTGTCATCCACTATGTATTACCCTATATAAAGGGCTAAATGAGTCTGTAAAAGGGAGAGATCTTTTTAGAATTGTTAAGCAAGTCAATAGGAAAGAGAAAGTGAAAGAGCATTTTAATTTCTAAGTGTAATTCTATTATCCTGTGTAAACATTTCACGAATTCAATCAATAAATATTCTTGATCTTACATCTTTCAATGGATTAATTAAGCAAAATCGAGTAAGGGGTGTAGTGTGGGAAATCCTGCTACTACACATATGGAACTTAAACGACGTCGGGATAAAGGTTATGAAACCGATGAAGATTCTTATTATGGTGAGTCTGAAAATGAAGATGATTGTGTTGAAAAGGACTAACCTTTGGAGATATTTGATGACATTAGAGTAGTTAACTCAACTCTTGATCTTTATAATGATAAAGCACCTATTCAAAAGGTACATGAGTATGATGAAACTAGTGTTTTACAGAATTTCATTGCAACATGGTTTGAGTCTAACAAAAAGGAGTGTGTTGAGAATGAGACCGTTATGACCAATATTATGGAAGACCCAATTGATCTTGCAAATGATTGTGATGAAGATGTTGATGTCAAGACTTTGGTTCAGGCAGAAACGGATGAAGAATGGTTGCAAGGTTTGATAAAGGACCATGATATAAAAGAGGTGAATAATTCACTTGAGTTTTTCAAGGATGAAGAGGATTCCGTGCTACAAGAGATTGTGCAAGGTTTGTCTAACCCTTTGCATATTGTTTCTTCTCCTTTACCTCTTATTGGTTTGAATGTATATGCTTAGATAATATTGTTGAATGCCTTGATTTCTCGATATCCGCCATTAGAAACATTTGATTCTCATACTATACAAGTTTGCAAAGAAGAAACCATAGAAGTTCCTGAATTTTATGTTCTTTATACACTTTTAAGTGTGGACAAGAATAAGTGTGGGGGAAACTTCTATTGGGCTATAACTTCACTTTTGCTTTACTGTACTAATGTTTGTGTGAAGTTACTATTTGCAAAACAGGTTTTATGGGTGTATCCCCAATTTTTCAGATTATTGGTGTACGGGGAATTCGTCTTGCAAGTTGGGCTGACGACTATACAAGTTTTCATGCACTAATTTCTTGTCTTATTTTTATTTTTGGTTCTTGTCTTGTTTTTAGTTTTTTCTTGTCTTGTATTTACTTTTTCTTGTCGCATATCATTATAAGATTTCCCACCTTGACTTTCTTTGGACGATTCAATTTACATTGAGGACAATCTAAAGTTTAAGTGTGGGGGAGTGGTTAAGTATTTGCATTGTAAAATTTTCATGATTTTTCAACTTTTTTGTAAATTAGTGCATGAAAAACTCCAACTTGTAGTTAGATTAGAGTCACATAGTATACATGTCGCTAAGATTACATCGAGATTCTCACAAGAGTGACTGAACTTAGAGATGACAGAGAACGTGATCGGGTTTCTTACTTGTATGAGAGTTAAAGTTGGGTTTAACCATACCAGTGGCAAATGAGGTGCAGACTGAATTCGATATTAGAGTTGTGGTCCCCTATAGTGGAGACTACCCATGTTACATCATGAGAGGCACCGACCTTCACTTCTTTGTACGTGTCTAAATTTGTGCTTTTAGAGTGTGTGTCACCGTACGTAAACTCCGGGTAGAATGGTGAGCTACCCAACCTCCCACCAATAGAAGCACTACTTTGATCTCTTGAGCGCTATTTTATCAATCATGATGGTGACATCAAATTGATAACTTACACATCACTTGTAATCTTGTTCGCAGTTAGCACCATCCACTTTATCTCTCTCTACACCAATAAGTCCATATAATCAACATCGTCATCAACAAGAGGAGCATCACAAATTCGAAGGAAAGTTGAAGACGTTCAAGGTTTACAAGCAACGGTACAGAAATGAGCAAATTTAAGATTCAAGTTGTTTATGGGTGAAAACTATTCCTGCCGGATTTGGTAATTTGGGGTGTGTGGATGAGGAATGAATCTAAACCCCTAAACAAATGCACTGCGCGGTGAGTGCTTGTAGATTCGGAAATCAAACTGTGCAAGTCCGGCCTAAACCAAGAAATGGCCGTTCCAGACTTGTTTCGGTCACAAAGTGAAGGAGATGGGGTTGATCTTAGGGAGGGAAGCGAAGAAGGTGTTGAGATTGTGAAGGTGTTGGCTTGCTTATGACTTGTAACATAAAGGCTGAACCGCTTACAAGATGCAAGCTATCGGGCCGGTGTTTTGTATTAACACTTGGTTTCGTTTTTGTCCTGGACTTGCTCGTTGGTGGAAACGGGAGGAGAACCTATATATACAAGTCATTGAGCCTTATTCACGTCTCTCGCGGGAAGTGGAGGAAGTGGAGTGATGGAGTAGTGGAGTTGTGCGTCGGTGCCACACGATCAGTCTTGCCCACTTCTCCTGTTATCGCTAACTGTCCATAACTTCCTAACACGTTCTTGTGATGGCGTGTTGCACGCTGCACGCTGTAAACAGCCAGACCAATACCCCAGTATGTATCCCCCCAGTTTGTGACATGATTGATGTTTGGAATGTGTGGATCGTGGATCCACGAAAGGTAGCATGTAATGCTGAATTGAATAACTGCGTTATTCAGGAAGTTGATACTTGTAAAGTATCATGTGTATTTTATGTAGGTACTGCATCCTGGTGTGGTAGAGTGATGGGTGGTGATTACCATGACGCCTGACTGACCAGTTAACTCCTGACCAGGGTTGTATAACCAAGCCGATGAAGTTGGACGGACGAGATGATCTTTGAGACACTCATCTGCGACCGTTGGTGGAATTAGGGTTTTAGAAGAGGTGCGCAAGCATCCCTCTTCGACTCGGTCGAATCCCGACTTGGGATATGACTTTGGCAGGCCGACCGTACATGCGTGTAGACGGCATGACGGTGTAGGCGCCTATACCCATTACCTCACGAAAGTATGATCCGGGGCCACTCAATTCGTCCGGTGAAGTTGAATGGTCGAGATCAATTTGTGACAGAAAACCAGTGCCGCAATAGCCGCGCGTCATGCCCACTTCGGGCGCACGTTCCAAGGTGACCAATCTTGGTCCGTCTTGGCCAATCGGTCTAGTGTGAAGGTGGTAGGCTGGTTTTCACGCCTATACCTGAATATACCATGAAAATGTGATCTGGGCCACTCAAATCGTCCGGCGAAGTTGAGCGGTTGAGATCAGTTTGCGGCTTTGGTGGTGTGACCACGCTAGTTTGGGCGCGCGTCTTGGAACAACCAGGCATGATATGCCTTGGCCAATCGAGTGAGGGGATAGATGGGTCCACGGTGGTCATGCTGGTATGACCGGACCTGCTTAATCTAATCTTGGACCCTCCATTCGTGCCGGAGAAGATGGACGCTCGTGATACTCAAAACCCTAATTTTGGGTTTCAAGGTCGTGCGACCATTCTTTATTCGGCGTACGAATTGGGATAACCAACCATGGTTGGTCCTGACCGATTGGTCAGGTATGTAGGCGGGCCCACGGTGATTGTGTTGACATGCTCTGGGACCTTTGAATCTACATCTACACCCTCCATCTATACCTGCGAAGATGGATGGTTGAGACTGTTTTGCGACACATGTAATATGCCGCAAACTCTAATTTAGGGTTTTCCGCCCATCTGCTATGGTTTGGACGTTTTGGCAAGCTAGGCCAATTTCAGGAGGGAGGCCGACCATGCGGGGTCCGCGTTGGTTGGCAGGTGGATATTCCATACCGCTTGGGGGTGATGGAATTGATCGGGGTCATCCAATCATGCTTGTGGAGTTGGATGATGTGGATCATATCCTGACCGGATGCTCAACGGTCAGTATAACACACCGATGCTCAATCGGGCTAGTATAACACACCGAGAGTCGCACTGTACGGGTATTTCGTACATGGTTTCATTATAATACTTGAGGTTCGTGTTGCTCCGTAAGAGCAACACTCGATCGTCATGCCGCACCGATAATGAGTACAGAAATACAAGGCTGATTGCGCATTAATTAATAATGCTAGAAATTCACAGGTATATGGGATTGTTGCTACATGCTCCAACCTGGATGAATTTCGTGTATTCACAGAATGGGATGTTGCCACATTCTCCATTCTAGGTGAATTAAGTGAGGGAGTATCCAACACTTATTGATGGCCTTATCTTTTACAAGATGTCAGCGCATAGTTTTCTGGCTTTTACAATTTTAACCTTAAATGAAATTCCACCATCAACACAAGTAAAGCAACAAGACAAGGAGCAAAAATTTTACAAGTTGAAGACTATTGTACAAGAATGAAGATTATCAAGATGAGTTCAAGAAGTTTATGATATCGAGACATACAAGTTGTGAAGAATCGAGCGGTAAAGTAATTACACCATGGCCTTTGTACTTACATTTTTATTTTATCTTTATTTTGTATTTGTATTATTTTCTCTTGTCTAAGTGAAAAAAAAAAGACAATAGAAAAGTTTATTAGGTCCATCATTAGTTTTAATATTTTGTTTGTTTTAATTTTGTATTTACTTTATTTATTTTGCATCTTACAAAAAAAATAAAATAAATAAATAAAATAAATAAATAAATAAAAAAGAAATAAGAAATAAAAATAAAAATTCATTGCATCATATTTTGGTTTGTTTAGTTCGTTTTTTGTTTTGTATTCATTTAATAAAGCCAATGGAAGAAGAAATATCCATAATGAAGTTTCAAGCAACAAGGAATTAGAGGAAAGAATGACATTGTCAAGATTCTACGAAGTTCAAGATTTCATCATCAAGAGTTGAAGACCGAAGATGAAGACAAGGATTGAAGACCGAAGACGTTTCTATGGATGCTGTGAGAGTGGTGCTAACTACATGTCGAACAGATAACGAGGTAAGTAAGCATATTCCCACCTTCGTTAAGTGGTTGATTTCCTTTCTTAGAGATCGTCAGAAAAATGGGTTTTCAAAATGAATAAAAGATGAGGATTTTCAAAACAATTCGGAGGGTTTGGCCTTCCTATTATTCAACGTGTCACAGGATTCTCTCTTCACTCCTACATGGACACATGTGTGACCCATACAAATCTGTTTATTATTGAGAGCAATATCATAAAACCCTTTCTTGTAAGGCAGAGTCGAGACTTTCGATCACTCCGAACCCGAATTTCTTTCGAGAAGGGATGGTTATTTCTCTCTCAAATTTTAAGGATGAGATTGTGTTCATATATATGTCTAACTTCTTATTACTAGTGTGCAGAATTTCTATGTCTTCTTAGCGGGTTGAATGCTATCATTTTGGAGAACTAGTAAGTTGGAAAAGTAGGTTTTGTGGGTATACCTCTTGTAAGCCCTCACGAGACTATAACTCGTCCACTAGGGACACCTAGGGGTTCAAAGGCTTGTTATACATGCTAAGTGTGACCGTAGCCTTGACGACACGGAGTTGTATGTATGTTTTAAAATTATTTTGTTTGATTTGCTCGAGGACTAGAAAAGTCTAAGTGTGGGGGAATTTGATAGGTGTCTAAAACTCCTTGATATTTATCTATTGTTTATGATTTCTTTGCTAGTTTTCTTGTAAATTTTGTATCTTATGATTGCTTTTGAGATTATCAGGTGCAATGGAGTCAATGATTCTCTGACGATCTTCTCGGTAGATGGATAATATACATTATCCTTTATATTATATTTTTCAGCAAGATTTATGAAAAATTTAATCTCATTACTGTCTTATGAATCTAACTTGTTTGTCACAAGTATTTGTTTTTGTATTAACTCATCATGGTTAATATTTCCTGAGATGTGTTCTACCAGTGAACTAACAGTGCTGAGCTGTTTATCAGGTTTTGAAAACAAACATCTTTTCTGAAGTGTATCATCTTCTTGCTTTACGTTAACTGAATCAGACATAGATTCAATTTTTTATAGGTTGGATCGCACCAAACACAGATTGTTAGATCTTTTCGTGTTTGCCTGCTCTGATACCAATTGAAAAGACGAGGGTACCCAAATATACCTCAAACTAAAACTTTTCCACCTATAAGTCCTTTCTCCGAAAGTGATTGTCTATGGACTGAGTCGAGACAATACAACAAATCGGTTCACACTTCATGTGATCGTCTATGGATACGAGATCGAGACAATACAACAAGGAAGTATGTTTACTTGATAAAAGGTTCGGACTTAACCAAAACAATAGGATTACTTATCAAGTAAATAGGAATTAACGTTTGTGTAATTTACATTAAATTATAATAACAACAATTATAATTGCGGAAAATAAAAGTAAATGACACAGCAAGATTTTGTTAACGAGGAAACCGCAAATGCGGAAAAACCCCGGGACCTTGTCCAGAATTGAATACTCTCAGGATTAAGCCGCTATACAAAATCAAACCAACTTCGTATAGTTGTGACCAAGCAAATAATATAGTTCACCTAGTTCAGTCTGTATTCCCACGCCTCTGACCTGTAATAAGTCACGTACTTGGAACAATTCCTTTGGTTCGTATTCCAAATAGTAAAGGAACAACAAACCTGTTTGGTATCAACTCTTTTCAACCAAGTGATGTGAGTTCGACAAAGGCACTTCTGTTTATCTCAATAAACTCCTTTGTCAGGTTCTTAGATATATCTTATTTTCAACTACCAAAGCAATTGTTAAGATTTTGCAATCAATACTTTTAATCACAAAGAATTTTATTGATGTCGATCTACACAACTAATCAATCTAATCTACCACAAGGATGAACCGACTATAGTTGGATCCTCTTTTACCGAAACAAGTATTGTGCACACCAAAGATTATGAACCCAAATCAGAAATCTTCAAAGTCTTCTTTGTCTTCAAATCTTCTTAGATCTTCAATAAACACCTGCACACAATCAACTTGAATCTCTTGTGATCAATCACGCATAGAACGGAGTCTCTTAACAATGGATTATCACAAGACGTCTTTAGATCTACAAATAGTCAAAAGATCCCCGTCGAAACTTCGATCTAGTTTGAGTGAATCTTATATCAGAAGAGAAGATTCTCAAGCATAAACAAACTAGGTGTAATCAAAGTTCAACCACCGTTAGTCAATCAAATCAATCCAAAACAAAGATAAACCGCAATTATCTAGTTTCCCACCAACGGTGTTAGAGCATAGCTCGGTTGAACCCACCAAGCGTTGGTATGTCAAGTTTGGTTATCATATTTTAGTGAATCAAAACTCATTTTAAGAGTCGCTTGATTATGTACTAGAGTGAACTTCGTATATGTTAGCTTGAAAGTATTAGTATATGAGACATTACAAGTATTGCGAAGACTTGAAGAAGTGAAGAAGTAAGAAGCTACAACGACAAAATCATACTTCCACTTGAGGTTAGTGATAGTTGACTTGAACTGTTTCATTCCCTAACGTATCTTTCAAGTCGTGCATATTGAAAACAAAACTGCGAAGCATGAATACTCTAGATAGACATAGTATTAAGGAATACAATATGAAGTTTATTGCTTAGCCATTAAACTTTGTAGATAAGACATCGACATAATTGTTTAAATGCTATTATGATTATGTATGGGTATGAGGTGAGGATTTCATCCTAGGAAACAATGTTTTACATGTGTTTTAAGGAAGTAAGTTCATAAACTTGTTTATGAATCGAAAAGGAAATCGCCAGGCGTTATTAGGATTGTTATTCATTGCATATATTGTGAACATCCAATATGTGTGATTTAGTAAAACCGCTCACTACTTGTTTGTGTTCTTGTTAGAACTATTCACAAAGGCCTGACTTATGTATTGGTATGACTTTTATTAGTGAAACCGATCTTAAGTAATCACCTGAGATGGTATGATCGAGTTTGTGTTTTATTGAACCAAATCTGGGTAAAGGGGAACCAATCCTATGAAGAGGTGCAACACATCACAAAGGGGAATCGATCCTTGTATGTGGTGCAGCAAGGTTTATAGCAGAAATGGGAACCGATCCTATGAACATGTGCAACACGTTTTTAGGCAAAGGGGAAACGATCCTATGGACATGTGCAACACATATAAGTTAGATACCATATATATGTGGGGAACCGATCCTAGTACCTAGTCAACCGAATTTTGGGGAGCTAGTGTGACTATGCACAGTACTCACATGGAGGTAGAACCGAAACTTGTTTTGGTAGAACCATGAAACCCATGATTTGTGATTGACTGTTTCTTAATCAATCGCATAGTTCCTGAAAGTCAGATGAACCAATTCTAAACTTGTTTGGAAGTATGGCAAATCGGTTTCAAGGTTGTAAGTATGAAAGAGGACTTACAAAGTAAGGATGTCGGCATACTTTGAACACGTGCAGTAATGTTTATTTTTTATTGTTCAAAGTTATTCCTTAATACCTACAGGAAGAAAATCCCAGGATCGAAATAAATAAGTTAAGAATCTTTTATTTAAGGTTGTTAATTTTATTTTAGGAATAAGAGAATTAGTAATGTGCATTTACTAGTTGTATTTATTTTGGACAGAGCATTTCCAGGAATTATGGAAACCGAATTTGGAATGTATGGAATATCTTTGAGAATATTTTCGGTTTTGGAAATTCCTTGGTTTCCAAACTTCCTTGTCTATATATAATTGAAATTTGCATGTCTAGCAAACTAATCCTTCGTGACAGCAAACTTCCTCGGTTGTGTTGTTACTGGTGTAGCCGCCTATTCGGAGAGGAGAGTAACCTAATTAGGAAAATCTCTTACGGCCGCTCAGTTTAAAGTCTTCTTTGGGATTGAGAAGCTCTACGAATACCGTTGGTGGAAAACTAGATAATTGCGGTTTATCTTTTATTTTCGATTGATTTGATTGACTAACGGTGGTTGAATTTTGATTGCACCTAGTTTGTTTATGCTTGAGAATATTCTCTTATGATATAAGATTCGCTCAAACTAGATCGAAGTTTTGACAGGGATCTTTAGACTGTTGTTAGTGCTAAAGAAGATCTTGTGATAATCCATTGTTAACAAACTTCGTTCTGTGCGTGATTGATCACAAGAGATTCAAGTGATTTTGTGCAGGTGTTTATTGAAGATCTAAGAAGATTTGAAGAAAAAGAAGATATTGAAGATTTCTGATTTGGGGTTCATAATCTTTGGTGTGCACAATACTTGTTTCGGTATAAGAGGATCCAACTATAATCGGTTTATCCTTGTGGTAGATTGGATTGATCAGTTGTGTAGATCGGAATCAATACAATTCTTTGTGATTAAAAGTATTGATTGCAAAATCTTAACGATTTCTTCGGTAATTGAACATAAGATAGATCTAAGAACCTGACGAAGGAGTTTAGGTTAAGATAAACAGAAGATCCTTTGTCCAACTCACATCACTTGGTTGAAGAGAGTTGATACCAAACAGATTTTTTGTTCCTTTACTGTTTGGAATACGAACCAAAGGAATTGGTCCAAGTACGTGACTTATTCATAGGTCGGAGGCATGGGAATACATACGGAACTAGGTGAACTATAGGTTTAATTGCTTGGTCTCAACTATAAGAAGTGAGGTTTAATTTTGTGTAGCAGCTTAATCCTGAGAGTATTCAATTCTGGACAAGGTCCCGGGGCTTTTCTGCATTTGCGGTTTCCTCGTTAACAAAACCTTGCTGTGTCATTTACTTTATATTTCCGTATTATAATTGTTTTATTATAATTAAAGTAAATTACACAAACGTTAATTCCTATTTACTTGATAATCAATCCTATTGTGTTTGGTTATGTCCGAACTTTGTATCAAGTAAACATACTTTGTTGTTGTATTGTCTCGATCTCGTATCCATAGTCGATCAAACGAAGTGTAAACCGATTGGTTGTATTGTCTCGACTCAGTCCATCGACAATCACTTTCGGAGAAAGGACTTATAGGTAGGAAATTTTTTAGCTTGAGGTATATTAGGGTACCCTCTCCTTTTCAAACGGTACTAATAAAGCTTCTCAATCCCAAAGAAGTCTTTAAATTGAGCGGCCGTAATAGATTTCGCCTAATTAGGTTACTCTCCTCTCCGAATAGGCGGCTTCACCAGTAGCAACATAACTGAGATAGTTTTTGCGGTATGAGGATTAGTTTGCTCGAAATGAAAACTTTCATATTTATAGACTAAGGAAGTTTGTACACCAAGGAATTTCCAAAACCGAAAATATTCTCAAGATATGCAATATATTCCAGATTCGGTCTCCATAATTCCTGGAAATGCTTTGTCCAAATATTGACCGAAAATCTCTTGGAAAATCTCCAACTAGCAAATGCACATTACTAATTTTTATTTTCCAAAAATAAAATGAAAAACCTTAAATAAAAGATTCTCAATTTATTTTATTCGATCCGGGATTTTCTTCCTTTAGCTATTGAGGAATAACTTTGAACAATTAAAGATTAGTGTTACTGCACATGTTCAAAGTATGTCGACATCCTTACTTTGTAAGTCCTCTTTCATACTTACAATCTTGAAACCGATTTGCCACACTTTCAAACAAGTTTAGAATTGGTTCATTTGACTTTCAAGAACTATGTGATTGATCAAGAACACTCAATCACAAATCATTGGTTTCACGGTTCTACCAAAACAAGTTTTGGTTCTACCTCCATGTGAGTACTATGCATACTTTACTAGGTACTAGGATCAGTTCCCCACATATATATGGTATCTAACTTGTACTTGTTGCACATGTCCATAGGATCGGTTCCCCTTTCTTCTAAAAACTTGTTGCACCTCATACAAGGGTCGATTCCCCTTTGTGAAAGGTTGCACCTCTTACTAAGATCGGTTCCCCTTTACCCAGAGTCGGTCATACCAATAACACAAAATCGATCATACCATCTCAGGTGATTACTTAAGATCGGTTTCACTATTAAAAGTCATACCAATACAAAAGTCAGGCCTTTGTGAATAGTTTTACCAAGAACATAAACAATTCATGAGCGGTTATACTAATCACACATATTGGTAGTTCAAAAGATATGCAATGAATAACAATACCAATAATGCCTGGCGATTTCCTTTTCGATTCACAAAACAAGTTTATGAATTTACTTCCTTAAAACAAATGTAAAACATTGTTTCCTAGGATGAAATCTTCACCATATACCCATACATAATCACAATAGCATTCAAACGATTAAGTCGATGTCTTATATACAAAGTTTAATGGTTAAGCAATAAACCTCGTATTGTATTACTTAATACTATGTCTAACTAGAGTATAATCATTCATACTTCACAGTTTTGTTTTCAATATGCACGACTTGAAAGATACGTTAGGGAATGAAACAGTTGAAGTCAAATATCACTAACCTCAAGTGGAAGGATGATGTTGTCTTGGTAACTCCTTACTTCTTCACTTCTTCAAGTCTTCGCAATACTTGTAATGTCTCATATCCTAATACTTTCAAGCTAACCTATACGAAGTTGACTCTAGTACATAATGACTCTTAAAATGAGTTTTGGCTCACTAAAATATGACAACCAAACTTGACATACCAACGCTTAGAGGGTTCAACCGAGCTATGCTCAACAAAATCTACACAAGTTCATGAAGAAAATATGTAATTCATGGATACAAGTGTTAAAAGTTTTTGAGCTTAATTGCAGAAAAATGAAAGGTACTAGAGTTAAAGAAGTTTTATTTCAACTTCCTCCTCCAAATAAGATTTTACTGTGTTGTGATGGTGCAGCAAAAGGGAACCCTGGAATTTCAGGCTATGAATTCATTGGCAGAACAAGCTCAGGTGAATACTTAATTTCTATTTCAGGTGGTTTGGGAGTTTCAACTAATTTTTATGCAGAAATATTAGCAGTTTTGAATGCTGGAGAACGGGCAGTAAGTAAGGGTCACAAAGAAGTCTGGTTCAGAATAGATTCAGCAGTAGCAATCTTAGCTTTTCAAGGAAAAAAATTCCATGGTTTGCTATAAAAAGATGGAAGAAAATCTGTGCAAACCTTACATCATGGTGCTTCATTCATAGCTACAGGGAGGTGAACTTCTCTGCTGATGGGCTAGCAAAGAAAGGATCTAATCTAGCAAGAGGTGAAAGAAGAACTTTTATATCAAGACCTGAATTCTTAACTACAATGGAGTGTCCAAACAAGCCTTATTACAGATTTATTAAAAAGTAGAATAGGCTTTGGTCTTTTGTTTATTTCCTACAATTAAAATTCTTTATTGTTTCCTTGAGTCAAAACTTTTGTAATATCTTTTGTTATTAAAATAGTTCTTTGTTTAGCAAAAAAAATATGTAATTCATGGAAAATTGGATTTGCATCTTGGAATCGGTTCTACCATACTTCCAAACAAGTTTAGAATTGGTTCTACCAAAATTCCAAGACTATTATGCGATCGGTCATACCAATTCACAATGGTTAGTTGTGATCGGTTCTACCAAGTCACATACATGGGTTCGGATCGATTATACAAATCACATGGACCGGTTCTACCTAAACATGGTACCTACTTGTGATCATTCATACCGGTCACTATGATTGGTCATACCAATTACAAGTATCGGTCACACCAATTACCAGAATCGGTCACACCAATTACAAGGATCGATCATACCATCTCATGGTGATTACTTAGGATTGACTACACCAATTAACAGAACCGGTCATACCAAATCATAAATCTAGGTATTGTGATCGGTTATACCAAGAAACATAACCTGATTTAAGATCGATTCTACCAACTCACACATATTGGTCATCCAAAGAATATGCAATGAATAGCCGGACCAATAAAGCTATTGATTTCCCTTTCAATTCATGAAACAAGTTCACGAACTTACTTCCTTTAAAAAAATGTAAAACATTGTTTCCTAGGATGAAATCTTCACCATACACCCATACACATAATCATAAAACTAAATACAAGATTATGTCGATGTCATATCTACGAAGTTCAAAAGATAAGTGTTATACTTCGTAATATAATTCCTTAATACTATGACCATACTATTATGATCATGTCTATCCACTAAAGTATTATTTATATACAAGCTTCACATGTTATGTTTTCAATATAGCACGATTTGAAAGATATGTTAGGAATGAAAACAAGTTCAATTCAATATTACTAACCTCACGTGGAAGGATGATGTCGTCGTTGTAGTCGTTACTTTTTCTCATTCTTCAGGTCTTCGGAGTAATACTTGTATGTCTTAACATTCCTAGACTTTCTAGTCAAGCCTAAACGAAGTTGACTCTAGTATTTAATCAAGAAACTCTAGATGAGTTTTGATACTAAAATATGACAATTAAACTTGACACACCAACGGTTGGTGGGTTCAGACGAGCTATGCTCTAACAATCTCCCCCTTTTTCAATTTTAGCGACAAAACTCTAGTTACATATGGAGCTAAACGAATTACAAAATAACTCATTCTTCATACGCTTGATTCCAAGTTTTAACAGCACAATAACCTGCATATATTCAACCAATAAATGTCGTTGTTGACACTTAAATAACAAAAGCTTTTACTCCCCCTAAAGGCAAGCTAGGTAAATATGCAATCTGAACATCTTTGTTATTCCCCTTTTGTAGTATTTCAAACGACATAACGTATGCTGCGTAGTATTCTCACCCTTGGTCAATGCTTTACTCTCTCGTTAGATATAACGTTTTAAGCACAATTTTCCTTTCCTAGTGATTAAAAATCACTTGTTTACTCCATATATTTCTCCCCCTTTTTGTCACAGAATGACAAAGGTTCGAGCAAATAAAGGACAAACCGAAAGGATCTTACAAATCTATAAGACTTGTACAACCTATAAGAGTTAGCACGAAGTTTTCACATACCATTTTAGATAACTAATATTAAAACCAAAATTACAAAAGTAATTTAGTTTTAATATGTTATCAAGGAAACATACTGCGGAATAGACAAGGATTCATTCTATTTTCCATCACTATTTGCACAATGGCATATAATAGACTTAATCCTTGTACACAAAAGTTTTATCCTTTCTTTTTATCAAAATATGACATAAAAGGATTTAACTTTTGTAATGTCAAGAGTTCATTCTATCTTCCATCAATACATTCATATCGACATAATAGAGATAACTTTTGAGCAAGTATGGGACAGTCACAGGTTCACAGACGTAAACAACATATCCCATAACAATTTGCAATATATAAAATCATAAAGATTAAAATTGAAAAAATCATCTTCCAAAAAATTAACTAAAAGCTTTGTTTAATATTATTCTTTCCAAAAAATACTTTAGAATTTAAATAAATAAATCTAAAAACAATGAAGATGAAAATCGATTATTTAGAAAAACACAATTGAAATCAAATCGGTTTGATTCACTTGAATCAATCATGAACATTATAGCTACGGTTTGCAAAGATTGCATTCCTTATGATTTAAATGTTTAAGTTCATGGACTTAACCGATTTGACAAAGTAACCAACTTAAATATGCGTATGGGTATGCGTAATTAAGCAATCGGTTTTGAGTTTGTAAAGTTTCCAAACTCAGCAGAAATTTTTTGGTTCAAAAACTTCCGCCAGTATGCGTACATGTACGCATACCTAAGCTGACTGGTTTATGAGTTTTACAAAACCCAAACTCAGCGGAAATTCTAGGTTTGAGAACTTCCGCCAGTATGCGTACATGTACGCATACTTAACCTGTTTCCTTCACCAATTTCGTATACACACATATGCATTCTCTTGGCTCTCGGTTTATGGACTTATACACTAATGTGTGAACACACTATACATGCTTATATCCAAAGATGGTTACATCATTAACTCTTTATTTCAATCATTGAAACATTCTTCTATAATATCAATAGCCGTTTTCACACACTATTAGCATCAAAGCAATTTTCAAGATATTGAAATAATCATTATTGAAACCTTCAAAGTCTTACACCAAATGATTGTATCACACAAACCATATAAGATGTTACTCAGCAATTTCTCATGATATAAGATGAACTTGGTCGAAGCGAAAGCTTACCAACACATATTTCGAGAAATATGTAAGCGAGATATACTTAGCTCGGAATATCAAATGTGTATAGAGAAAACTATATCGTAACTCGACTTATGTCTCAATATAGGAGATAGTAGAAATAGACTTTCCAAGTGATAGATAAGTTCAAGTCTCCACATACCTTTTGTCGAAGAAGTTACACAAGCTCCCCTTAGTAGTTCTTCGTCTTCAAGAGATGAACGTCGAGATATTTAAGCTCAACTACACTATCTATGTCCTAGTCCGAGACATCTACAAATAGGCTAGAAATCAAGACTTATAGTTTTGATCACTAACATTTACAAACATGCTTGAGATAGCAACGCATGCGAGTTTGACCGAGCAATGCTCTAACAATCTCCCCCTTTGTCAATTTTAGTGACAAAACTATCAATACATATGGATTACAAAAAGGATAAAAAATAAGCTTCTTATTCACATGCTTGATCTCCATGGCATCTTCAACGCGACTCGAAATCTTCGTCACTTCCAAGTACTTCATGATCCTAAAGGTTGTAAGTTCAGCACTACAGTTGTTGAAGATCCATAGCTATAAAAATGAGAAAACAAAATGCTCTCAATCATTGTTATACAGTGTCATAGTATTATTACACAGCATCAAAGTTCAATTGTATCACAACTTTGACAATAACACTATGGTGATATGTATCACTCCCCCTTAGTCAATACATATCTCAACATGAAAACCACTCCCCCTTACATAATGATCCGTAAACCATATGTATTTGTAGTGTGAACTACACATTAATTCTCCCCCCTTTTTTGTCAAAAATTGGCAAAGGTACGAAAATTAGTGGGATCCTAATGAAATTTCCACGGAGATACATCATGACCAAAAGGTGTATTAACATACCAAAAATTTAAATGCAATCATAAAGCTGAAGCTAAATGCATTCATCAAGGAGTTATGAAGATACAAGATAATCCCTAAAAATTCCACAGCCACACTCCCCACAAAGATATGACAATTAAGTACAAGTTCAAAAGAACTCTCCCCCATAAAATGTCACCTCCAAAGGAACAACAAAGGCGACCTTACTTTCACAAGAAAAGAAGGATTTCTTTCGGACAAACAAAGCACATGGAAACATGAATTTGTATCCAAAAATATTCAATTGAAATAACCACAAGAGAACCCATAGTTAATTCAATCGAAAAATAACAACCAAATTAATCACAAGGGAACCCATGATTAATTCAATTGAAATACACAACCAAATTAACCACAAAAAAAGTGATCAATTTAATTGGTTATGCTCGACATAAGCGAACTTACAGAGCAACAACTAAAATAACCAAAAGATAATGATTAATTTAGTTGATCATGTTCGTCATAGGGAACCTCACGGAGCAAAAACTAATTTAATCAAGCGAATAATCAACTCAGTCGATTGTGCTCAACATAAGAAACCTTATGGAACAACACAATATATGCACAAAAAGATTGTGGATCGGAGAATGACCAAATACTGCGGAATAGACAAGGATTCATTCTATTTTCCATCACTATTTGCACAATGACATATAATAGACTTAATCCTTGTACACAAAAGTTTTATCCTTTCTTTTTATCAAAATATGACATAAAAGGCTTAAACTTTTGTAATGTCAAAAGTTCATTCTATCTTCCATCAATACATTCATATCGACATAATAGAGATAAATTTTGAACAAGTATGGGACAGTCACAGGTTCACGGACGTAAACAACATATCCATAACAATTTGCAATATATAAAATCATAAAGATTAAAATTGCAAAAATCATCTTCCAAAAATACTTTAGAATTTAAATAAATAAATCTAAAAACAATGAAGATGAAAATCGTTGGACATAGCTATGTGTACTCACAATAATGGCTATTCCAAACCCTAGTTATTCTTCTAAAAACACAAAAAAAGAAGAAGATTTACTAGACATAAAAACATCTCTCAAAACAACGAGAGACAAGTCATGGAAATATTAGTCAACATCTTCATCATCCGAAACCATAAGAGTGGCTTGAATCCTATCCATGTCATCCTTGATATCTGGAAACTTGGTAGCAATTATAAGTAGTTGCTCTTGAACACACCTTACTTTGGCATTGATCTTACAAACATCTTTGTGAATTTGATGAAGAAGATTCATGGAAGAGGAATCACATGAGCCATCAAGTGTGTTGAACCTTTGTCTCTTGCAAGCATTCTCCTTCATGCGATTGAAGGTACAAGGTCGGACGAGCTTGGGAGAACCAATGGAGTTCCCGATTGGATCTATATTGAAAGTGCGACAAATTCGCTCAATCAAGCCAGGAAATCCTAGCTTCTTGTTGGAGGATGTCATCAATACCATTTGCAAAATGATGAAACCACAAATGTCGAGACTTTGAATTTCCAACACAAGAAAATAGACTAATTCCGCAAACTCACGACTCCAACGAGAATTCTCAATCGTGGAAGGACAAAGATTAGAAATTCCAAGTTTAGCAAAAGACGTCAAGGAAAGACTCAGATCATTGGTAGGAAACTTACCTTCATTCCAAGCTACACTCTCACCACATATACCAATGGAGATGGTTTCATAATAGGGACGTTCATGACAAGGTCTTGGAAGGCGATAATTTCCAAGAGGAATATTAGTAATCTTTGAAATTAACTCTCTAATTACATGAACCCTTTGTCTATTAACCATGGTCATGAATTCCAAGTCATTAAGATTAACATCATGGATGTTAGCATAGAAGAATCTTGTAAGAGTGTCAAAACCTTCACCAAGACCATCAAAGATGCTTCCAAGCTTGAGTTTTTTAAAACAAACTAAATCATCTTTATGTCCACTAAAGAAATCCAATTTCTTTTCTAAAATAAATCCATTGGATGAAATCCGTTCAAAAACTTCGGCACATGAATTACTGACAAATCTAATCCTAAGAGAATTTTAATCTATAGGCAAATTCATGCTAGAAGATGAAGAACCCAAATTTTTTGAAATTCCTTTTGAAACCTTGAAATTCACCATGAGATCTAGAAATTGGAAGAGAAGACAAGAGGAAATCACTTACTTGGAATAACTTTGAACACCCCTTTTTCTTGTTTTTCTCCAAGGAAGATTTAATGGAGAAAATTCGTGAACCCTAGAAAGTTCACGTACGCGGACTGATGGGAGGAAGAAGAAGGTATGCGTACTTTTTCTTTATATGTCCTCTAATGGGCTTGAACCCGTTTACGAACCGCGACCCACAAAAGGAATGTGGGATTTTTTTTGATGTCCACACACCAAGGTTGTGCATCCCGTGAAAACACAATTTGTGAGAAAGCTCTTTAGAACAGAATGATATGTTCAACCCAACTGTACACAAATCAAACCATTTCTTGCCCCATCTTAGAATATGTACACATGGGGTAGGCTCGGACTTGTTACCAAGGAGCACTATGTGAAGAGGAGAATACATGCACAATTCGTGGTTGATATTTGTGAGCAGTGCCAGTGATATAACCAAAGTGTTGATGGTGGATTTTCATTTAAGGCTAAAACTGTAAAAGATAAAATTATGCGCTGACATCCTGCAAAGGATAAAGCCACTGATAAGTGATGAATACTTCTCCACTTTACTAATTCACCTAAAATGGAGCATGTAGCAACAATCCCATATACCCTATGAATTTATATCATTATCAATTAATGCATGACCAGCATTGTATTTCCTATGTTATTCCCGCTGAATTCTCATTATTGGTGCGGCATGACGACTGAGTGTTTCTCCCAACAGAGTAACACGAATCTCCAAGTGTCACTAATGAGGCATGCACGAAATACACGTACAAGCTACAACTCTCGGTATGTTATACTAGCCCGATTGAGCATATATCTCTCGGTGTGTTATACTAGCCCGATCGAGCATCTGGATTATCCATGTCAGTCTCAGAAATAATCACGACCACGAAAGTTGGCCGCATGATTTAACCAGCCTAGACGATCCTCAGCAGGAGCAGGCTACCACCTTAATGACCACCAGCGGGCCCGTTTATGCCCTGGTTGGTCGAATGCATACCACGTCTCCCAAACGATCACCGAACACCAGCCTAGAGTAGGATGGTTGGGCTGGTGTGGAGTAGCTTGGAAAACATGTACGCACAAGACTGCCAATGACGGTCTCAAATATATCGCGCCCGTCCAACTTCGTCGGCATAATTGGACGGCATAGATCGTCCCATGGCCGGTTGGACAAGCATTGTCATACACACCGGCGGGCCCATCTCTCTACCTGCATGGTCGACCATCTTCTGACCTAGCCATAGATCAACGTGCGTTTGCCCAAAGTATGGCCGGCGTAATGCTTAAAGGGTCGCAGGAAATTACACTAAGGTCTCAAATTGATCACGACCATCCAACTTCACCAGCATGTTTGGATGGATTACCATGTTCACCACCGACCCAATGTGGGCCCCACATGGTTGGCCTCCCCAAAGGAGGAGCATAACCTGCCAAACCGTTAGGCTGAAGTCGTGTACACACGACCGATCCAAAACCCTAATTAGGGTTTGCGGCATATTACATGTATCGCTAATCGATCACGAGCGTCCATCTTCGCAAGCATAGATGGAAGGTGTAGATGTGGACTTAACAGGTCCTGAGCATGTCAACACGACCACTGTGGGCCCATCTACACGCCTGACCAATCGGCCAAGACCGACCATGGCTAGACGCCTCAATTCGTGCGCCCAAACTAGGCATGGACGTGCGGTCCCCGATTCCTTTGCGGCAACGGATTTCTGCCGCAAACCGATCTCAACCACTCAACTTTGCCAGATAAATTGAGTGGCCTAGATTATATATTCATGGGGTAATGAGGTATGGACGTGTACACCGGCAAGCTGTCTACACGCATGCCCGGTCGGTCCAGCCTAATACACCTCCCATGCTTGGTTTCGACCAAGCTGAAGAGTGATGCTTGCGCACCTCTTCAAGACCCTAAACTCAATCAACGGTCCAGATGAGTGTCATAAAATTATCTCGTCCGTCCAACTCCACCAGCTTGGTTGAACAGCCCTGGCTAGGAGTCCACCACTCTTCCACATAGAGTGATCGGTCAAAACATAGCTCGCCCATGCAGCCTCCAAACGATCACTCGAAGATGGTTGGATGTGATGCTATTTTAAGACGTTTGATCGTGATTTACTCCATTAAGCCTTAAAATAGCGATGCTTCATAAGTGTTGAATATATTCGATGCATTACATGCATAAAATACACACGATATTTTATAAGTATCGACTTCCCAAATAACTTAGTTATTTAACCTAGCATTACATGCTACTTCCGTGGGTCCCACGATCCACACGATCGAGACATCAATCATGTCATAAATCGGGGATACTTACCGGGGGTATTGGTGGCGGTTTACAACGTGCAGCGCACAACGCGCCATCACAAGAACGTGTCAGGAAGTCATGGACGGTTAGTGATGACGGGATAAGTGGGCAAGACCGGGTCGTGTGACACTAACACACAACTCCACGACTCCATCACTCCACTTCCTCCACTTCCCATGAGAGACGTGGGTTAGGCTTAATGAATTGTATAAATAGGTTCTCCTCCCTATTTCCACAACACAAGACAATACATAAAACCAAGTGTTGATACAATCGTATCCCAACAATTTAATCGATAGCTTACATTCCGCAGCCGGTTCAGCTTTACGATACAAGTCGTACACAGCCAACACCTTCAAAATCTCAACACCTTCTTCGCTTCCCTCCCTAAGATCAACCCCATATCCTTCACTTTGTGACCGAAGCAAGTCTGGAATGGCCATTTCTTGGTTTAGGACAGAGTTGTACAGATTGATTTCTCGAATCACAAGCACTCCCGTGATGTGCATTTGTTTAGGGTTTAGATTCATTTCTCATCCACACACCCAAATTACCAAAACCATCAGAAATAGTTTTCACCCATAAACAATTGGCGACCACAGTGAGAGGTTAATCTCTCGGTTGTAAAGTCAATTCCTTCAAAATCTAATTCAATTTTGTCAATTTTGAAGGGGTTGATCTGAGATTCAATTCAATCATCAATCTGTTTCAAGATGGTAGAACTTAAGTCAGGATCAGCAATAAATTCTGATGGAGCTAGTGCAGATAACACTCTCGGTATTGATGTACCAGTCAGTGGAGCTACTGTGGTCAATACATCTCGTGGAGTCGTCTCTTCTACCACCAACGCCAGCAGAGCAGGAGATGTTCCAGTAAGCGTAATGCCTCCTATCACCAGAGCCAGAGCAGCCGCGAATCCCGACATCTCCTCAAGTGTAACACCTCCGGAGATCACCAGAACAACAAATTACATTCCTTCATCAGGACGAGGAGCCGGAGGGACAAGAGGACCATCTCCCATTATCGTCGCAGACTTGATGGAGAGGCAGGAAGTTCTTGCTAAGACTCAAACAGATATGGCTGTAACTCAGAAAGAGGTACTCAGTTTCCTCAAAATTTAACTGAACGATTGCCACAAGATTCACGACAACCCTTGGATCCAATAAGGGATGCCCTCAATACACCCGGAGCAGGCGTTTCCACTCGGACCCACATGAGTGAAGAAGCTCGTGTTGCTCCTGAACGCCCAAGGGAAAGGGACCAACCATCCAACTTCATCACACGTGAGGACCTGGAACGACTTATCCAAAACCGAGGAAAGGAAATCTGATGGATGCACACCAGCATCAGCCGCCGTACCCTCAAGATGTGCAACGAATCCCTCTTCCAAGAGGATACACCTCTCCTCAGTTATCCCTCTACGATGGTACTGGTAACGCTCATGAACACATCTCTCGATTTTTGGAATCCTTGGGGGAGCATGAGTACAATCATGTTCTCCGCCTGAAAGAGTTCTCGAAGTCACTTACGGGAAGGGCGTACACCTGGTACAACAACATCACACCTAACAGCATATCCAATTGGGGCGAGATGGTCGGTGCTTTCTACAGGAAGTATTTATTCGTATCCGAGCAGATCACCTTTTCAGATCTAGGGAGAGTCTCTCAGCGGAACAACGAGCATCCGAACGACTTCGTTAAGAGGTTCAGAACTCAAGCACTAGATTGTCATGATCCGAACGTCACTGAACGTCAGTTGGTGGAGCTGTGCATCAACGGGATGATACCCATATAACGCGCTTTACTAGAGAATCTGGGCTTTCAGACGTTTTTTCGAACTCCATGAAGTTGCCAAGCGTTCAGCCACAACTTCCCCAGCGTTGCTAGAGAGAACCAGGGTTTTTCGAAACGAAGATCCACGTGAGAGTCGAGGAAGCAGGCATCTCACAAACAAGCAATACAACACTGGTCCTTCTGTGAGAGTGATAGGCGAATGAGGAAAAAGGAAAGCTTCAGCAACGGAACAACAACCCAAGCGTGCGGCTCCAGCACGCACAACTTCTTCTCAAAAGGGAGCGGGCAAGACTCTTGCACAAGACACCGAAGATGCAGGCTTCCCATTCCCCATGAGTGAAGTAATGGAACTTTTGGAGGCATTGATTCAAGACGATGCTATCAAGCTTCCTCCTATCAGACGACCGCCAACTGAGAAAGACATGGCGGACCCCAAGTACTGCCGCTACCATAGGTTTGCCCATCATCCGACCAAGGAATGCAATAGGCTGAAACAAATCTTTAGAGAAAAGATAGAGGCAGGAGAACTCCAGCTTGGAAACAAACGTGTTCATAGAGATCCTCAGGAACTGCATGATTTCCGGGGATTCTGTTCGCAAGACAGTACAATCTATGATGGAGCATTTGTGCGAGATCTTATATTTCTCCAAGGCGCAGCGTCAAGACATATTTGCAGCCCTTAACCGCGTTGTCTCATGCCGGCTTTTGTATCTAGAATAGGAAGCGGTCTCGAAACCTCAGTCTTTATTGGAAGATGCAAGCAAGGGAAACTGGGGACTCTTAACCGTCACTCGTTTGAAGGATATCGAGTTCGATAGCACATTGATTGATACAGCCTCCGAATTCAACATCATCACTGTCAAGACTTTGAAAGCAGCAAGGATTTCAAAGCAGGAAGCCACTCGCAGCCCAACTGTGATTAAGAATCCAGAGGGGGAACTTGTAAATGCATATGGATACATCGATCTTGAAGTTAAATTGGGAGACGCCCTAACGCAAGCGAATTTCTACATAGTCAAAGAACATCCCAATTACGACATGGTCCTAGGACGCTCTTGGATACACGCCAACAAGGCAACACTGGAAGTTTTCCCTCTACCAGCTACGACACCTGAAAGGATCTCTAACAAGCCGTCTGGACCTGAAGATTGTCCGTTTCCGCACCTGCAGCTTGCCAATGTGACACAACTTCCTGGAGAGAGACCATCAGCATACATTAAGAGGTTCCGAGCTCAAGTAAGTCTCATCACGCAACCCTTCTTGCAACCAATCACTCCTCACTCTGATAAGTCCTGGGGACTGGCTCCAACCAATAAACCAACCCCGGCTAGGAGATGTGAATGGGAAGCCGGCCCCTTCAAACGTTTTATCAAGAGCTTAGAGGTTGTCTTGGTCAAAGACGATAAGGCCAAGGTCCAGGTATCTGCACGCCCAAACCCATTTGGAATTGGAGATAAGGTCAAAGACGAAGACGACTGCATTCAAGGTTGGGAGCATGACAGTGAAAATGACCACTCCACCTGACTCACCCACCGAAAGGGAGGATGAACCATACCTAGTAGCAGAGATGTTATCCTAGGCGGCTACTGCAAGCTCATCAACGCTGATAAACTGGAAGGCATAACGATTCACTCACGATGGCTCAAACCCTACCGAACTTAAGACGATGTGCTACCACTTTCCAGCGTCCTCCACACTTTAAAACGCTGTGTTATTTCCTCCAGCGTGTTTCTTCTACAATTACCTTTTCATGCCATATTTGTAATTCCTCCTGAAAATGATTGCGATACTTGCATTCATAATTAGGGTTCCAACTTTCAATTTTCAAATTAATTGAAATATTATTTCCATCTAGCAACTTCTTTACCTCCTAAAGGAAGACACAAAATTCCGAGTCGATCTAAACCACTATTTACCCAAAGAATACCGGGGAGATCTTGCGTCAGGAGCATAGACAGGTCCGTGGTATTTCATCATGGTATTCTCTTTTTTATTACAAGAACAACATATGATCACATTTGATATAGCCATGTTGAGAGATTTACATCAAAAAATAATGTAAAACCTTTATTCAATCAAGCAAGCAAAAAAGACCTTAAACTCAGCCGCCACCGAGTGCAAGGAGAATGTCACAAATCACAAGAAAGCCCAGAAAAAAGAAGAAAAGAAAGAACATGAAGATTTAGTTGCCAAGAAGATTGGTAGTGTCTCCACCACCGCTGGAGCCTGCTTCAACGCCATCGCCATCGTGGACCGCTATTGCTTCTTCCTCTGGATCTGACTCAACTTCCACTTCGGATATTTGTGCAGCAACGCTATCCGCCTCAACAGCATCAACAGAAATAACTTCCACATCTTCCTCAAAAACCACGACAGCATTGGGAATTGTGTTGGTCACTTTCAGACGCTCGGGTTCGTCTGTGTCAGAATCGAGGATTATCATGCCATCGTGGATTGGATAATCACATTTATCTTCACCAAGAGGTTGTTTATGTTCAACCCTCCGCCTCTTTAACCGTGACGCAAACCTCCCAGCTCTTGCGCTCGTTGGTACTCGCAACGCTTCATCGCGCCTCCATTGCTCCTCCATGTTGATTGCAGCTGAAAGGGCACAGATACGTCCCCTAGCAATACGCAGGTGCAGAATGGACATCCCCTATATAGCAAGACCGACTTCGCGGAGTGGGAGATCAATCTTAGCCATTACCTCCTCATGTGCACCAGCCTCCTCAGGCTTGTTGACTTCGAAACTTTTTTTTGGAGAAGTTACAGAGTGATCATCACCAACCGCTTCCATGATAATCTGCGAAGAAGAAGAAGTTATGGTTACACAAAAAAAAAATATTATCATCATCGATCAATCAGAAGATCGGATAAGCGCAGAAAGAAGACTGAATATAAAAGAAAACGATAGGAGGAGTCCTTAGAATTTTCTTTATATTTCACGAGCCAAATGTAATCCCAGGAGAAAAGGAGTCTTCACTTGCCACCTATAAAGACCGCTAATTCGGGATAATGATCAACAATACTTATCGGATATATTTGAGAGAAGCCGCCGTATAATGGAAGGGAGTGCACCTACCCAAGAAACGGTCCAAGCTGTCCCGAGATATGTACGGAGGAAACCAAAGGGAACCGCTCACCCGACCAAGTCCTCGCTTCCTCCACAACCCTAATCAGGTTTGACCAGCTCCGACGTAACCCGACGATATCTATCAATGCGGTAAATGCGTATTTACTTTAGCCTAATCATTTCAAAAGATAAAAATTTGTCACCATCTCATGCCTACCCCACAATAGTGTAACCATAATGCGCTAGGCAGGGACTTAATGTTGATGGTGGATTTTCATTTAAGGCTAAAACTGTAAAAGCCAAAATTATGCGCTGACATCCTGCAAAGGATAAAGCCACTGATAAGTGATGAATACTTCTCCACTTTACTAATTCACCTAAAATGGAGCATGTAGCAACAATCCCATATACCCTATGAATTTATAGCATTATCAATTAATGCATGACCAGCCTCGTATTTCTTGTGATGTTCCCGCTGAACTCTCATTATTGGTGCGGCATGACGACTGAGTGTTGCTCCCAGCAGAGTAACACGAATCTCCAAGTGTCATTAATGAGGCATGCACGAAATACCCGTACAGGCTACAACTCTCGGTGTGTTATGCTAGCCCGATTGAACATACATCTCTCGGTGTGTTTTACTAGCCCGATCGAGCATCTGGACTGTCCATGTCAGTCTCAGAAATAATCACGACCACGCAAGTTGGCCGCATGATTTAACCAGCGTAGACGATCCTCAGCAGGAGCAGGCTACCACCTTAATGACCACCAGCGGGCCCGTTTATGCCCTGGTCGATCGAATGCATACCACGTCTCCCAAACGACCACCGAACACCAGCCTAGAGTAGGATGGTTGGGCTGGTGTGGAGCAGCTTGGAAAACATGTACGCACAAGACTGCCAATGACGGTCTCAAACAGATCACGTCCGTCCAACTTTGCCGGCATAGTTATATGGCATAGATCGTCCCATGGCCAGTTAGACAAGCGTTGTCCTGCACACCGGCGGGCCCCTCTCTCTACCTGCCTGGTCGACCATCTCATGACCTAGCCATAGAGCAACGTGCGTTTGCCCAAAGTATGGCCGGCGTAATGCTTAAAGGGTCACAAGAAATTCCACTAAGGTCTCAAATTGATCACGACCATCCAACTTCACCAACATGTTTGGATGGATTAGATCAGGCCTAGGACCGTCAGTCAGGTATCACCATGTTCACCACTGACCCAATGTGGGCCCCACATGGTCGGCCTCCCCAAAGGAGGAGCATAATCGCCAAACCGTTAGGTCAAGTAGTGTACACACGACCGATCCAAAACCCTAATTAGGGTTTGCAGCATATTACATGTATCGCTAATCGATCACGAGCGTCCATCTTCGCAAGCATAGATGGAAGGTGTAGATGTGGACTTAACAGGTCTTGAGCATGTCAACACGATCACCGTGGGCCCATCTACACGCCTGACCAATCGGCCAAGATCGACCATGGCTAGACGCCTCGATTCATGCGCACAAACTAGGCATGGACCCGCGGTCCCCGATTCTTTTGCGGCAACGGATTTCTGCTGCAAACCGTTCTCAACCACTCAACTTTGCCAGACAAATTAAGTGGCCTAGATTATATCTTCATGGGGTAATGAGGTATAGACGTGTACACCTAAGCAAAATTTCTACACGCATGCCCTTGGTCGGTCCCGCCTAATACACCTCCCATGTTTGGTTTCGACCAAGTCAAGAGTGATGCTTGCGCACCTTTTCAAGACCCTAAACTCTATCAACGGTCGCAGATGAGTGCCATAAAATTATCTCGTCCATCCAACTCCACCGACTTGGTTAAATGTACTCGGCTAGGAGTCAAGCGACCAATGAAGCATTCCCATGATCACCGTCCACCACTCTTCCACATAGAGTGATCGGTCAAAGCATGGCTCGCCCATGCAGCCTCCAAACGATCACTCGAAGATGGTTGGATGTGATGTTATTTTAAGACGCTTGATCGTGATTTACTCCATTAAGCCTTAAAATAGCGATGCTTCATACGTCTTTGAATATATTCGATGCATTACATGCATAGAATACACACAATATTTTATAAGTATCGACTTCCCAAATAACTTAGTTATTTAACCTAGCATTACATGCTACTTCCCGTGGGTCCCACGATCCACACGATCGAGACATCAATCATGTCATAAACCGGGGGATACTTACCGGGGTATTGGTGCGGCGGTTTTACGGCGTGCGGCGCACAACGCGCCATCACAAGAACGTGTCACGAAGTCGTGGACGGTTAGTGATGACGGGAGAAGTGGGCAAGACTGGTCGTGTGACACTAACACACAATTCCACTACTCCATCACTCCACTTCCTCCACTTCCCATGAGAGACGTGGGTTAGGCTTAATGACTTGTATAAATAGGTTCTCCTCCCTATTTCCACAACACAAGACAAGACAGAAAACCAAGTGTTGATACAATCGTATCCCAACACCAGAACTGATAGCTTACATTCTGCAGCGTTCGGCTTTTCTCGATACAAGTCGTACACGCCCAACACCTTCACAATCTTAACACCTTCTTCGCTTCCTCCCTAAGATCAACCCCATCTCCTTCACTTTGTGACCGAAGCAAGTCCGGGAACGGCCATTTCTTGGTTTAGGCCTCGAGTTGTACAGATTGATTTCTCGAATCACAAGCACTCCGTGCAGTGCATTTGTTTAGGGTTTAGATTCATTTCTCATCCACACACCCAAATTACCAAAACCGGCAGAAATAGTTTTCACCCATAAACACAAAGTAATGATGATAATCAGGGTTGTCAGAGCTTTCTATCTTCCTTTTCATATGACTAGAGAGAAGATTCTTCCGATACCTTGACCCTATGTCAAAAACAGGAGAACCCGTATTGGATCTACTTGTGTTGACATCGTGTTCAGTTCGTACATCATTATTTCATAGTTTTACATGTACAAAACTTTTATCGGGTCGATTCTTAAACTTAACAGGGTTAAGTTTTTCTAAGAATCTAAAAACGCTTTCAAAAGCTCTAAATAGATCTTTGTCGATTGATCCATTACGATAGTATTTCTCAAAAATATTAAGAGTTAATCTAGTGAGAGTCCATATCTTTGAGCATAACGAACGTTTTATCAATCTTCCCTTCTTTTTAAATTTTCCTTTAGATTGTTTCTCATCATCTAAGTTTTCCACGATCTTAGATGAAATGAAATTATCATGAGAAACCGGAGGTTTTGTCCATAATAATCTTTGAACAATCTTTAAGGATTTCTGGCGTGCGTTACAGATGCCAAGAGCAAGTTTTCCAAAAAAATTTCCCATAGGGCAATTTTTAAGGATCAAACAAACACAAACTTATTAGGTTTATAGTGTTTGCCTGGCTCTGATACCAATTGAAAATGCGGGGGTCTAACAACCACACCCAACAATTCGTTTGGCAATCTAAGAGGACTTACTCCAATACACTTTCTAGAGAATCAACTAGACAGTCAGACTCAATCTAGAATAAAGTATATCAAAGAGTTTAATATCTCTAACTCTTAATTCAATCCGCAATCAGCAAGTAGAAATCTGCGAGCCTGATTGAATACAAGAGGAGTTACTTGAATGGTACCAAAGACCAATGTTCAAGTGTCAATCAATGTAAATCAACAACCAAAGGTTGGATATGTTAATTGATTGATCTTAACGCACAACCTGTGATATTTCATTTATATAACATAATACAATGCGGAATAGAAATAACACAGACACCAGAATTTTGTTAACGAGGAAACCGCAAATGCAGAAAAACCCCGGGACCTAGTCCAGATTGCACACCACACTGTATTAAGCCGCTACAAACACTAGCCTACTCCCAATTAACTTCGGACTGGACTGTAGTTGAACCCTAATCAATCTCACACTGATTCAAGGTACAGTTGTGCTCCTTACGTCTCTGATCCCAGCAGGAAACTACGCACTTGATTCCCTTAGTTGATCTCACCCACAACTAAGAGTTGCTACGACCTAAAGTCGAAGACTTGATAGACAAATCTATCTCACACAGAAAAGTCTATAGGATTGAATAAATATGTCTCCCACAGAAATACCCAAGAGTTTTTGTTCCGTCTTTTGATAAATCAAGGTGAACATGAACCAATTGATAAACCGGACTTAAATTCCCGAAGAACAGCCTAGTATTATTAATCATCTCACAATAAACTTAATCGACTTGCGAAACAAGTTATTGTGGAATCACAAACGATGAGACGAAGTTTGTTTGTGATTACTTTTCTATCTTGCCTATCGGAGATATAAAATCTCGAGCCAATTATTCCAATTGCACTCAACACGATAGAAACAGCAAGATCAGATCACGCAACTACAAAGATAATAGTTGGGTCTGGCTTCACAATCCCAATGAAGTCTTCAAGTCGTTAACCTACAGGGTCTCGAGAAAAAACCTAAGGTTAAAGGAGAATCGACTCTGGTTATGCAACTAGTAACACACATGAGGTTTGGGGATTAGGTTTCCCGGTTGCTAGAGTTCTCCTTTATATAATTTTCAAATCAGGGTTTGCAATCCAAGTTACCTTGGTAACAAAGCATTCAATATTCACCGTTAGATGAAAAACTTGATTCAACCAAGCTAATATCTTTTAACCGTTAGATTAAACTTAGCTTGTTACACACAAATGAAATGTACCCTCATTTAGGTTTATGTAGCCGTACCTAAACGTGTACACCAGGTTGGTTCACAAATAGTTAACCGAGGTTAGCCATATGATTACTCTCATATCAACCTTATTCATCTTAACCATAACAAGTTCAAATGACTCAAATGAAACTAGTTAAAGAGTTGTTCAATTGTTTAGAAAAACACAATTGAAATCAAATCGGTTTGATTCACTTGAATCAATCATGAACATTATAGCCACGGTTTGCAAAGATTGCATTCCTTATGATTTAAATGTTTAAGTTCATGGACTTGACCGATTTGACAAAGTCACCAGCTTAAGTATGCGTACTTAAGCAACCGGTTTTGAGTTTGTAAAGTTTCCAAACTCAGCAGAAATTTTCGGTTCAAAAACATCCGCCAGTATGCGTACGCATACTTAAGGTGACTGGTTTGTGAGTTTTACAAAACCCAAACTCAGCAGAAATTCTCAGTTTGAGAACTTCCGCCAGTATCGCATACTTAACCTGTCTCATTCACCAATTTCGTATACACACATATGCATGCTCTTGGCTCCCGGTTTATGGACTTATACACTGATGTGCGAACACACTATATATGCTTATATCCAAAGATGGTTACATCATCAACTCTTTATTTCAATCATTGAAACATTCTTCTATAATGTCAATAGCCGTTTTCACACACTATTAGCATCAAAGCAATTTTCAAGATATTGAAATAATCATTATTGAAACCTTCTAAGTCTTACACCAAATGATTGTATCACACAAACCATATAAGATGTTACTCGGAAATTTTCTCATGATATAAGATAAACTTGGTCGAAGCGAAAGCTTACCAACACATATTTCGAGAAATATGTAAGCAAGATATACTCAACTCGAAATCTCAATTGTGTATAGAGAAAACTATATCGTAACACGACTTATATCTCAATATATGAGATAGTAGAAATAGACTTTCCAAGTGATAGATAAGTTCAAGTCTCCACAAGCTCCCTTAGTAGTTCTTCGTCTTCAAGAGATGAACGTCGAGAGATTTAAGCTCAACTACACTATCTATGTCCTAGTCCGAGACATCTACAAATAGGCTAGAAATCAAGACTTATAGTTTTGATTACTAACATTGACAAACATGCTTGAGATAGCAACGCATGCGAGTTTGACCGAGCAATGCTCTAACACTAACTAAGAAAGTAAATTGAAATCTTGAATGTAAAACAAACTAAGCAAACCAAATAGACAGCAAGTGATGATGTGAATGGATTGGTGATGGCTGTAGACGTGCGGACTGGTGGCCTGGTGATTATGAAATATGTTTGCTGCTGTAGACTTGGTGCTGCAGTATGGTACAGACAAGAGGACCTCTGAACTAATGCTGGTGGAGATGCAAGTATGCAGGTGCTGCGACTGCAAAGTGATGCTTATGCATATGATGAATAAGATGTTGGATACGGAGAGTGTTATTTAGATGGGAATGGAAGAAAGGTGGTAGAGAACTGATGGTAATAGCTCATCTCTGTTGGTGATGCGGCACTGATGGGGGTATGGGGATGTGTGATATCTGTATCCTTCAATCACTTTTTATAGCTTTAAACCTTCCTGTAATTTCGTATTGGTCAAGGACCCAACTTTCCTAATACAACCTGAATTCTATTACTTCACTGAATCCCATCCGTTCATCATTTATTTCACTGCTACAAACTAACTTTCCTTACTGATTTCCGACGCAAAACTCTGCTACGATAAGTACTAATTCTTCTCTGAGTTCTCGCTCAAAACTAAACTCCATATCTTCCCTTGTCGGTGTCAAAAACAGCTCTCTAGGCAATGATGAATCCCTTGTACACATCCACCTGACCCATGGATAGGTTGGTGGAACTAAGCTGGTGTTGGTTCAGCCTTTCTGTCAAACAACAGACATGCGACTTTCATTCTCATAATGGCTACATACTGTTTTCCCTATGTAGATAACACAAATCAACCCCTTCCCTGCACAATGCGAATCTGACACAAACCCAAGATTTCTAATGAAATGAGTATTCTAACACATTCATCAATCACAACCATTCATGAACTTAAACAACAACCGAAGCATCACTTCATTTTGCTGATTTTTGGATTCAAAACTCTGTCCCAAATAACTTCAGTACTAATATGATTCTTGACCCAAGTACCGTGTTGCTCTTGTCTTTGTAAGCCTGCTTTAATTTCATCAATCTCTTCCATTCAATCACTGTGTATCAATGGCAGAAAACTCATTCTCTCTCTATTTTCTCACTGCCAAAACAGACACAAAACTGTCACAGATTGTACCCATTGCTTCCTTCTTTCACAGGGATACAAAAACTCCTATACATCGTGGGTCAATACTCACTATAAGGTTATTTCTAGACTTAGTCCTTCAAATATATTATTGAAAGAGCTGGGATGGGATAGACTATTGAACATGGAATTGGGAGAAACCCCCATATGGTCGACTATATTAATGGGAGAGGTTTTGGGGAATACTTTTCACTTCCCTTTGGGGGTGAAATGGAAATCTAATCATCCGTTCTTTTCGAGAGTATGCGGCACTCAGAGCAGTTTGCAGGAAGAAGACACTAAGCGGGGCCCTTCCAAGTATTGGATATTTATCGCACTATGATAATAACATACTAATTTCATGGTGCACAAAGATAACATGTACCTTGGAGAAAGGTGTTGGATGTAAACAAGGAAAAGGTAACTTCTCAAGAATGTTTTTCATTTTTTTATGTACTAGTTCGTTAGTAAGAGAGCTAACTCGTAGGGAAAAAAAAAATTCTCGTGGATGCAAGAGGGTGCACGGAAAGATGTAGAGCGAGGATTTGGTGTTCTCGCAACAACAATTTGGAATCATCAAACAACCTTTGCAAGAATGTGGGATCCGGATGTGCTTGCCTATATCATGAAAACATGTATTATTTTACATAATATGATAGTAGAGGATGAGTTTTCATCGCCACATATATATGATGTCCTGACCCTTGGCAAGCAGTCACCAGACCCACGGCTATATCGGTGGAAGATTTTGGACACAGATTGAACTAGCCACAGGAGTGAACTGAAATTCTTCACCTGCTTGCACAGATTAGTTTCTTCTTACGAAACTGAAGTAATATATCGTATGAATTCTTTTGCCAGCACACACATGTGTTCCCTTGGTGGTGAAATCACTAACTTGAGGTGGCCTTTCATAGTTTTAACCAGGTGCTCCAGTAATTTAGTACTAGCCTGAGTAATAAGAGCCTGGAGCTTCCGTAAACTGCTCTTTAACACACACATTGTAGAAATCGAGGGTCAGCACGGGTCAAGAGCCGGGATTTTCCGATCTCTGGTTATTATGGGGGTGAAGCCTATCTAATCATCCGTTCATGGATATTTATCGCACAGGTCGGATGTAGGTAACTTCTTACTAGTTCGTTAGGAAGAGAGCTAACTCCTCAAAGAAAAGAGATGATGTTTTGAAGTCGCCAACTTACTAAGGGGAGTCAAGACCCTTTTAACTAGTTTGAATTCTTTCGGGAAAAAAAATTATAGTTATGACTTACATGTTCATGGTCCGCTATTAGAGAGTCTGGGTAAGGAGATTCTAGTACGGGATGGGAAGGTGTTAGGCACCCATCCACCGCCCAATCGTAAGATTGGCCTCTATTAAATGATTAAAAGGGGAAATGTTTATAATTTATTTTTACCCAAACTTACATATGAAAATTGTGATATCAGAATTTATTGGAAATTGAGAATAGATTTTCATGCATGATCTATTTAGAATAGAGACGCAGTTATAAGCTGGGCGAAGCTTTGATTATGGATTTTAGTGATCAAGAGTTTATGTCAACTCTTATTATTTTAGATGTCTAGGGGTTTGGCCAACTCCTAAATCTATTTAAGAGTCTAGTTCGACTCCAAATTAATCATGATAGTAAAGGATTAAGGGAAATCCTAAACATGATAAAGATCATCTAAAGTCTAGGTCGACGATAGACTTAATTACTGAATTTTTTTAGAGAAATTCTTGGCGTGATAGCAGGGAATTTATGGCCAATTCTAAACATGAAAGGGTGTCGCCTAATACTCTAGTTTGACTATAGGCTTACATATTTAGAATTATGGGAAATTCTTGAACTAAATTTATAATTGGTTTAACACCGAATTTAATCCGGTGATCTACAAGGATTTGAAGATGAATCGATGTATGATATAATTTTGGTGAATACTTTAATTTAACCATAGATCCATAATTTAGATCTTAATTAACTCTACGTTCAAATTCGAAATGTGGATGAAATTTCGAAATTCAATAATTAACCTGCAAATTAGCTCAACAGAAATGGAGGCTAATGTATCAATTATTATTTTTGAAAATGGGTCTAATATGGGAGGGAATTACGCTTTATAGCCACACTTTGATTTATCCACTTGGAAAATTAATAACTAAACGCAATTTTTAACGTAACAATAGTAGTCCCGGTTGTTACTACAAGATGGAAAATCATCACATTCCCGCATGATTACATAATTTACCGAAGAGACAGGAAATTATTATAGCTGAAATATGATATTAAAACTTGAAAGGATTCTTGCAGTGATTTCTTACTCCCGGTAAGTATGCCAAAAGTAATTAAAGTATCAGCAATTTAATGCTAATCTTTTAAAAACTTAGGGACGATACTTAAATAATTAAATCAATAATCGAAAATGCAAACTGTTAATTTAACTAAACCAACGACTAATGTTTTAACTAATCAGTACTTAGAATAATCAATATCTCTTCATTAGAGATATAATTGAACATGATTTGATTAATTAAGTACACACATATATAGGTGTTGATAATGAACACTAACTAGAACTTTTTTTTTTTTGTTTGTTTAAAACTCTCCCTCCTCACTTCAAGTACCTCTCTCTTATGCTATTACTTATGAATGTGAGAATATTGTTGCTAATGAAGACGATGCGTAGATTGTGTGGATGTTCGATGTTTCCTTCCTCTTCCTCCCTTGTATTTATAGCCTTTTAGTTTGGCTTTAGTGGGAGACAAACCAAAATGGAAATAAAAGTGGAGATTTTGGTGGGATTTTGATATTATTTTTGGATTTGAAAAGGAGAACCAAACGAGTAATGGGCGTGTAGTGGAAGAGTTGGGCAAAGAATTTTTTTTTTTCTTTTTATTTCTCTTCTCATTTTAGCTACGGATGTAGTTATGAGAATTTTTAGGTGAGAAAGGAGAAAGACTTTTGTTTCTCTTTTGAAAGGTATTTGACCCTTCTTTTTGGTATTGATTTAAAATCAAAAAGTGGTAGAAAATATGATAATTTCAATTTTTCTCCTTGGGTGATGTGTTGGTAAATGATATGGAGTGGGGTGTTGGAGGATGTAGATGGGGAAAAAACGGTTTGCTGGTTTTTTTGGGGAAATGAAGAGACGAGCGTGTCGAGACTCCTCGAACCGAGCAAACTGCTCAACCTCACACATATGCACTACAAAGGGAGTGCTTAGATTCGAGAGATCAATTTGTAGGACTCCGGCCTAAACCAAGTCAATGGCCGTTCCAGAGTCAATTCGGCCGCAAAGAGGGAGATGGGTTGATCTGTAGGAGGGAAGCTGAGAATTGTGTAGAATCAATGATGATCAAGGATTGTGGATGTGTTGAAGGTTTCTGCAATAATTGGTGAACTGTTGAGTTCGAATAAGTTCTGATAGATTGATGAATTCTTGAGAGTAGTTACTCGAGAAATTCTGTATGGACGATTGCTGATAACTAGTGATCATTCGTTGTCCTCAATCATGTATTCAGAGACTTATTTATATTGTCAGAGTTGTGAACACCTAGATCCCTGTAAGTGTGACGGTTTCATGAGTGGAAGAGTGGGTAAGTGGAAGATCGTGGTAAAGTCAGTTCCATGTCGTGTGGATACTTGAAGGATCGTGCACCTACTACTTTGCTAACTCCTTCAACCGTTTACACAACTTACGCACATTTCTCGTCGTGGATGAAATCCACGTGCTGTAGGCCACCAGACCAAAACCCTAGTTGTTATCCCCCAATTTGACGTGATTGATGTCTCACGAATCGTGGAGTATGCATGACAGACGTGTATTTAGTTTGTCAGTTGTTGAATGATTAGAAAATGAGTCTAGGTTTTGTTGAATCGAGCATGTTTCACAAATACTCAGCGATTCATGAATGTTAATGTTGCTCGTCTGAGCAAATATTGTAAATTCAACGAGTTGTTGAATATTGATGAGTTACTGAATATATGTGGATTATTTGAGCAACTGAGTAAGTATTGCTCGATTAGACGAAATACTGATAAATTACTGAATATTGATAGTTGGATCAATATTCGAGCAACTGAGCAAGTATTGCTCAATCCGACGAATTACTGAATATCGAGAATTTGACGAGCAACTAAGCAAGTATTGCTCAATTCGACAAAATACTGAATATTGATAATTTGACGTGCAATTGAGCAAGTATTTCTCAATTCGACAAATTACTGATAAATTACTGAATATTGATAGCTGGATTAATATTTGAGCAACTGAGCAAGTGTTGCTCAATTCGACGAAATATTTATTGGTAGCGTGACCTAATAAAATATTAAAATATTGGTAGATAACCAAATATTATATGATTAATTCATATGCTGGTTGTTGAATCAATATAAATTCATTAGTTTTTGAATCTTGCTCAGAATGATGATTCGTAGAACATTAATTCAAAATCCTAATTTCAGATCATAGTTGATGAATCGCTGAAAATAGGTCATGAGTGATAGAGGGACCGACCACATGGGATGATGGGCGTCCATGTGGTGCCCAGTGCTCGAGTGAGCATGCACCAGGGTTCCGAGTTGAACAGTTGGTGATAGAATGATGATTAAATGCCGGTTTCATCATTTATCGAAATATTGCTGGGTTCAGCATTAGGTGATAAAACCTAGGTATGAAAGATGGGGACCGACCAAGAGATCATGGGACCGGCTCTTGGTAGTCACGGGACCGGTTGTTGGTCGTTTGAGCAATCCCCAGGTTGGTTGAAGAGATTTTGGGCCCAATATGAGCAATTGAACAAATTAGGTCAGAATTATGAAAACGTGTGGGACCGGCTTTGTGCAAGCCCTAGGAATGACTCTGGTCGGTTATGAAGGCATGCACGTGTTGCCGTGGTATCCGTGAATTCGTACTGAGAGTTTCAGTATTTTCTGATGTGCGTTCGAGCAACATTATGAATTTTCAGAAGAGTTTCATCTTGACTGAAATTCTTGATTTTTGTTGGAATGAGCATGTATGCTCAATTGATCAATATTTTGTAAATATTAAAATAAGAGTATGTTAACATTTAAAATTTTCATGAGAGGCTATCCGGTCGTGTGACCTGTTGGCTTTTGGTTTTTCATGATTCGAGCAAAATTTGAGAAGTTATGACGAAATCATGATTTTTGCTCAAACCCAGGAGTTTCATGAATTGAGGAAAATAATAATTATAAAAGACTAGGGATTGCAAGGTGTGGGACCGGCCACGGCTAGGGCATGGCCGGACGGCTATGTTGCCCGGTCCCGCACACCTTTCCCTATTTTATAATATTATTTTTCATGAATCCGTGAAGTTATGGAGAATCCATGAATTTTTGTTGAAACGAAGGAGTTTCATGAGTTTGGGGATAAAAAGATAGGGATTTTGAGGTGTGGGGCCAGCCACGACTTGGGCATGGCCGGCCGGCTAGGTTTCCCGGTCCCGCACACCTTTCCCTATTTTATAATGTTATTTCATGAATCCATGAAGTTATGGGGAATTCGTGAGTTTTACACAAAAACAAGGAAAGTTGCTAAAATCAAGGAGTTTTCAGGAGTTCAAGAAAATAACAAAATAAGACAAAATAATAAAAGAGGCATGGGACCGGCCACGGCTAGGGCACGGCCGGCCGGTAGGCCCGGCCCCTGGGCACCTCTTATTATTTTATTATTATTTGTTGCTTTCTCCTGTTTTGCGTAGGATTCCTCACATGTCCATGTTTTTGGATGCTCGTTCGTGCATACGGGTGCTCAGTCGTGCATCATTGTCGAGTACACTTGCACCATTTTTGTGGGGCTTACTCAGTGACGGTTCAGATGCCCGATGGTTGAGTATTTATTTCTAATTCATGAAATTCAGTGTAGAATAATTCATGAAACGGAACAATAAAATGAGTAGTTATTTATTATCAATTCATAGGATCAGCTGTGGATTCGACCATGAACTCGGAATAATAAAACAGGCATTATTATTCCATGGGATCGTGGATTCGACCATAGGATCAGAGTAATAAAATTATCTATTACCATTCCATGAGATTAACAGTGAATTCGATCATGAAATTGGAATAATGAGATAATATAGTAGTTTATTGCCATTCCTTGAGATCAAGTCGTAGATTCGATCATGGAATCGGAGCAATTGTTATTGCCATTCCATGGGATCATGTCGTGGATTCGACCATGGAATAGGATCAATTGTTATTTCCATTCCATGGGATCAGGCCGTGGATTCGACCATGGAATAGGAGCAATAATAGATCATTCTGGGAATTCAGTGGTGAATGTCACGGCAGAATTAATCTATTACAGAAAAGATATTAGCCAGTTAAAGCGTCACATCCATTCTGAATGGTGAATAGTCAGGGAGTCACGGGTGTTGTTTACGACTTGAAGGCGTTACTGCTCTCAATCTGCAGAGAATCGCATGAATCTGTGCACGGTCTCTCCACATAGTCAGGGAATGGTGAGTGTCACCGACGTCCTGAAGGCGTCCGCCGCCCAACTATTCTTCTATGTGGAAGGGGGGTCTCTCTCCTGCAGTCATGGAACAATGAGTGTCACCGACGTCTTGAAGGCGTTAAGCTCTCAATCTACGGAGAACCGCCCAATTATGTTATTCTGCATAGAGGTCATGATGAAATGCCATGGATTGAATCGCTCAGCTAGTGGGGCTTTTCGAAAACATATTCATCATGGATTCGTAAAATATGAATCGTTGCATGCCTGAAAGCCATGTCGAAACATGCATCATGATTTTACGGTTTTGCCCTTTGTTGAAAATCCACCATCTACATTAAGTCCCCTGCTTAGTGGGGAACAGTCATGTTCCGCAGTAATGCATTGAATGGTGATTTTCAGTCGATGAGATCGGTGGTTGAACTCAGTCTACAAAGGTATATTCAGAATCCTCGATTTGCTCCAATGGTGTCATGTACGAGCAAACGTTCGGGTGAGGACCCTGATAGTGCGATAGAGCGTGATTCCTTGAGCACGGAGAGATGAAGCATCGCTGATTTGGTCAGTCAAAAGTCCAGTTTTGGTCGATTTAGGATTTACGGGCCCGAGCCCAAAAAGGAACCCATGTTTTATTAGGTTTTGGAAATAAAATTAATATAAAGGGAGAGAATCCCTAAATTTTTTAAAAGTTCAGTTGTTCATGAGTTGTTCAAAATAAAATTCCATGTGTACATGTATGCGTAAGTTTCATGAAAATTTGTTTTAGAAAACATATGCCCGTTCGTTCGTTAGTTTAAGAAACGAGCAATAATTCCTAATATGAAATAGATACATGAATTCTTGAGTAGACATGGTCTAGTTTCAGTAGAGAAAATTTTGTTGATGAGGTTTCATGAAAACCAAAATTTATTTTCAAAGCATAAATTTCACAAATACTTTTAGGAACGTAGGTTCGTAGTAAAAGTGATAAATAATGATCCTTAGAGTTAAAGGAATTTTTGAAAATACCTGCACCTCATGATAAAATTTATTTGGAATATGTGGACCTTTACAAAAGTATAAAAGACCCTCGTTTCATAGACGAACGCTCGTTTGAGCAAAAGTATATTTTTTTTAAAAAAAATTTAATTTGTGAGATTTCACAAAATGGAATAAACTCTCATTTCAAAGACGGATGCTCGCGAGAGGGAGCAAAAATATACATATATTTTCAAAGTTACGTGAGTTTCACATTAAAATATATATATTTTTGTAAAATCAATGTTTTGATTTTGAACAATTGAAAGTAGACAATTGTACATGGTGAAATAATGTCTGTATGTGAGTTTTCACAATTGTAGAATGGACGTCTGTCCAAATTTTGAAAAATAGTTCACACAGTAAAGATTTACGTGGGTTGTTCACGATTTTATGAAAAATTTTGCAAAATGATTTTAAACAATTGTTAAAAGGAAACAATAATGTTTTCGTGAATTTCGTGATTTCATAGTGTATGCACACACGGTAGAAAATCAGTGAATGTTCACATGAAGGGTTACGTGAATTATTCATAATTTCGCGAAAAGTCAGGTGTCAGACTTTTAAGTAATGAGTGTTGCTTGTGTTTGCAAGTTTGATGGAGCGAGCAAGATTTTCGAAATTTTACGTTATTATCACTAAGTTCGTGAAACCGTAAATAGGCAAGAGTTGAGAGTTACCATTTTGTAGACGCTGATGTGAGCATCCTAATTTTTCGGTTGTGCTTTAATTCCATTGCTTTGATGAAATCTGCATCTACGATGATATACTGAAGTAGGAATGTTGTATGGACATCACTGCAACTTTGCAAGAATGACTGGTTCCCATAATGATACTTCCAAAGATGATATCTCTACAGATGCATCTTCAAGAAATGGTGCTTCTGGGACCCCTGAGTGATGGTGAGAGATCCTTCATACTGAGTTGTACTCCTGATTACTTAGTATCAGTAATACACGGGAAGTCTCTGATGGAGGAATATAACATCGATAAAGCAGCTCGAAAAATGGTCCCTTGTTCGATTGATGTGGATTACTCAGAAATAGCAGTAAGTCTTCGGAGTGGAGAATCCAGAAATAAGGATCATAGAATGATATCGAACAATGTAAAGTCCCCGGCTGTCTCTTTGGTGAGTTGTTAACGCTCCTTATATCATGACTTTTTCTTGTCCATGCAATTAGGATCATGAAACCAATGTTTGTTACTTCGTTTCAGAACTTTGCTCCATCGAGCCTTGACGGTGTTCAATTCATTGTTGCTGAACAAACAATTTCTGAATCGAGCGTCAAAAAAGAATTTGATGTAAATACCTCTTTGTATAATCGTTCATGACACTCCTTGAATGAAATACCACTAATTGTTGTTGATGTATTCAGGAGGAGATTTCCATGGAACAAGGGAGTAATGATGATTCCCATTCGTCTTCATTGTTGCTGAACAAACAATTTCTGAATCGAGCGTCAAAAAAGAATTCGATGTAAATACCTCTTTGTATAATCGTTCATGACACTCCTTGAATGAAATACCACTAATTGTTGTTGATGTATTCAGGAGGAGATTTCCATGGAACAAGGGAGTAATGATGATTCCCATTCGTCTTCGGAGGATGGTGAAGAAGAAAACCCCCATTTCAAACCGAGTGAAAGCAATGATGTTTCCAATGGTGATGTTGGCAATTCCGGTCCCTTGAGCACTTTAAGGACTACTCCAGTAAGTACCCATTGTATATTTTCTTCATAGAAGTATGAAATTGATGATTTGTTGATGAATGAATGAAGATTCTCTTGAATAAGTGAAAAGCTTTACCGAAATACGTCACCAGAAAATTCAGAACTCAGCCTTTTAGCAAAAACGCCGTAAAATCTTCATCCGATATCAGTTTTTCGCGATCTACCCATGTATCCTTATGCCCAGGAAATTTCCTTCTTTAAAGAAGATTTTTAAGTTTTGAGCACGTGTAGGGGTCGAAATCAACGAAACAGTAAACTTCCAGGAGACCTTCAGAAAATTTTTAGCTGGCATGTGGTCCAATGTTTTGGCCACAACTCTTCGCTCGTTTCTCCAATTGTTCTGAATTTTTGATATATTGTAGAGGACATCCGTATGAAGATAATAATATATGACCCATCCCTGGATTCTTCACCAACTCCGCCCAGCTCGCTGCTTTGTACGGGACAGTGTAAAATTATCTCCGACGAGCTCGTTGTAAAACACCCCTGTTGTTTCATTGGACCATTCGCTTGTGTTTTGAAGGGTTAATGACGGATTTCAATGCCATTAATTCATTTGAGATCAGGAACCCTTGATTGATACATGAGCATGGTGCTTGCAGCCATCTTGTTTTTGTCAGTCATAGAAACATCACTTCTGAAACCCTGGTCACGGGACCATAACTAAGGTTGCTCTCAAGAGGGGGTGGTGTAATGACCATGGTTTCATGTCCCGGTGGTAGCATTACTTTTATGATGAGAGTTTGGTGCCAAGGGTCTTGGACTGTGAAACTGATCGTCATGATCAGTGGACTGTCAGTCCCCAGTTTGTTAAATCTCTCCTTTCGTTTTCTCTTCTTCTGGCAAAACTTGGATAGAGGACCCAGGTAGAAAAATTGATGTAAAGACCTAGGTGGTCGAAGTTGGAGGTACCTTGATGAAGTACTTAGTGGAAAGACCCGGTGGACACTGATCGACTGTGGAAGTTATGAATCCCGTCTAAGAATTGATGTTTGCATGTTGTACGCTATGGAAGCTGTAGGAACCTCATACGACATCGGAATTCGAAACTTGACCGCAACTTTTGAAGCTAAGAGACTGAGTTATCACATGAGAGGAAAATCACTCAATTTGGAGTTGTAGAGGCCAGCCAACGAAGCGTGCACATTTGTAATTTGTAATCCCGTACAAACTTTTCAGATTTCGTAGACCTGACGGTAAAGGCCGTATCTTTCAGATCGTATGTCCGATTGATGTGACCTTTTGGTATGTTGTATCAATGACATAGACGAACATTTTTCGTTGAGGAAGCATTGTCCCATTCCTCACCCATTGGTACGTTTTTGTAAACTCATGGCCTGAAGTGTGTTGTATCTCATTTGCAGAGGTGATGAGAACATCTTGTAGAAGTCTTTGGCTTGTGCCCACCAGTCGTGCAAGCTTTGGGAATACTTTCATGTGAACATATTTTCATGTCTACACATCTTGACACGAATCATTAATGCTTGGAGAAGTCCGCTTCATCGAGCAATGCTTCAGAGAATGGTTAGTTGATGAAGACTGATGTTGCACCTGAGACTGTTATTGATGCTCAGATCACGATTGAATTCTCTCCATAAATTCTTGTTGATGCTGAGACCATGAATAGAGTTCCACCACATATCCTTGTTGATGCCGATACTGGGTGGAGTTCCTCCACTCTGTGAACCTTCACGTTCACGAACTAGTTGTTGGGGTGAGCATCCCTAAGATGTAGGTGTACTGGGAGTACAACCCGAATTATCCTGACCAGTATGACTTTACCGTGAACTGGCTTCATCAATGATTCAACGTTGTTGCGGCAGATTGCATCAGCAGTCTCCATTCTGGGTGTGATCGATGAAGAGAGAAGTTTCTTAGTTGTGCAAAGTTCGTGATGTAGAGAGATTTCGTTGATAAAGTTTTCATGGAATCGCATCAGGTTGCAATGAATTGCTATGTCTTGAATCTTGTCCAATAAAATCAAGTCCCCAGTACATGTTGAAGGAATTCGTGCCATCTTTAGGATCAGAATATCGCAACATCAGTACCATTGCGAAACACATTGCGAAGACATCGCAGATTGGTTACAGAAATGACGCGACAGATGACGACAGCCAAAACACGAGAAAGATGTGAAGACCTATCGAGATTTAGAAGTGTTGTGAAATCTAACACTTATATACTTGCGAGAATATCGCAAGTCAAATCCGAAAATAAAGGACAACTTAGTTCTCACCCACTATGTAATATCCTATATAAAGAGCCGAACAGGCTTGGGAGAATGGGAGAGATCTTTTGAGAATGGAGGGAAAGTTTTGAGGAGAGAGAAAGTCTAGAGCAATAGTTGTATTCTTGATTTCTTCTTTGTAAAAATTCTTTAACTCAATTAATAAAAGGTGTGATTGTTGATCTTAAAGATGGGTTGATTGTTATGAATTCTTGTGAGGGATGTATTTTAGGATTTCCTGCAACTACATAATGGCGCTAGAAACAGGGACTGACATATAAAGTTAATGATTGTTATTAAGATTGTTCAAAATAAGAAAATGATGAAACAGATCGATAAATCAGTTAAGGAAGAGAGTATTAAAATCAAGGAATGCAACTGGAAGTCGGAGTGTAGTTTGATTACAAAAACAATGATTAATGAATTCCATGAGAACATCAAAGGGAGAATACATAAACGAGATTTTGAAGGAAAGAAAATTATAATGGAGGAGAAGGTATCACCCTTGAAAGATTGGGAAAAACAGAAAATTACATTCACGGCAACAAAGATACCAAGAGAAAATGTGAGCCACACATCTCTTTTGGTAATCGCAGTAACCACACGGAAAGAAAAGGGGAAATCAGCAAAAACTATGGAAGAATGGGCAATAAGCAGAACTTTGGTGGATACAGGGAGTTCGGTGGATATAATGTTTTACCATGCGTACAAAGGAATGGGGTACAAAGATGAAGAGATGTCTCTTTGAACATATCATATTCATGGTTTTGGAAAATCTACAACAAAACCAAAAGGGGAAACAGAGATGCGAATTCTGCTAGGAGAAATTGAAACACGAGTGACACTATGTGTGGTGGATATGGAATCACCATACAACATGTTGTTGGGAAGGCCATGGATACACGCAATCAAAGCCGTAGCGTCAACATTACATCAATACATTAAATTTCCTATGCCGAGTGGGATTGGTGAAATTAGAGGGGATGTTTATAAAGCGAAATTATGTTATCAAATTGAAGTGAAGCAGTATGAAGGACGTGTAAAGAAGCGAAAACATCGCAGAAAAATGGCGAAGAAGGCAAAGAAAGAAGAAGAATTTAGAACTTATATGATAAGAGCAGAGGAAGGAAAAGGAATACCCAGCGAAATTTCGGGAGATGGGAATGAGCTTACGAAAGATATAAAAGAGCCAACACCTATGGGAGAACCTAAGATCAGTTACACTGCGGCGGAACCGACAAAAGAAGTGAATGTTGGAACCGAAGAAGAACCCAAAATACTAAAAATTGGGACTAAGATGGAGGCAGATGAAGAAGAAAGAACTATTGGTCTGCTGCGAGATTATAAAGATATTTTCGCGCGGAACATGGATGAGATGCCTGGAATAGATCCGTCTGTGGCGTGTTATAGGTTGGAGATTGACAAAAATACGAGGCCATTCAAACAAAGAATCAGAAAAATCGCGACAATGTATCATCCCCAAATAGAAAAAGAATTACAGAAGATGCTTGATGCAAGAATTATAAGACAAGCAAAATATCTAGAGTGGATAGCAAACATGGTTGTGGTTCCAAAGAAGAAAAAGGGGATACAAATTTGTATAGACTTTACTGATATGAATAAAGCTTGTCCGAAAGATAGTTTTCCGTTACCATATATTCCACAAATGGTCGAATCAGCAGCAGGAAATGATAGAATATCTTATCTAGACGGATATAAAGGCTACAATCAAATCCCTCTCGCGAAGAAGATCAGGAGCATACTGTTTTTTTCGCTCCAAGAGGGTTATATTGTTATACAAAAATGCCATTTGGTTTGCGAAATGCTGGACCAACATACCAAAGGATGGTAGAGAAGGTGTTTGCAAAATGGATACACAAAACGTTAGAGGTATATGTGGATGATATGTTAATAAAAAGTAAAGAAGCAAAAGATCATGTTCAAGATCTGAGGGAAATTTTTGAACAAATGAGGCATTTTAACATCAAAGTGAATCCAGAAAAGTGTATCTTTGGGGTTGCGTCAGGAAATTTTTTAGGTTACATTGTATCAAAAGAAGGAATACAAGTTGATCCAGAGTAAGTTCAAGCAGTTCGTGACATGCCAACACCTGCGACGGTGAAAGATGTACAAAAGTTAAATGGGCTCTTAGCTTCGTTAGGAAGGTTCCTTTCGCGATCATCAGACAAATGTAAACATTTTTTCAACATACTCAAAAAGGGGACGAATTTTAGATGGACAGATGAATGCGAGAAAGCTTTTCAAGGAATAAAAGAACATCTGACGAATATAACTATTTCGCAAAAAGCAGAACCAGGAGAAGAATTGTTAATCTATCTTGCGATAACTTCGCACGCATTAAGTGATGTGTTATTACGAGTAGATGCAGGTGTTGAGAAACCAATCTATTACATCAACAAAACATTTAATGCTGCAGAGAAAAAATATTCAAAAATTGAAAAATTAATTTTGGCATTAGTTTATGCAACATTTAAACTTCGCATATATTTTCAGGCACATAAAATAAGGGTGTTGACAAAGGTGCCAATTGAGTCAGTAATGAAGAATTCAAAAAGATCAGGCAGAGTTGAGAGATGGAATGCACAAGTAGGACATTTCAAAATCAAATATGAAATATTATCTTCACCCAACTCACAAGTTGTCGCAGATTTCTTAGCAGAATTTCCTCTAGAAGATGATGAAGCTGTGGAAGAAATGATGGATGTAGAAGAAGACCATGGAAATCCAAGAGATCTATTAACAGAGCCAGATAGATGGGAAATATTGGTGGATGGATCATCAAATGGGGAAGGCAACGGAGTTGGAATTGTTTTGATTTCGCCAGAAGGCACCAAAATAGCTTTTTCCTTCAGATTGGAGTTCACATCCACAAATAATGAAACAGAATATGAAGCTGTGGTACATGCCCTGAAGTTCGCAATAGAAATGAAGTTGGAAAATGTAAGGATTACAAGTGATTCGCAGCTAGTCATTCGTCAAATAAAAGGAGAATACACTACAAATGAACCATCCATGAAGAAATACAAGAAAATTGTTGAAGAATTGTCAGCGAAAATCCCAAAAAATAAAATGGAGACATATATCAAGAAAAGATAACAGACTCGCAGATGCTTTTGCTTTTATCTCAAGTATGATGACAGACCCAACTGCGAGATACATAAAGATACAGACACTTCTATCACTATCAATCAATAAAGAAGAAGAAGAAGAGGTAGATGTAATGATAATAGAAAATGGAGAACAAACACCCAATATCGAAGATTGGAGAGCAGAACTCCATGCATATCTGATGAAAGGAGAAACACCAAGGAATAGATTGGAGGCACACAAATTAAAGAGCCGTGCGACAAATTATGAACTAAGAGACATGGTATTGTATCGGAGATCCTTTAACGGACCATCTCTCAGATGTTTGGCATGAAAAGAGGGAGAAAAAGTGTTAAAAGCATTACATTATGGGGATGCTGGCAATCACAGCGGCGGAAGATCTTTGGCGTACAGAGCGAAAATGCAAGGTTATTACTGGCCATATATGCATGAAGATGCGAAACAAGTATCAAGGCGTTGCGAAGATTGTCAAAGACACGGAAAGAAAATACATGCACTGAGCACCATTAACATCCTCAACAAGTGTATGGCCTTTCGGAAAATGGGGTTTAGACATTGTGGGACCGTTTTTACCGGGATCTGGGCAAAGAAGATATCTGATTGTCGCTACAGACTATTTCACCGAATGGGCAGAAGTAAAGGCAGTACAACACATTCGCGACAAAAACATTTTTACATTCATATTTGAGAATATCATATGCAGATTTGGAATTCCCGCACAATTGTTATCTGATAATGGGAAACAGTTTGAAGGGCAGAATATAGAACTATTACTTAATGCATTTAAGATAAAATGTGGGAAATCAACTCCTTTATATCCACAGGCCAATGGACAGGCAGAAGCAACAAATAAGACAATCGCAGATATATTGAAGAAGAAATTAGAAGGGCATAATAGAGCATGGTGCGAACAGGTGCATAATGCAGTATGGGCTTACAACACAACCAGGAGAGAAGCTACTGGAATGTCACCTTTCTGTTTAACATATGGAGTTGAGGCTGTGCTACCGACATAAGTTATTATTCCCACAACAAAGAGAGAAGCTTGGGATAAAAATCTTAGTGCGGGTTTGATTTTAACAAAGATAGATGAATTAGAAGAAAAAAGAGAAAGGGCTTTACAACATATGGAAAACTACCAGCGAAGATTAGCCAGAGAATATAATAAACGTGTTAAAACACGCGAGTTCCAACCAGGTGACTTAGTGCTGCGAGAAACACCAATATATCAGCGAGAAAATGGTGGAGAATTAGCAAGAAAATGGGATGGACCTTACATCATTAAGGACATAGTTGGAACAGGGGCATACAGATTGATGGATCCTGAGGGTAAAGATGTGGGTCATAGACTTGATAGACCATGGAACAGATTGTACTTAAAGAGATATTACCCATAAAAGGTCTTGGGAAAGAGTAAACTGCGAAATGATGTATGATTGAAACAAAATGAATCTATGAGAAGATCTTGTGAAAGAATAATTGCGAGAACATACATATCCAAAACAAAGAAATAAGACGCGAAAAAATTCACAGAAATAATGACAAGAGATAATCAAAGATTAATGACATACTAGAAAGGGGCGAACCGACTATGGCGTACACCCTAGTTCGCGAAATCAAAATTTCGCAAGAGGCAAACGTAAGACCTAAAGTGCGTCATAGAAGGGGATACCTGTTGCATGGCTCAGCGAAGGTTACACCTCCACTGGAACCTGAGTCATGGAGATTTGGGGTCAATAAAGCCCATCCAGGAGAGGTACCACGGATTTTCAACCAAAGCTAATGACTTAGGTTGGACGACCGAGGGTCTCTTCTAAGGAGTGCGGCATCTGATCAAGGCGCCGAGGTACACGGTTGAGCCAAGAGTGTCCTTGGCGTCTGGAACTACCCTGGCCATTCTTGGCAAGTCTTGACGTATGCGGCACTCGACCCGAAGAAAACCCCACTTAGGGTGCAGTCTCGTAACCATAAGCCCTATAGGCAAAAGGGATAAGAGGCTGCGAAAACAACTGGTTGTTGTTAAGACCGGATGGGAGGAGCCAACCTTGTATGGTAGAGGTACGCCTCCTTGAAGGGGCAACTAGGGGGAAGATAAGGGCGGCACCCTCCATTAGGGAGTTGATAAGTGTCTTAAGACGCAAATGTCATGAGGCTTTATTTTCGCAAGAAAATTTAGGATTGTCATATTTGTGCGATAATCCTGAAGAGGCAATAATACAAAAGAACAAGATAAGAAGAGATCAATGGGTCAGTACATGAAAGTGTAAGGACGTCATGCGATTTCGTCGCAAGACGACAATGTCATGGGGCTTTATGTTCGCAAGAATATTTAGGCCTGATATTGTCGCTTCCTGCAGAGGCAATAATACTAGAGAAATGATAAGGCAAGATCAATGGGTCGTTACATGAAAGTGTAAAGACGTCCTGCGATTTTGTCGCAATGACAAGAGGTGGCGAAATAAGACCTTTAACTAGGAAGGAAAAATAAGACCACATGATGCAACAAAAAATTTATAAGAATTAACTATTACTTATGCAGATCATTCATCGCAAGAAAATTAATGAGAGGCAGTATGTAAATTATTAAATAATAAGCATTATCTTTCTCGCCTATGCGCGCAATAATAAAAGAGTAAATATACTTCAAGGTTGATTGAAATCCACCATTTGCAAGAAGTTATATTGATGAAGTAACCAAAAGAAGAAAAATTACACAAGAACTTCAAGATTCAAGATTAATTTTGCCAGGAGAAGATGGAATATTTTCATCAATTTTTTTCGCCAGAAGGAGATATTGGACGTTATTCGCCAGCTTTTTCATTTTCGCCAGTCTTCTCTTCATTCTGGTTTATTCTAGTTTCTTCTTCATTTGGGTTGTTATCAACAGTTGCATCATTAAGAGGAACTTCTTCTTCATTTGCGAAATCTTCGCCACTTTCATAATAATAATCGTTATCAGGAGAACAAGGAACTTCATCATCATCTACTTCCAAATGTTCGACAGATATAGGAGAAAGAGATTTGGACAATGAGATATCATTTACAAGAACTTCAGCCTGAGATGAACTTGGTGAAGGAGTGCTTTCTGGTGATTCCTACTTTGTATATCTTTGGAATAAGCGAGGTAATCAAATCTTCTTTCTGCCCGATCGCGAGAACAAGCAAGGGTAGAGGCAAGCAATGCATTTTCTTTGCGAATTTTGGCAAGTTTACACTCCAGAACAGAGATGGAGGAATGAAGATTTTTCTCGGATTCTGCGAAAACAAAAAATACAGAAAGTAATTCAGACGAGGGATTCGCGAGGAAGATATCATAAAAAGAATCAACAAAGAAAAAATGGTTGAGGCAGTCAAATTTTATGACTACCTTCCTTTTGCGAGATAAGAAATTGGGTTAAAGCCATGCAACTATTCTCCAAGTGGTCCATTGCATCGTCAAACTTATCTCCAACTAAACCTTTCAAGCGAGATCGAAGATTCTTTTCATTAGAAACGAGTAAGGCGTTTTCCTTCGCAAGAGAAAAGTAGGATTCTTCTAGCTTGGAGTACTGATCTTTGAGTTGGCTTGCTTTTACACTTAAAGTTATTCTACCTTGAATAAGTTTGTCTCTCTTAGCAGTAAATGATTCTGTTACTTCTTTAAGTTTATTTCTCAACGAGCAGAGAGATTGTTCTTGATCATTACATACTTTTTGACAAACGTTAAGTTGTTGCGAAGTGATCGCCACCTTATTTAAAAGAAATCGCTTTTCTTGAGATAGGGTTTCATTCTCATCTGATAAAGTTTCCAACTGCAAATTATCTTTAGTCAAAGAGTAAGAGAGGCGAGACAATTCACTACTTAATAAGTTTTGCTTCTGAATTAATTGAGCATTCTCCTTGGTAAGATTATCTATTTGATCAACAGAGTATGTATGAAGGTTATCTAATTGGTTATATTGATCCATCCAAGCATCTCTATTTACACGAGCTTCTTCAACTACGGATTCAAGTTGATATATCTCCATTACTCGTTTCCGGTGTAAAACTTAAAGGGTGAACAAGTGGTTTAAAAAAAAAAAATAAAAAAATAAAAAAAATTATACCTTTTAATTCTTAGTTCTTCTTGCGAAGATTGTCACGATCTAGGGAAACATTCTGAAGATTTTGATTTTGAAGATGAAGAGAGTCACATTTCAAGGTCATGGCTTGGAGATTCTCTTTTAAAGCTTCAACTTCTTTCTCAAAGGATGTTTGCGAAATCATTCTGTCAGAGCCAAAATACTTACTCAAAATTTCGCAGACACCAGATTTGATAGGATCAATGGAAGATTTCTTGACATCAGCTAAAACATCTGATAAAACCTTGAAAGCAATATCTATTCCTTCCAAGGTTTCTTTAGTAAAAGGGATAGATTCGGATGAAGAAGTGGTGATGGCAGAAGGTAGAAGAGTTGAATCATCCTTTTCCATAGATGCGTCATTTGAAGATGAAATTTGATGAAGATTAATGACTCGGGTTGAGGCAGTGTCAAGAGAAGAGATATTGACATCAGAAGAAGAGAAGGGTTCATTCGCAGCAGGGTTATCACCAGGAATTTCAACTACAGAAAGATCAGTTACATGGGAGAAATCTGTGGCGATACCTTCGCGAATAGGAAGTAAGGATTCAGCTTGCGAAGAGATCGCAGGAGATGTTGAAGGCTTAAACATAGGAAATGGGACGGAAGTTTCCACATTTTTAAGGTGGCGAGATCTTTTGAGGGGTTTGTCGACATTTTCATCACCCTGCGAATCACAATTCAGATAAGAAACAGAGGCAACAATATTGTTATTAAAAGAATAGTGTTTCTTACTACCTTTCTATTCGCAGGCTTCCTTTTGTTTACATTGACATTTTGCTGAGAACCCTTGGGAAGATTAGGGTTTTGGACCGTAAACTTGATGTTAGAGGTGTTTTTGCTGAAACATAAACAGTATGGGAATTATACGAAGATAAACAAAGGCAAATAAGACAATTTCAATAGATGAGATCAATTTCAGCAAAGTTGGCAAACCTTGATGGATCCATAAGAACAGTAGCAGAAAGATGAATTCGTAAAAAGTTGCAGACGACAAAAAGATTTACAGAGAATGTGGAGATGAAGAAGATGAAGTAAAAGAAACAAAATAGTTTTATGATAAATCTCTTCTTAAATAGACAAGAAAGTTGTGACCGGTTAGCATTTAATGTGTCGGTGGATAAGGGAATATTCAACACGTGTAAGCGGTAATGCTTAATTCATGGAATCTTGTCGGTAGAAAATTTAAGGAAAAAAATGGACAGTTGCGGCAATTTGAAACATTAGCTCTCATATCATTCTCTCCTTCACAGAGAAGACATGAGAAGAGGCAAGATGTATGATCAAAATATCGCAACATCAATACCATTGCGAAACACATTGCGAAGACATTGCAGATTGGTTACAGAAATGACGCGACAGGTGACGACTGCCAAAACACGAGAAAGATGTGAAGACCTAGAGAGATTTAGAAGTGTTACGAAATATAACACTTATATACTTGCGAGAATATCGCAAGTCAGATCCGAAAATAAAGGACAGCTTAGCTGTCACCCACTATGTAATATCCTATATAAAGAGCCGAACAGGCTTGGGAGAAGGGGAGAGATCTTTTGAGAGTGGAGGGAAAGTTTTGAGGAGAGAGAAAGTCTAGAGCAATAATTGTATTCTTGATTTCATTTCTTCTTTGTAAAAATTCTTTAACTCAATTAATAAAAGGTGTGATTGTTGATCTTAAAGATGGGTTGATTATTATGAATTCTTGTGAGGGATGTATTGTAGGATTTCCTGCAACTACACCATCGATGGATGAATGATGTTGCATCTGCTTCAGAAGTCTTGTCATGGAGATAGTGAAGACCCAGCGATTGTAGTTCAGTTTCACTTTGATCGTGTCGGTGGTGAATCAGTGTGTCATCGTCGAGATGTTTGTGCTGAAGCCAGAGGCGCCATTATCGAAGGTGTACTATTTGATTGGGAGTACAATTTGAAGACTTATTAGATACTTGAGCGTTGAAGCGTCGTATTATTTAAGCTTCTAATGTATTAGGCTTGATCGTCTCGGCCCCGAGTATCTTCTGTTGATTCAGCATTCCTTTCCTTGCAGTAGTAGGATTCAACACTTGTGCACACATCAGAGCTTTCTGATTTTGTGGGACATATGGACACTCCTGCAAGGCTATGGAGAAACGCCTAAAGTGTTCCTTGCAATGCTTGGGCATTATCTCAGTAATGAATGTCTCAATGCTCGATTCAGAGAAATGTCAGATTCAACCACTTGGTAAAATACTGCTGAAGTGAGATTACCAACTTAGAGAATCTTGCAATAGCAGAGATGCTAGCATAATTGAGTCCCCATGCTAGAATAACATGTGAGGAAATAAATGACATATACATGGGAGGAAAGAGACTTACCTGAGTGCAGGACTTTTTCATGAATGTCTATGCATCTTTTGCAGGTTCTTGTTTCAACCTCGTCAAAGTTCAAAATTCCTCCAAGTGCTCTGATGATGGAACGTCCGCCAAATCTTCTGGATCATAACTTTCTTTGTTGGAGAGATGTTCAACCAAAGACGCTTTGTTAGTAGTCATCTTCTCGGCATGAATCCACATCCATCCAAGAATCATGTCGTATCCGGGATCTTCCCTGATTATGTGAAACTTGGTTTCGTCCAGGTTGAGCCAACCTTCATTTTGAGAGTGATGTAACCGCATGCATCTCTGAGCGTTCCTTCATGGTCTCTGATTGAGATAAGAGATGAGTAGCAGCTTAGTTGAGTGATGCCTGCGACTCTGAGGGTTTTCAGTGGAATGTTGTTGATGGCGGTGTCAGCATCGATCAACATTCTTCAAAATTCATTTCCTCTAAGATGGACTGTGGTAAGCATTCCCTAGTCGTGCATCTCCTTGTTTGTGGATGAAGGTTCAAGGAGTATTTCCGGGATAGACAGATGTGTGACACAATGTAATTTGGTGTTGTGAACATGTCCTTCCTTTGTGTCTTAGACAGATAGAGCAATTTCACAGATACGCTCGATCAACGATTGAACTGCTTCTTTGACCGGTTGTTCAGAGATTGCAAAAGTTCTGATTAGGAAAGGATTCTTGTGTACTCCTTCAGTCCCTAGTTGAAGCTATTATGGATCAACCTTCTCTTTGAATAGGTGCTTCAAATATTGCAGTTACTTGTTGGATGATCGATGAACCTATGAAGGCGACAGTACCTGGGATTCTCCATTTCTTCTTCAGTTAGCTCTCTCCTGGTGAACGACAATTTGATTGCACCATCTTGAACCAGACTTCCAGTAACTCGATCACTCCTTCATGAGAAGAGAGAAGTTTGACTCTGTCTGATCATTTCCCCGTTCATTGATGTCGGGTCAAGGTTTGTGCATTTCAGGATTGGTTATCTTTTCTTCGCACCTTCAGAGGAGCCTGGGATGTTTGGAGAAGCGCTCTGATGCCGTGTCTCGGCTTTCCTTTCATTCCTTCTGGCAACAACGTTTGTTGAAGGCTGAAGATTATACTTATTGTTGACTAGGCGTCGGCTGCTTCGAGGTTCCTCTACCTTGCAGACTTTGCTCTTTACAGTAAAGCAGGTGCAGTAGTCGATGATCGTTTGGCTGCTTCATGAAGCTCTGAGAAAGTATGGAATTGAAGATTTTCCAGCAAGGCTCTGTAGACTGGGATCATTCCGTTGATGCACAAGTCCACCAGTTGTTATTCAGTGATATTCGAGTCATGACAATCCAAAGCTTGAACTCTGAACCTCTTCACATAATCGTTCGGATGTTCATTGATATTCTGAGACATTCTTCTTAAGTCGGAGAGAGTAATATGCTCTGAGACGAAGAAGTGTTTCCTGTAGAAGGCATTAACCATTTCTCCCCAACTAGCGATGCTCCCAGGTGCAATGTTGTTGTACCAGGTGTATGCTCGGCTTGTCAAAGATTTCATAATTCTTTTAGACGGACGACATGATTTTGTTCGTGCTCTCCTAGTGCCTCTAGGAATCGAGAGATGTGTTCTCGAGCGTTCCATGTTCCATTGTACAGTGTGAATGTTGGGGAGGTGCAGCCTTTCGGGAGAGGAATGCTTTGTGTAGAAGAAGGATACAAAGGTTGATGACGATGAACAGATGATGATTTGTCTTTTTTTCGATCCTTCATGGAGCGTTCCAGGTCCTCACGAGTGATGAAGCCTGCAGGTTCCTTTGTTGGTGGATTATCTGCAGCTTTGTGCACCTCATCATCATCTACTACATGGATCGGAGTGACTTCAGGATCATCATCCGGAGATGTTTCTTTGGCTTTTCCTTTCTTCTGAGCTTTCTCTGACATCTTGTCAGTGAGAGTTTTGAGATAATTGCACAGCTCTTTCCATGTGTTAGACATGTCAATCTGATTCTTGGCAAGAGTTTCTTGCACCTTAATGAGATCACCTATGGTAGATGGGTTTTCTCTAATTTCTTCGGGAGACTGACCGAAGAGAGGATTGTCTCCAATATTGGTTTGCGGAGGAGTGGTATCACCAGCACCGATGTTGGAAGCAGGAGTAGTTTCTAGAGTACCACCATTGTTCCTAGTGCTAGCATTGTTTGTGTTGAGATTGGTGACTGAACCTGACCTAAGATCAACCATTTTGTGAGAGTTTGATATTGCAACCAAGAGATTAATCTCGCACTGTGGTCGCCAATCTGTAGATGGGGAAAAAACGGTTTGCTGGTTTTTTAGGGAAATGAAGAGACGAGCGTGTCGAGACTCCTCGAACCAAGCAAACTGCTTAACCTCACACAGATGCACTGCAAAGGGAGTGCTTAGATTCGAGAGATCAATCTGTAGGACTCCGACCTAAACCAAGTCAATGGTCATTCCAAAGTCAAATCGGCCGCAAAGAGGGAGATGGGTTGATATGTAGGAGGGAAGATGAGAATTGTGTGGAATCGATGATGATCAAGGATTGTGGATGTGTTGAAGGTTTCTGCAATAATTGGTGAACTGTTGAGTTCGAATAAGTTCTGATAGATTGGTGAATTCTTGAGAGTAGTTACTTGAGAAATTCTGTGTGGACGATTGCTGATAGCTAGTGATCATTCATTGTCTTCAATCATGGATTCAGAGACTTATTTATATTGTCAGAGTTGTGAACACCTTAATCCCTGTAAGTGTGATAGTTTCATGAGTGGAAGAGTGGGCAAGTGGAAGATCGTGGTAAAGTCAATTCCATGTCGTGTGGAGACTTGACGGATCGTGCACCCACTACTTTGATAACTCCTTCAACTGTTTACACAACTTACGCACATTTCTCGTCGTGGATGAAATCCACGTGCTGTAGGCCGCCAGACCAAAACCCTAGTTGTTATCCCCCAATTTGACGTGATTGATGTCTCACGAATCGTGGAGTCTGCATGATGACGTGTATTTAGTTTGTCGGTTGTTGACCGATTAGACAATGAGTCTAGGTTTTGTTGAATCGATCATGTTTGACAAATGCTCAGCGATTCATGAATGTTAATGTTGCTCGTCTGAGCAAATATTATAAATTCAACGAGTTGTTGAATATTAATGAGTTACTGAATATATGTGGATTATTCGAGCAACTGAGCAAGTATTGCTCGATTCGATGAAATACTGATAAATTACTGAATATTGATAGTTGGATCAATATTCGAGCAACTGAGCAAGTATTTCTCAATCCGACAAATTACTGAATATCGAGAATTTGACGAGCAACTAAGCAAGTATTGCTCAATTCGACAAAATACTGAATATTGATAATTTGACGTGTAGTTGAGCAAGTATTTCTCAATTCGACAAATTACTGATAAATTACTGAATATTGATAGCTGGATCAATATTTGAGCAACTGAGCAAGTGTTGCTCAATTCGACGAAATATTTATTGGTAACGTGACCTAATAGAATATTAAAATATTGGTAGATTACCAAATATTAAAATATTGGTAGATTACCAAATATTATATGATTAATTCATATGCTGGTTGTTGAATCAATATAAATTCATTAGTGTTTGAATCTTGCTCAGAATGATGATTCATGGAACATTTATTCAAAACCCTAATTTCATATCATAGTTGATGAATCGCTGAAAATAGGTCATGAGTGATAGAGGAACCAACCACATGGGATGATGGGCATCCACGTGGTGCCCAGTGCTCAAGTGAGCATGCACCAGGGTTCCGAGTTGAACAGTCGGTGATAGAATGATGATTAAATGTCGGTTTCATCATTTATCGAAATATTGTTGGGTTCATCATTAGGTGATAAAACCTAGGTATGAAAGATGGGGACCGACCAAGAGAGCATGGGACCGGCTCTTGGTAGTCACAGGACCGGTTGTTGGTCGTTTGAGCAATCCCCATGTTGGTTGAAGAGAGTTTGGGCCCAATATGAGCAATTGAGAAAATTAGGTCAGAATTATGAAAACGCGTGGGACCGGCTTTGTGCAAGCCCTAGGAATGACTCTGGTCGGTCATGAAGGCATGCACGTGTTTCCATGGTATCCGTGTCTCCGTACTGAGAGTTTCAGTATTTTCTGATGTGCGTTCGAGCAACATTATGAATTTTCAGAAGAGTTTCATCTTGACTGAAATTCTTGATTTTTGTTGGAATGAGCATGTATGCTGAATTGATCAATATTTTGTAAATATTAAGAGTATTTTAACATATAAAATTTTTGTGAGAGGCTAGCCGGTCGTGTGACCTATTGGCTTTTGGTTTTTCATGATTCGAGCAAAATTTGAGAAGTTATGACGAAATCATGATTTTTGCTCAAACCCATGAGTTTCATGAATTGAGGAAAATAATAATTATAAAAGACTAGGGATTGCAAGGTGTGGGACCGGCCACGGCTAGGCATGGCCGGACGGCTATGTTGCCCGGTCCCGCACACCTTTCCCTATTTTATAATATTGTTTTTCATGAATCCGTGAAGTTATGGAGAATCCATGAATTTTTGTTGAAACAGAGGAGTTTCATGAGTTTGGGGATAAAAATCTAGGGATTGTGAGGTGTGGGGAAGGCCACGACTTGGTCATGGCCGGACGGCTAGGTTGCCCGGTCCCGCACACCTTTCCCTATTTTATAATGTTATTTCATGAATCCATGAAGTTATGGGGAATTCATGAGTTTTGCACAAAAACAAGGAAAGTTTCTAAAATCAAGGAGTTTTCATGAGTTCAAAAAAATAACAAAATAAGACAAAATAATAAAAGAGGCATGGGACCGGCCACGGCTAGGGAACGGTCGGCCGGTCGGTAGGCATGGCCCCTGGGCGCCTCTTATTATTTTATTATTATTTGTTGCTTTCTCCTGTTTTGCGTAGGATTCCTCATCTGTCCATGTTTTTGGATGCTCGTTTGTGCATCCAGGTGCTCAGTCGTGCATCATTGTCGAGTACACTTGCACCATTTTTGTGGGGCTTACTCAGTGACGGTTCAGATGCCCGATGGTTGAGTATTTATTGCTAATTCATGAAATTCAGTGTAGAATAATTCATGAAACAGAACAATAAAATGAGTAGTTATTTATTATCAATTCATAGGATCAGCTATGGATTCGACCATGAACTCGGAATAATAAAACAGGCATTATTATTCCATGGGATCGTGGATTCGACCATAGAATCGGAGTAATAAAATTATCTATTACCATTCCATGAGATTAGCAGTGAATTCGATCATGAAATTGGAATAATGAGATAATATAGTAGTTTATTGCCATTTCGTGAGATCAAGTCGTAGATTCGATCATGGAATCGGAGCAATTATTATTGCCATTCCATGGGATCAGGCCGTTGATTCGACCATGGAATAGGACCAATTTTATTGCCATTCCATGGGATCAGGCCGTGGATTTGACCATGGAATAAGAGCAATAATAGATCATTCTGGGAATTCAGTGGTGAATGTCACGACATAATTAATCTATTACAGAAAAGATATTAGCTAGTTAAAGCATCACATCCATTCTAAATGGTGCATAGTCAGGGAGTCACAGGTGTTGTTTATGACCTGAAGGCGTTACTGCTCTCAATCTGCGGAGAACCGCCTGAATCTATGCACGGTCTCTCCACATAGTCAGGGAACGGTGAGTGTCACCGACGTCCTGAAGGCGTCCGCCGCCCAACTATTCTTCTATGTGGAGGGGGGGTCTCTCTCCTGCAGTTAGGGAACAGTGAGTGTCACCGACGTCCTGAAGGCGTTAAGCTCTCAATCTACGGGGAACCGCCCAATTATGTTATTCCGCATAGAGGTCATGATGAAATCCCAGGGATCGAATCGCTCAGCTAGTGGGGATTTTCAAAAACATATTCATCATGGCTTCGTAAAATATGAATCGTTGCATGCCTGAAAGCCGTGTCGAAACATGCATCATGATTTTACGGTTTTGCCCTTTGTTGAAAATCCACCATCAACAGTGGGTAATGAATAGTGTTTCTTGCTTTTTTACCTTTTCACTATCCTGCCTGTAGTTGCAGGAAATCCTACACTACACCCCTCACAAGAATCCACACAACTAAGCCATTGAAGATGAACAACTATGATTTTTATTGATTAATTCCTTGAATGTTTACAAGATAAAATGGAAAAGAGCTAAAGAAATTACAATCACTACAAACTTTCTCTCTCCTAATGACTTGCCTAACACTTGGAAAAAGATCCCCCTCTCAACAGACTTGTTCAACTCTTTATATAGGGTAGTACATAGTGGATGACAACTAGACTGTCCTTTATTTTCGGGAATGACTTGCGAAATATCGCAAGTGTACAAATACATAATCTCGCAGTTCTCCTAGATCTCGCTAGATCTTCACACCTTTCTCGTGTTCTGGCTATCGTCGTCCATTGCGTCATTTATATTACTCGTCTGCGACGTCTTCGCAACGCTGTCGTTTATTGATCTCGCGAGGTATTGATGTCGCGATATTCTGATCCTACATATTGCCTCTTCTCATGTCTTCTCTGCGAAGAAGAGAATGTCATGAGAACCAGTATTTTGAAATGCCACAATCGTTTGTTTTTCATCAATTTTTGCCGACAAGATTCCGTGGATTTAGGGATGACTGTTTACACGTATCTAAAATTTTCCCTTTTACCTAAGCACATTTAATGTTATCCGGTTACTCTTTTCTTGACTATTTAAAGAGGAATTCCTTATGAAAGTATTTCTTTTCTTTTACTTTGTCTTCTTCATCGTCTGCAACTTTTTACTGCTGTTTTTCTTCATCGTCTTCTTCATAATTTTTCTGCTATTATTCTTCTGCTACTGTTCTCATCTTTCTTTTTCTGCTACTGTTTCTATGGAGCCATCAAGGTTTGTTAATTTTTCTGAATTTGATCACTTTGTGATTGATCTCTCTTATTGAAGTTGTTTTTTTTTGATACTGTTCTTCTTTTAATGATTCCCCTGCTGTTTTTGTTTTAGAAAGAACAAATCTACCACCAAGTTCACCATTGTGAACCCTACTATCTCCATGGGCTCGCAACCTAAAACCACTGTCACTAAAAGAAGTCTGCGAATAGCAAGGTATTTAAGAAACATTTACTCTTTTAATAACAATATTGTTGCCTTTGTTTCTTATTTAACTTGTAATTCGCAGGATGACAAAAATGTTGATAGGTCCCCCAAGAAACCTCGCCGTTCTAAACCTGTTGCACCTGCTGTTTTCTTTCCTACATTCAAACTTACAACTCCTCCTGCGAAATCTTCGCAAGATAAACCTACTGTTTCTACTTGCGAAAATATTGTTGATGATCTTTCTCCTATGCCTAAATTTTTCATAGATCAAATCCCTCATAACAGTCCCGTTGCGAATGAGACCATTTCTTCTCCTATTGTCAATGCCTCTACCATTTCCCCAGTCATTGATCTTCATGAGACTTCCTCTTCTCATGATATTCCTTTAACAAAATATGACTCATCTCTTCCTTCTTCTATCGTCGTTACTTCCTTATTTGAGCAAATCCCTCTTACTAAGGAAAATTTGGAAGGAATAGACGTGGCCTTAAAAGTTCTATCAGATATTGTGAACGATGCCAAGAAGACTTCTGTCGATCCTATCAAATCTAATGTCTGCGAGGTTTTGAGCAAATACCTTGGCTCCGATAGAATTTCGCAAACATCTTTGGAGCAAGAAGTTAATATTTTTAAGAATGATCTCCAAGATATGACTGCAAAGTGTAGTATTCTCCAACTTGAGAATCAAAAACTTCAAAATGTTTCGCTGGATCGTGATAATCTTCGCAAGAAGAACGAAGAATTGAAAGGTACAATCTTACCTCTGTATTTTTTTTTTTTTATTATTTTTTATCCTCAAGCCCTTGTTCGCCCTTCAAGCTTTAAACCAGAAGCGAAAAATGGAGATATATCAGTTGGAATCTACTGTTGAAGAAGCTCGAATGGATAGAGATGCTTGGATGGAGAAATTTAACCAATTAGATAATCTTCATACATATTCCGTTGATCAAATAGATAATCTTTCTAAAGAAAATGCTGACTTAGTTCAGAAACAAGGCTCATTAAGTAATGAATTATCTCGCCTCTCTTACTCTTTGACTAAAGCTAATTTGGAGTTGGAAACTTTATCAGATGAGAATGGAATTCTTTCTCAAGAGAAGCGAACTCTGTTAAATAAGGTGGCGATTTACTCGCAACAGTCTGATGTTGTCCAAAAAATATGTAAAGAACAAGAACGATCTCTTTGTTTGCTGAGAAATCAACTCGAAGAAGTTATTTCCGAGAAGGATAAACTTATCCAGGGTAGAATAATCTTAAGTGTAAAGGCAAACCAATTCAAGGAACAATGTTCCAAGTTAGAAGAGTCCAATTCTTCTCTTGCGAAAGAAAATGCCTTGTTTCTAACGAAAAAAGCTTGCGATCTCGACTGAAAGGCTTAATTGGAGATAATTTTGACAATGCTATGGATCACTTGGAGAATAGTTGTTCGGCTTTAATCCAATATCTTACCTCGCAAAAGGAAGGTAGTCATATTATTTGACTACCTTAATCCATTTATTTATTATTTTGTGATATTTTCCTTGCGAATTGATGAGTGCCAAATATTGCATATTTCTACATCTATTTATTGGCATTTAACTCATCTTTTGTGCTCATAAATCAGATATTATCCCAGATTCTGTATTTTCTTTGTTTTCAAGAATAAATATTTGTACTAATTAATTTTGTGTTTTTAGATAATAAATAAAGCTCGGAGAAATTGAGGAGCCAAAAGAGCAGAAAATTGGAGACGAGCATCTATGGAGCAAAAAGCCAAAGCCCGCGCGCGCATCAGTTGCAACCCATTTACAAGACATGGGCTTGAGTAGTCCAAGACCCGACCCACGACCCGGATCCGAGCCCGCATCACTCTGAGTCGTTGAGATTTGATCCAGTTTCATCCTACGGCCGCATCGGCCCTCGCATCGATCTCCCCTAGATCCTACGGTCGCTCCAACCTTCCCATCGACTTCTCACTGCACCTGCCTCACACCAAAACCGCCTACACCTACACCATCGACCAAACCCCATTTTCTCCTCCATCTTCTCTTTCTTCTCCCCCGACACAAAATCAGAGCTCCATCTTCTTCCCCTTACCTCCTCCCTCTCCCTGACAAAACCAGAGCCATCACCACCACCTCCATCTCCTGACAGCACCAACCGCGCCAGTAGCCACCTTCTCCGCCACCCTATATTAACTTATCTCCATCATAGCTTCTCCATACCTTAGAAGCTAGGTTAGAGATAAGTTAGAGCTAGGGTTTCACCAACAACCCAAGCATGGTCGATTCAGAGCAGAAAAGAGGTTGGGTTCGCTTTAATTGCAAGTCTTGAGCGTTAGAGAAGACAAGGGAGGTATAAATTGAGTGGTTCTTCTTTTTTTAGAAAAAAGGACAGTCAATTTTTAGGGTTCAAAAACATAGTTTAATTTCAGTTGTATGTTATCATGTTTGTGATGTTTTAAGTTAATTTGCTAGGATTAAAATGAAACCCTAACTCTCTGTTCTGTGGTTCAACTTTATTTGAGTTGTTTTTGCATGTTTAAGTTATAAGAGAAGTTCAATTCCAGCACTTTCAATGCATTGCTCTCACAATGAATGCCATGTATCCATTGTAGTTAGGATAACACTGTGTTGAGTGTGTTCAGCTCAAGCTTTAACCATCATTGCTAACCCTTTGACTAGTTGTGCTTAACTAGACAATTAGTGCTCTGGATTAGTATCTTTAGCTGACAATTGAATTATCCCCTGGTGAAACTCCGTAGATAAGCGATAGCCTGACACACTTTCCTTATCCGTCACAGGAACAAGAACCCTCAAATTAGTTGAATCACATAACCTGAATTAGTGGTGGATTTGATAATCCTAGTGCCTGTAATCTCTATAATTGTATTTCATCTTGTTATCATTGTTACAACCTTCAACTAGTCGTTTCGACACCCACAGCTCATACAACTCTGTCACTTCACTAGAAATCAGTTAGAGTAAGCCTTCGATCAGCTCTACAGCACCCCATTTCCCTGTGGATCGACCTGTACTTGCCACGCCTCCAATAGGCACTGTGCACTTGCAGTATTACAAGTAGGCATAAAATAAACCCCATTACACAGCCTACCAAGTTTTTGGCGCCGTTGCCGGGGAAGTGGTAGTATTTGTGTGTTGACCATTAGCTCACTTTACTGCATTTCAGCTCATTTTTGTACATATGTGTTTTTGAAATCTCTCGCATCATTGCCTTGTGGTGTACTTTAGTGTAATTATCTCATTAGAACATTTACATCACCATTATTATCATCTGTGGCTTATTAGTCTGTTGCTCTTGCACTTCTAGATGTAATTTCTTGCAGTTGGTTAGTCACTTCATAGTATAACAGCATTCTGTAGCTTAGTGTACTTCATCTGGTGCTCTATTCTTCATCATTGTTTACTCACATTTTCCTGTATCTAGTTGAAGTCTATGTGTGTTTAGATTGCCATCTTTCATCTACTTGGTTCTCCATTGCTTGCTTGAAAAAGCTGCCTTTGCATTCATCAATAATCTGCAGCTCCAATCCATTGGTCCTTATACTCTTGCTCTTCCTGTGCAAAACTGTGTACTAAAACCTTCCTTTGAGCTCATAGGTACCTTACTTGCTGTTGTAAAACCCAAGGAGGAGGAGAAGACAAAGCAGCTGAACCTGTGGAGTTCCTAAACCCAGTTTAATACTGGTGGTATCGTATTCTATCCTTGCTCTGTGTGATGATTATATGTATGAGAACTCTGAATGCATGATAGACCTGCTAACTTGCTAGCCCCCTGAAGCTGCAAGTTTGAGCTACCAGCTTTGAAAGCCAAACTAGCTAAAAAACCCCAGTGGAAGTTGATAGGTGTAGAATACACCGTATTTACTATCTAGTAGTTTATGCTTTCTTTGCTATTTTTCGTGTAAATTATGTATTTTACGCTTGTTTTGAGTTTTATAGCTACTATGGAGTCGCACGGAGGAAAAGAAGAAGAAATCACCCAATTTAAGTCAAAAGGGCAAAAAGGTCATTTTACGGGCGAACACTATCCGGAGCCCAAGAGGGTTAAGGGGCTCTCATTCAGTGGTACCCCTTATCACTCAGCAGTGGGTGTTATTAACACTGGGTAGCCCTTATCCAGAGGATGGTTATCTTTGGTAGCATCCAATTGGGTCGGTCCTAACCGTACCCGGATCCAAACCCGAAACCGAATCCGCCCCAGCTTTCGTATCCTACCCTAAATCGAGAGAAGTCTCCCAATCTCTCATTCGTTTCATTCATTCACCTGAAACTGAGAACGAGAAAGAAAAGCAGCAGAGCTCCTGTTGGTTCCGACTTCCGAGAGCTGAGAAATTCATGGAGGTTCAATGGAAGATTGAGACGATGAAGAAAGAAGAACTTGTTTGATCTGTAGATGCTGTACTGTTCTTGGAGATGAACGAAATGGTTTGGGTTGAAATCTGTTGCTGAGTCTGAAACAGATCTAGAAATTGAAGTTGAGAAAGAGAGGCATCGGCTGCCGTTGCATCTGTGATGAAATTGTGGAAGGAATTGAGGCAGAGAAGAATCAAAGATGGATTCGATTGAGAGATGAAATCAAGGGTTCTGTGGTGATGTTCAAGAAATTAAAACAATAGGGTTGGCTGCTGCTGTTAATCGAGAGAGACTGATCAGATTGAAATTAGGGTTGAGGTTGCAGTCAGAGAGGAGAAAGAACATGGGTCTGTGTTGAATCGAGAGAGAAGAACAGCTACTGCTGCTGTCATAACAGAGATCGAGACACAGAGTTGATGAATCTCGGTGCAGAATTGAGCTTGAAGAAGAGATGGGTTACAGAGATAAAGAATTAATGGGAGACAAAGAAGGTGATTAAATGGCTGAAGATGGTACTGCCGTGATGAAGATTCAGGGTTCTCTGTGTATGATTGGTATTTTGAATAAGAAAGGGGATCTGTGGGTTAATGGCAGATGAAAGAAATTGCAGAATGGGGTATAGATGAATGTGTAGGTTTGTCACAGGAGAAGATTGCAAAGTGAGGCCTGAATGTGGCCGTAAATGTCCTGTAATTAGCGAAACTCGGCCAAATCATCCTTCTCAAGCGAGTCGACTCGGACCGATCCGGACGATCCCGATGACCGATCCCAACCGAGTTGATGACCGATTCCAGGTAGATCAAGTCACCGAGTAAGCCGACTCGATTCGACTCACCTGAGTGAGTCTAGTTAGCCGAGTCGAAGCTAACTCGAGTCCGACTCACTCCTTCTCCTTGACCTTTGACTAACAGTTGGTGACGGTTGACCTGTTTGGAGTTAGTCCTAACGGTGGGTGACGGAATATTCCGTCGAATATTCTCTCGACGGAGAAAATTTCCGTGTGGCCGGCGGCGACTTATTCCGCCGGATTCCGCCACAATCCCGCTTTTCCTGGGCGAGCAAAAATTCCGAGAATTTTCTATGGACTTCTCTCATGGGTGTGAAGACTTGGGCTAGGAATTGGATGGAGAATTGGACTCAAATTTGGAAAGAGAAGGTGGAAGAGTTGAGAAAAGCTTGGATTTGGAAATTGAATTGCAAAAGAAAAAGGATTCTATTCCTTGGAAGATTTGGAGAATGTTGAAGCCTATAAATAGAGAAGTTTTCTACAACTTCTATATACCTCTCTACACATCTCTACACACAACAATTCTTTTCTTTTCTTATCCTTTGTGTGAACTCTTTAACATGAGTAGTTAATTTTATTGATTGAGAATGAATTCCTAGTTCTTAATATGATTTGAGTTTTTGTTTTTAATTCTATCTTGAAGTTTTCACATGATTATCGTTTGTTTTTACTAATAGGAATGATCTTAATGACATTCATGATTGATTGATAGATTGTTTAGAATGCATGCTAAATTGATTTGTTAGTTTAATCTAAATCTAGTATAAGTTAGGGAATAAGTAATCGTTCTCGACACTTTACACAAGTAGAAAACACAAGACCTTGCGGAGGGATTCCGTGGAGCAATTGTGTGTAGAAACAACGCTAGAAAGTGGACCAAGCGAACCGAGTTTAACTACTAGTACTAAACCTAAATTCATAAATCTTAATGCATTCGGGAATTACATCTTGTAAGCGAACCTCAAGGTGGTTCTTTTGAATAGAATCGATAACTAAGCGGACTGTTACTCGGTGAAATTAGGGATTTTGGGGCTAGCTAAGCGGACCTGCTATCCTACGGTTGGTGATAATCTGTGACTAATAACAAGTAGAAAAGAACATAACTTTAATCATTGTTTTGCAACAAAGAAGGATTCCTTGATCTTGTCTCTCTTATTGCTTTCATCTTTCAACTCTCGATTTTAATTACTTTGTTTATTTTCTTTTGCTTTTTACACCCCCCTTTCGTGACAATTTTGACAACTAGAATCTCTTGCTCCTCGTGGGATCGACCTTGACTACCCTATATTACTTGTTAATTAGGTAGTAAAGTATTAATTAATTTGAATGATTGCAGATCAGCTGGAGTTGAATGAGCATCTGGAGATGGTGGTGAACTGGTGCTGTTGAGATTATGTGATAAGTTGATGGAGCTCGAGTGCAAGTGCGACAATCGATGTAATTATGATGAAGTAACTGGTGTTGGTAGTGAAGCAAGGTGAAGGTGTTGGCGGTGCGGGGTTTGTGCTTTCAGCGGTGATCGAATTGGGTGAGGCTACAAAGAGTTATACTGTTGAGCTGTTATTTACACAGGGAGGATGATGCTGCAAAGTGTTGAGTTCACTTTAAGAAGCAACAGAGGAATGGGTACATGAAGGTGATGCTGATGAATATGAATGAAATCGAGTAGATGAATGTTAGGCTTCTTAACAGGTGAAGAATAATAGCCTGAAATTGGCTGGAAAGTCCTGTAAATAGCCGAAACTCGGCCAAATCATCCTTCTGGCGAGTCGACTCGGACCGATTCGGACGATCCCGATGACCGATCCCAACCGAGTTCGGTGGCCGATTAGGTTATTTGAATTAGATTAAGTCGGCCGAGTAAGCAACCGATTCAAGAATCGACTCTGCTGAGTAAGCCCAGTTAGCTGAGTCAGAAGCTAACTCGAGTCTGACTCTCCTTTCCCTTTGACCCTGTTGACTAACAGTTGACTGACGGTTTGACCTTTGACCGTTAGTCTTAACTGTGGACCGGACGGAATATACCTTGACCGGTGGAGAATCTCAGTTGGCCGGCGGTGACGTATTCCGGCCATAATCCCAGCTTTCCGGCGAGCAAAAATTCCAGAATTTTCTATGGACTTCTTTCATAGCTTTTGGCGCCGTTGCCGCTTCTTGAGCAACAGGCGATTTTAGTTGTTTTTATTTTTCTTTTTGCTTTATTCTTGCTTTGTTGGATTCTATTCCGTATCTAACTTAAGTTTTTGAATCTTATTTCAGGTGCCGGTTTTCCATGTATGGTGGACGAGAGCAAGCATATTACAACAATCAATACGGTTTTCAACCTCAACATTATGACAATTTCCAACCATCCTTAGGATACAATCAAAACCAATCTTTTGGCTATGATCAAATTCCTACAGAACCTTATGGATATTCTCATACATATCAACAACCTTATGACGGGTATGTAAGTGGACAATCACGAGGATGGGAGGATAGTTTTTATGATCAGAAATTCTCTAGTTTTGCAGATAAGATGACTGCCATGATTGAGGATCTTCAACAAAAGTTTCAAGAATCCCATCGAGAAATTCAAAGGAATTCGGAGAAAATATACGAACAAATTAACAAACCTTTGGAGACTTTTGATGACGCTAGTGTAGATTACTCGAGCCTTGATCTTAATAATGATCAATCACCTATTCAAAAGGAAGAGCTTGAGGAAGATGCATTTATTGCTTGGCAAAAATTTCTTAGGGAAAGATGGGAGTCCGCGGAAGTGTATGAGTGTTCCGACAATGAGGAAGTTATTCCAACTCCGGATCATAATAACGATCCTTCACCTATTCAAAAGGAGGAGATTGGGTGTGACTTACCTATTGTTGTAAACGGTGTAACACCCGCACAAGAAGATTTTACAATCTATACCGATGAAAATCATTTTAGTGAATGGCCCGATTCCGATGATGAGAATGTTGAAGAGATGATTATAGAGGATGAAACCACATTCATTGATTTTGTGGAAGACCCAATTGAACTTGCCAATGATTTTAATGATGTCGAGACTTTGGTTAAGGTAGAAAACGACGAAGAATGGTTGCAAGGTTTAATAGAGGACCACGATATACAAGAGGTAAGTGATTCACTTGAATTTTTTAAGGATGAAGAGGATTCTATAATACAAGAGATTGTGCAAGGTTTGTCTAACCCTTTGCATATTGATTCTTCTCCGTTACCTCTTATTGGTTTGAATGTATGTGCTTCGAAAGTATTTTTGGATGATTTTGTTTCTAGATATCCACCATTGGAAACACTTGATTCTAACACCATGCAGGTTTGCCAAGAGGAATACATGGACATTCCCAAATTCTATGTTCTTTATACACTTCCGAGTGTGGACGAGAATAAGTGTGGGGGAAATTTCTATCGAGCGATAACATCACTATTGTTTTCTTGTGCTAACATTTGTATGGAGTTATTGTTTTCAAAACAGGTATTATGGGTGGATCCTCAAATTTTCCGATTGTTAGTATATGGGGAATGAATCTTGCAAAAGCTAAGTCGGGCCGTCGACTTTAAAACAAGCGCTTAATGGGAGGCAACCCATAGGTTTTGTATTTCTTATTTTTTTGCTTTTTGTTATTTCTTTTTCTTGTTTCTTATCATGTTAAAATTTCCCACCTTAACTTTACTAGGAGGATTCAATTACATTGAGGACAATGTAAGGTTTAAGTGTGGGGGAGTGGTTAAGCATGTTTTTAAAACAAAAATTACAAAAAAATTAAAAATTTTTAAAAAAAAAAAAAAAAAAAAAGTTTTACATAAAAACTTCAACTTTTAAAGATTTTAGAGTCACTAGTATACTTCTAGGTATGTTTACATAGAGATTTTGACCGACATAATTGAACTTGGAAATGTTAGAGAATTACATTCGGATTTCTTGTTTGTTTGAGTGTTAAATAATGGATTTAATCATGCCGGTGATGCGAATTTGGTGCAGGGAGAAATGCGTTATTAGAGTTGCTGATCAATCATTAGTGGAGACTACCCGTATTCATATCATGTGAGGCACCGACCAGAAATTTTCCATCTACTAAAGAGCTCTTTTGAGTGTGTGTCACCGTACGTTAATTCCGGGTAGAATGGTGAGCTACCCAACTTCCCACCACTAGAAGCACTACTCTTTGATCTCTTGAGTGCTAATTTTGTCAATCATGAGGGTGACGTCTATAGATGAAAGCTTCCTTCTTGTAGTTCGATTTGCAGTTAGCACCATTCTCTCTCGCGACAACAACGGATCCATAGAAACACATTCATCATCAACAAGGAGCAACATCAAAATCTACAAGGAAAGTTGGAAAAGTTTAAGGTTTACAAGCAACGGAACGAGAAAAAGAGCAAATTTCAAATACAAGTAAAGCAACATACAAATGAGCGGATTTTACATATATGTTGAGGACTAACAATACAATGAGCATAATTATACATACAAGTATGAAGACTTATTCATGAAAGCGAAGAAAATTAAAAGGTGAGAATTTTTGAAGTTTATGATTTCAAGACGATACAAGTTGTGAAGAATCAAGCGGTAAAATACTTCTTCCACGGCCATGGTTTATTTTGTATTTAATTTCTCTTGTTTTCAAAAAAAAAAAAAAAAAAAAAAAAAAAAAAAAAAAAAAAAGAGAAAAGAAAAGAAAAAAAAAAGAGAAAAACAAGAGAAATATTTGTTCTTATTTTTATTTAATGAGCCGTGGGGAAGGAAAATTTATAAGGAAGTTTCAAGCGACAAGGATTTCAAGGTAAAGAGTTACAAATTGTTAAGGATTTATGAAATTCAAGGGTTTATCATCAATAGTTGAAACCGAAGACGAAGACCAAGAAGATCAAGACGAGGAGCGGAAGACGTTTCTATTGGATGCCGTGAGAGTGGTGTTATCATAATTGGCAATCGGATGTGAAGGTAAGTAAGTAATCTCATCCTCGATAAAAAATGGTTGATTTCCTTTCTTAGAGATCGTTAGAAAAATGGTTTTTCAAAATATTAAAAGATGTGGGTTTTTCAAAATTTCGGAAGATGTCCTTCCCACCATTCAACGTGTTGCAGGATTCCTCTCTTCATTCCTACCTGCACACATGTGAGAACCATAAGAGGCTGTCTTTTTGAGTGCAATTATCATAAAATCCTTTTTGGTGAGGCGTGAGTCGAGGCGAAATGCTTATTGATCGTTTCTCAAACACGCGTTCTCTCATTATGGTGTGATTATTTCTCACTCAACATTTAAGAATGAGAATATGTTCTTTGGTATTTCTAACTTCTTATTACTAGCATGCAGAAACTCTATGTCCTCATAGCTTTTTGGATGCTTAGGACGCTTGAACGCTTTGAAGTTGTGAGTTTTTAGTTTGATTTGCTCGAGGACTAGCAAAGTCTAAGTGTGGGGGAATTTGATAGGTGTAGAATACACCGTATTTACTATCTAGTAGTTTATGCTTTCTTTGCTATTTTTCGTGTAAATTATGTATTTTACGCTTGTTTTGAGTTTTATAGCTACTATGGAGTCGCACGGAGGAAAAGAAGAAGAAATCACCCAATTTAAGTCAAAAGGGCAAAAAGGTCATTTTACGGGCGAACACTATCCGGAGCCCAGTAGTGGTTAAGGGGCTCTCATTCAGGGTACCCCTTATCACTCAGCAGTGGGTGTTATTAACACTGGGTAGCCCTTATCCAGAGGATGGTTATGCTGGGTAGCATCCAATTGGGTCGGTCCTAACCGTACCCGGATCCAAACCCGAAACCGAATCCGCCCCAGCTTTCGTATCCTACCCTAAATCGAGAGAAGTCTCCCAATCTCTCATTCGTTTCATTCATTCACCTGAAACTGAGAACGAGAAAGAAAAGCAGCAGAGCTCCTGTTGGTTCCGACTTCCGAGAGCTGAGAAATTCATGGAGGTTCAATGGAAGATTGAGACGATGAAGAAAGAAGAACTTGTTTGATCTCAGATCTTTGCATGTTCTTGGAGATGAACGAAATGGTTTGGGTTGAAATCATTCCGAGTCCAAAGCAGATCTAGAAATTGAAGTTGAGAAAGAGAGGCATCGGCTGCCGTTGCATCTGTGATGAAATTGTGGAAGGAATTGAGGCAGAGAAGAATCAAAGATGGATTCGATTGAGAGATGAAATCAAGGGTTCTGTGGTGATGTTCAAGAAATTAAAACAATAGGGTTGGCTGCTGCTGTTAATCGAGAGAGACTGATCAGATTGAAATTAGGGTTGAGGTTGCAGTCAGAGAGGAGAAAGAACATGGGTCTGTGTTGAATCGAGAGAGAAGAACAGCTACTGCTGCTGTCATAACGAGAGATCGGGACACGAGTTGATGAATCTCGGTGCAGAATTGAGCTTGAAGAAGAGATGGGTTACAAGAGATAAAGAATTAATGGGAGACAAAGAAGGTGATTAAATGGTGAAGATGGTACCGCCGTGATGAAGATTCGTGGTTCTCTCGTGTATGATTGGTATTTTGAATAAGAAAGGGGATCTGTGGGTTAATGGCAGATGAAAGAAATTGCAGAATGGGGTATAGATGAATGTGTAGGTTTGTCACAGGAGAAGATTGCAAAGTGAGGCCCGAATGTGGCCGTAAATGTCCTCAGTAATTAGCCGAAACTCGGCCAAATCATCCTTCTCGGCGAGTCGACTCGGACCGATCCGGACGATCCCGATGACCGATCCCAACCGAGTTCGGTGACCGATTAGGTAGATCAAGTCGGCCGAGTAAGCTTCGACTCGATTCGACTCACCGAGTGAGTCTAGTTAGCTGAGTCAGAAGCTAACTCGAGTCTGACTCACTCCTTCTCCTTGACCTTTGACTAACAGTTGACTGACGGTTGACCTGTTTGACAGTTAGTCCTAACGGTGGACTGACGGAATATTCCGTCGAATATTCTCTCGACGGAGAAAATTTCAGGTGGCCGGCGGCGACTTATTCCGGCCACAATCCCAGATTTCCGGCGAGCAAAAATTCCAGAATTTTCTATGGACTTCTCTCATGGGTGTGAAGACTTGGGCTAGGAATTGGATGGAGAATTGGACTCAAATTTGGAAAGAGAAGGTGGAAGAGTTGAGAAAAGCTTGGATTTGGAAATTGAATTGCAAAAGAAAAAGGATTCTATTCCTTGGAAGATATGGAGAATGTTGAAGCCTATAAATAGAGAAGTTTTCTACAACTTCTATATACCTCTCTACACATCTCTACACACAACAATTCTTTTCTTTTCTTATCCTTTGTGTGAACTCTTTAACATGAGTAGTTAATTTTATTGATTGAGGATGAATTCCTAGTTCTTAATATGATTTGAGTTTTTGTTTTTAATTCTATCTTGAAGTTTTCACATGATTATCGTTTGTTTTTACTAATAGGAATGATCTTAATGACATTCATGATTGATTGATAGATTGTTTAGAATGCATGCTAAATTGATTTGTTAGTTTAATCTAAATCTAGTATAAGTTAGGGGAATAAGTAATCGTTCTCGACACTTTACACAAGTAGAAAACACAAGACCTTGCGGAGGGATTCCGTGGAGCAATTGTGTGTAGAAACAACGCTAGAAAGTGGACCAAGCGAACCGAGTCTAACTACTAGTACTAAACCTAAATTCATAGATCTTAATGCATTAGGGAATTACATCTTGTAAGCGAACCTCGGGGTGGTTCTTTTGAATAGAATCGATAACTAAGCGGACTGTTACTCGGTGAAATTAGGGATTTTGGGCTAGCTAAGCGTACTGCTATCCTACGGTTGGTGATAATCTGTGACTAATAACAAGTAGAAGAGAACATAACTTTAATCATTGTTTCAGAACGAAGAAGGATTCCTTGATCTTATCTCTCTTATTGCTTTCAACTTTATCTTTTAATTGCTTTGTTTATTTTCTTTTGCTTTTTACACCCCTTTTGTGACAATTTTTACAACTAGAATCTCGTGCTCCTCGTGGAATCGACCTTGACTACCCTATATTACTTGTTAATTAGGTAGTAAAGTATTAATTAATTTGTTGTGGTTACGACACGCATCAGAAGTCAACTGAGTGAGTTGACACCACAAATCCTGTTGAGCCAAGTGTTGACAGACCCCTTGCATACCTTGAGCTTACCACAAACCCTATTGAGCTAAGTTGCTCTGTACACTTAGCATTTTCTTCCCAGTCAACTACATCTGTGAGACTCTCTGAGATTTGTAAGCTGTCATTTTCACTTGTTGAATGCTAAGCATGCTAGACCTTGCTTGAGACTTTGTGTGAGACATCTACACCCTTGTGTGAGTTGTTGAGCCAAGTTGTTGCCAGACCCCTGCATCTGCTGCAACTTGTGTGTAAACCAGTGACCACCACAACCATCTACCCTGCAATTGGTGGTGCATAAAGTTGTGAGCATTGAGGTCAACTGACCCTGTTGCTACCTTGCCTTAGCTAATTGCCATGAGAGCTTAGCTCAAGTGGTCTTTGTGATCACACAACCCCGCCGATATCTCGCATGTTTATGTATAATCTCCGAGAATTGAAATCAATTAACTATGTTGACACCCCCGAGCATGTGTAAAATACTAGCCTTGTTCATTTGTTGTCATCTTGCCTGATCCGTTAGCTTGTTGACACTCTGTGGTATATGTAAAATGCAAGCATTGTGTATTTGCTGATTAACCTGTTAATGCTGTGAAGTTTGTTAACCATGCAAATATCTTGAGATTGTGTATCTGTTGCTGCTACATCTGTACACCAGCTTCTATAACTTGTGTGTGCACCTTGGGTGATTGAAAGAGTTGTTAAATAGCAAGGTTAGTGATAGCAACTAGCTTGGTTTTCAAATACACAACCCAGCACATGCTTCACCATTGAGTGAGCACAACCCTTCACCCTATGCACTTCACACTGTTTTTACTTTCCTGTGCTTCTGCCAACCTGTGCTGTTCACACATTGTGTGACCTCTACCAGCAACTACCAGCATTTTTGTGTTGCAGTCTTGTATTGGTGTCAATCTTTGTGGTTGTTGCTCTGAAATGCCAACCAGTGCATAAGCTGATGCTGCACTAAGGCCTGTGTGTGTGTACTTGCTCAGCTGTGCTGAGCACAAACCAATCAGCACATTACCTGTGCTGTGCTGTGACTTACCTGTGCATAAACTTGCCAAGCAAAGCTGTGAATCTCCAACAGCAAGCACTTCTTTGTGTTTAATTTTGAGAAATTGGGTGTTAGTTTTGTGAGTTGTATCTCACTGGGCTTTCCATAACCAGTGATGTATAACCTGAAGCCCGCATAAGCTGTGTAACTGGGCTGTTAACCTGCAACAAATTGAAGCCCATAACCACTGGGCTGGGCATTTTCAAGCACTCCTGTGTGCTTGAAGCTTGTATTGGTGTGCCATTTTCTTTGGAGTTTTTGCTTATCTGTGTTGAATTTGATTGTATGTTAACATGCTAGATGCGCTAGCTAGGCTATGATTGTGTCTTTTAGAGACCAAACAAATCGACTAGTTAGAATCCGCCCGGACGAAATTGTCAGCGTACCCAGTTCTTCAACAGAAAGCCCAAGTCCAAACCCATCTGAAACAGAAACCATGGGTGATGAACAAAACCAACCCCGTAGTCTCAAGGACTACATGTACCCAACTAGGGCAAGCCAGCCCTCTTGCATCATTCTTCCGGCTGATGCTTGTCGGTTTGAACCGAAAGCAAGCACCATTCACATGCTACCGTGTTTAGAGGGGTCGATCCGAAAACCCCTACCATCACGTGAGAGATTTTGAGGATATTTGTGGGACTCTGCGTTTTAACCAAATGCCGGAGGAGTCCCTCAAACCGAGATTGTTTCCTTTTTCTCGAAAGACAAAGCCAAGTCTTGGCTTCATGCCCTACAACCACGGTCCATTAGAACATGGGATGACCTCACAAAAGAGTTTTTCCAAAGTTTTCCCCAACCATAAGACGGCGAAAATTCGCCAAAGTCTAAATGGTTTTGTGCAATTAGAAGACGAAACTCTAGCAAAGTACTTGGAGAGATTCAATGAATTATTACTCCAATGTCCCCACCATGGTTTTGAAAAATGGAGACTCGTCCAAATTTTGTATGAGGGTCTAGATATTAGAACCCGAACCACGATCAGTCAATGTGCAATGGTGCATTTATTGACAAGAGTGCTGATGATGCTTGGACTTTCTTAATCGAAGTCGCTGAAAAGACTCAACAGTGGGAGTCCAACGGACTACCCCCTGTTGATGGTGGTTTTTAGACAAGGGGTAAAATCGTAAAACCCCATGACCTAGTGTTACCCGAAACACATTAACTAAGAGCATTTAACTCAGGTGTAAACAATTAATAGGGGTATTTTTTCAAAATACCATATTAGGGTTTTCAACACAGAACCCTAATTCCAAAATCAAGCCGCACCCTGCGCACCATGGCTGCAATGCCAAACCAAGCCGCATACTGCGCACCATGGCAGCAATGCCAAACCAAGCCGCATACTGCGCACCATGGCAACAATGCCAAACCAAGCCGCACACTGCGCACCATGGCAACAATGCCAAATCAAGCCGCACCCTGCGCACCATGGCAACAATGCCAAACCAAGCCGCATACTGCGCACCATGGCAGCAATGTCAAACCAAGCCGCATACTGCGCACCATGGCAACAATGCCAAACCAAGCCACATACTACGCACCATGGCAACAATGCCAAATCAAGCCGCACCCTGCGCACCATGGCAAAAATGCCAAACCAAGCCGCACCCTGCGCACCATGGCAACAATGCCAAATCAAGCCGCACCCTGCGCACCATGGCAACAATGCCAAACCAAGCCGCATCACCGCGCACCATGGCAAAGCAATGTCAAACCAAGCCGCATATCGCGCACCATGGCAACAATGCCAAACCAAGCCGCATACTGCGCACCATGGCAAAGAATGTCAAACCAAGCCGCATCTCGCGCACCGCGGCAACAATGCCAAATCTCCAAGCCGCTATGCCTTTGGCCCACGCCAATTATAGCGCCCTAGGCTTGCAAGACTTGCAACTAGGTCAACATGGCTGCACGTGCCATTGGCACATGCCAACACGTGTCGCAAGCCATATTTCCAAAGCCGCTACGCCTTTGGCCCACGCCAAATATAGCGCCCTAGGCTTGCAAGACTTGCAACTAGGTCAACATGGCCGCACGTGCCATTGGCACATGCCAACACGTGTCGCAAGCCATATTTCCAAAGCCGCTACGCCTTTGGCCCACGCCAAATATAGAGCCCTAGGCTTGCAAGACTTGCAACTAGGTCAACATGGCCGCACGTGCGATTGGCACATGCCAACACGTGCCGCAAGCCATATTTCCAAGCCGCTATGCCTTTGGCCCACGCCAAACATAGCGCCCTAGGTTTGCAAGACTTGCAACTAGGTCAACATGGCCGCACATGCCATTGGCACATGCCAACACGTGCCGCAAGCCATATTTCCAAGCCGCTATGTCTTTGGCCCACGCCAAACATAGCGCCCTAGGTTTGCAAGACTTGCAACTAGGTCAACATGGCCGCACATGCCATTGGCACATGCCAACACATGCCGCAAGCCATATTTCCAAGCCGCTATGCCTTTGGCCCGCGCCAAACATAGCGCCCTAGGTTTGCAAGACTTGCAACTAGGTCAACATGGCCGCATGTGCCATTGGCACATGCCAACACGTGTCGCAAGCCATATTTCTAAGCCGCTATGCCTTTGGCCCACGCCAAATATAGCGCCCTAGGCTTGCAAGACTTGCAACTAGGTCAACATGGCCGCACGAGCCATTGGCACATGCCAAACACACACGCAGATAGCCTAACTTGCAAACCGTGCAACCTACCACCAAGGCATTCCGCACATGCCATTGGCACATGCCAAACACACACGCTGGTAGCCTAACTTGCAAACCGTGCAACCTACCACCAAGGCATTCCGCACATGCCATTGGCACATGCCAAACACACACGCTGGTAGCCTAACTTGCAAACCGTGCAACCTACCACCAAGGCATTCCGCACATGCCATTGGCACATGCCAAACACACACGATGATAGCCTAACTTGCAAACCGTGCAACCTACCACCAAGGCATTCCGCACATGCCATTGGCACATGCCACACACACACACACGGTAGCCTAACTTGCAAACCGTGCAACCTACCACCAAGGCATTCCGCACATGCCATTGGCACATGCCAAACACACACACTGGTAACCTAACTTGCAAACCATGCAACCTACCACCAAGGCATTCCGCACATGCCACACGTGCCACTAGCAGCGCCACTTGCACTCAAGATGCAACCAACACTCGAGACATCGACACAAACTGGGGGATGCTTCTTTAGGGTTTTGGTTTGGCGGTCACAACATACAGCGTACACTACGCTCACATTAAGAAAGCGTGAAAAGGAATAAAGCGGTCAAATAAAAGAGGAAATAATGGTGAAAAACGTTTTCGCCCATTAAACCATGCGGTTACCACCTCCTCCCATTATTTCACCCTTTACTCTCTTCCTTCATGAGGCCAGGGTACGTTTCAATCTCGACTTGTATAAATAGGTCTTACCTATTTCCACCAGACAACAAGTCTCTCGGGAGAAATATACTACACTTACACTCTCGTAAAGGCAACTTTGCAAGCTCTCCCAAAAAGGTTTCATCTCTTGCAAGCTTCCTAAGCTTTCACTTTACGATACAAGTCGAGATACTACTCTCCTCAACACCTTTCTTTGCTTCCCTCCCCAAATCAACCCTTCTCCTCCACTTTGTGACCGAAGCAAGTCCGGAACGGCCATTTCTTGGTTTAGGCCGGACTTGTACAGATTGATCTCTCGAATCTATAAAGTGCTCACGTGCAGCACATTTGTTTAGGGTTTGAACCAGTTTCTCACTCACCCACCGAAATTACCGAAATCAGAAGAAACGATTTTTACCCATAAACAATTGGCGACCACGGCGGGAGGATTGATCTATCGGCTACAATATCAGATTGTCGATCTCGTTCTTCGACCCAGATGTCGAGATGGTAGGAGAAGGAGACTCAATCCGACTCAACTACCAGACGACCAGGTTACTAGTTGTAAAAACTACACAAGAAAACTGGGGACTTGATGAAGATGATATTACTCAATCGCCGAAGATGCTACCAACGATTGAGGACTTGCTGGCGATGGTACCCGCAAAACCGCCATCAAAACCGCCTTTTACATGGAGAGGGGCGTGTTCGCACAACCTATGAAGTGAGTAAATTCAGACTGGGCAAGATATACAATCTATTTTTAGGTTTTTAGTAAAACCGTCATGCTACTGAGTCTTGTGCCTATTGCTAGCACACACTTTCATAAAAGCAAATATTCTTTTCCCAAAACATAATCAGAGTCATATTACCAAAACCATTCATCTCAGAAATAATCCAATACCCTAAAAAGCTACCAGCTGTCTATCAAAGGTCAAGTTTTGAACCAGACATCCAATATGTATTTCAAAAAAAAAGAACCTAAATGAAAGTTTAACGAAAAACGTTCAAGGAAAATCGTCCAATGTAAGTCCTGCTCTTCTTGGAAAAAGTCAACTTTGCGTCCTCAAGAGCCGCTCTCTTCATTGTCAACATCTTGGAAAGCTTTTCGAGTTCCATCTCTGTCGTGCAATCTCCTCGGCGGAAAGGCTTTCGATTGCTGCATCTTTCAACTTTTGGATCTCGGCAAGGCCTTCGACAAACCACGAAGTATTAAACTCCTTTTCTACGCACACGTCGCGATGGTGCTCCCGTCGGCAATAACGTCTTGAAACGGTGTGACCGTTACCTCACGCATATCCTCAATGGAAGATAAAGCCTCTTCCACACGCTAACCAGCGCAAATCGACTAGTAACTTTCTTGTTTGTAGCCATATGTCCGTGCTTCTCCCAGATTTACGGTGTACAACGCCTCATGCTTAGCCGGCACGCCCGAAGCCGCCAACCAAAGACATGACCCGTATAAGGAACCAATACGGGGGATCAAAAATGGCGCCTGCAAGTGGCCTCACGACTCGCAAAGGGTCTTCTTCCATGTCTACGGAAACAACCATCAGAGAATCATCCACCGTTTGAACCACGTCTGTGCCCGGCAATTGGCTAACTCCCATCTCCAAGTCACCGGCGGTGGTCACCAAAGGCAATTTTTCGTGTGACTCCACCCCAGAATCGTCCTCCGAACCGGATTCCTCCTGCAAACTTGAGTTAGACATTTTTCAAAAGAAGAAACAGAGAAGAAGAAGAAAGAAAAGAAGCGCGAAACTCACCGAACCACTTCCGAAGAAGAACCCGTCTTTGCCGAGAGGAATTACTCTCGCTTGTTGAACTTTCTTCTTTCTCTAACTCATCACCGCTATGAGTAGGCTCGGTGCCGCCGAATTCCTTGAAGAAACTGCCGTCTCCGGCAACGTGCAAGGGCGGCGAAAGCATTAACACTACCGAAGCCCCTGGGGAAACAAGACACATATTCTTACCGAAATTCACGTGTTTTGAGACAAACCAATGAAGAGGCGACACATACCTGGTTATTGGAAGAACTGAAAGACACAAGAGCCGTGGGAGGATCTTGTGAAACCGTCCGGAACCCGCCAGCACGGTTCTTCGTTCTCCGTTCCTTGGCCTGGGGGCTTTCCGAATTGCTAGGCAACTTTCGCTTGGGATCTCTCAACATTGGATACTCCTTCAGAACTGCTGGGGAAGGTTTGCAACGAACGTTTTCCACCACGTTATTCACAAAATCTCGGATCATAGTAAACTCGTTGCACCAAAACTCATTATAGCCGAAGGTCGTCGAAGTTACTCTTCCCATTTGAAAGAAGGAAAGACGGATACCCGGCTTAAGGACATGGCGTCAAGGGCGACACGCAATGAATCTTTAGGGATCATCTGGCCGGTAAACAAGAGGCACCCCTTGATCGAAACCCATGTGACGAGCAGCACGGTCAATATTATAAGCAACTATCTGGAAAGATCCCACGAAGAAAGACGGTATATAACCGGGCGAGCAGCTCTGAATGAACAGTTTTCACCAAAGACTCAAATCGTCATCAGAAGACAAAGACGTGAGCGGAGCAGAAGCAAAGGTGTCCATTTGAATCACTGACTTATGGATCGGCCCCCATGGACGAAAATTGATTTCATGCAACTTATCAAGAAAACTAACCAAGCTCACGCCAACTCTTGGACGCCTGTTCACCCATCGAAGAATTCGAGAGCCCCCCCAACTCACGGGAAGCGAAGGCAGCGGTTTCGGAGCATACTTCTCGAAGTGCTCCCATAGCCAGACTTGCAGAAAAGCAACGTGCACATATGAATCCACTTTCATGAAACCATTCGAAACTTGCATGTTCGCAACTAGGTGATCAGATGCACATACAGGGAACCAAGGAACAGCTTGCCAATGGGAAGAACTTCACCCTTTGCCAACTTCACAGCAATCTCTAACAGCTCCGGTCTTATTCCTTTCTTGCCGGAACCGTCATCAAAAATGTCTCTGGATAACCAGAGAGCCAAAAATGCTGCGACATGAAGATCACTGCTTTTCTGTTCAGGCTCCAACTCGTCCGGAAACCATTGAGATATCCACCAACCGTAAGGGCACCTTTCATCCTCTTTCCAGGCAGAATCCTTCGACTTCGCAATGGAGTCTTTCCGAGAAAAATCCCCCAACTTAGCGGCCAGGTCATCCCGCATCTTCACCTCACTTTCAGATAATTGGATTCTAAGATTCCCAGTTACCAGAAGATTCAGCAAGAGAGCCACACTCTCCAAGGAGAAAGTTATCTCACCCCATCTACATATGATTGTATGGGTGTCCGAACACCATCTGGAGATGAAAGCAACCAAGCCTGGGATGTCCTTCCTAATCTGGAGATTTATGAAGTCTTGACAGCATCAATGACCTGCGCTCGAGTCAAGTTGGTATTTATACGCTCCTCGCTCACCATGAACTCAACCCATCTGTCAAAAGAACGCAATGGACTTTGACACATCCTGAAGTCAATGTTGGAAGAGGAATATACCCCTTTATGAAGACAGAACCGAATGGTGCTCTCTGGGCGAACCGAACGTGTCTTCCTGTCATCCTCACCACCGGTTAGCAAAACCGGCACGAAACCTGGGTGATTCTTCCGAGCAGGGGCGAGGGCTCTAGTGAAGAATTCATCATCTATGTTCGGCTTGGAATTATGAGCATCCTTCGACGAAGCGAAATTTGGTTCAGGTAACATCGTATCGAATTCCTTCATAACAATTTGGTAATAAGATGTCTGCACAAAGCAAACGAAGAAAGGCGAAGTTATCTCCCTGACGCATAATCGTACCCAAAAAAAAAAAAAAAAAAAAAAAAAAAAAAAAAAAAAAAAAAAGAGAAAGGGGTAGGAAGACGTATTTTATTCGAGTTCAAGACTATATACGCAGTATTTTCTTCGGGTTCGAGACTATATACGCGGCATTCTATACGGGTACAAGTGTGTCTACAGTATCAATCTTCGGGTTCAAAAATATATGGAGCATTTTTCTATTGGTTCAAAACTGCGCGCGTGGTACTTCTCTCAAGAAGCAAAAATCATATATACAATATTTCCTGCGGGTTCGAAGTCATATGAAGCATATACACAGTATTCTTCTTCGGGATTCATACAGGGTTCTCTACGGATCGAAATACACATGCAGTTTTTCGTACGGGCTCAAATACGCCTACGATATCGTTCTTGGGTTTCAGAATTATATACGAGCATCCTCTACGGGTTCAAAATACACACGTGATATTTTCTTCAGGGTTGAAATATTTCTTTCAGGACCGAAAATTCATATATGCAATATTTCCTACGGGTTCAAACAATATATGTTGTATTCCCTTGGTTGCATACATACTATATTCTCTACAAGAGGCACGCCAAGGAATCATATGCAAGGATTGTGGAAGCGCCTACTCTTAAGGTTTACACCTACGTGAAAAGAAAAAAAAAAGGATAGAGAAAAGTACTCGAAGACATACCTGGAAGCCGGTCTCTCTTTGCCGCTAGTATGAAAAGAGGAAAGAATAAAGCGCAGAATGGGGAAAAGGGGCTTTATATATATATATATATATAGGCGTGAAAGACTTTGAAATAGGGAAGGATTTCCCTTTTACCAAAATCACGCGTGTAAGAAACGGGCCCACAAAGGGTGCGACTTCCCAATGCCTCCCAAGTCACGCCGCAAGCATGGTTTCCAAGTTGGACCGCCCCACCAATTGTGACTTCTCAATGCCGCCCAAGTCACGCCCTGCAAGCACGCACGGCTTCTACACTTCGCGCCGGTCCCACCAGCTAGCACACTCAGTTTCCCAACTCACGCCAACTTCCCAACGTCGCCCAAGCTGCACCGGGCCCACCAATTGTTCCAGCCTCCCGATTTGTGCAAAACTACCAGAGGCAAGGATTCCAAATCCTATTTATAAAGGTCAGACAAGCCTCCTTCAATTTTCCTTACGTTTTTTGTTAACGGTTTGTCACCATCTTATGCTTACCTCGCAACAAAGCCCCCTGTTCCGAGCTAAACGGGGGACTTAATGTTGATGGTGGTTTTTAGACAAGGGGTAAAATCGTAAAACCCCATGACCTAGTGTTACCCGCAACACATTAACTAAGAGCATTTAACTTTCAGGTGTAAATAATTAATAGGGGTATTTTTCAAAATACCAGATTAGGGTTTTCAATACGTAACCCTAATTCCAAAATCAAGCCGCACCCGCGCACCATGGCGCAATGCCAAACCAAGCCGCATCTGCGCACCATGGCAGCAATGCCAAACCAAGCCGCATACTGCGCACCATGGCAACAATGCCAAACCAAGCCGCACCCTGCGCACCATGACAACAATGCCAAATCAAGCCGCACCCTGCGCACCATGGCAACAATGCCAAACCAAGCCGTATACTGCGCACCATGGCAGCAATGTCAAACCAAGCCGCATACTGCGCACCATGGCAACAATGCCAAACCAAGCCGCATACTGCGCACCATGGCAACAATGCCAAATCAAGCGCACCACTGCGCACCATGGCAACAATGCCAAACCAAGCCGCATACTGCGCACCATGGCAACAATGCCAAATCAAGCCGCACCCTGCGCACCATGGCAACAATGCCAAACCAAGTCGTATACTGCGCACCATGGCAGCAATGTCAAACCAAGCCGCATACTGCGCACCATGGCAACAATGCCAAACCAAGCCGTATACTTCGCACCATTGCAGCAATGTCAAACCAAGCCGCATACTGCGCACCGCGGCAACAATGCCAAATATCCAAGCCGCTATGCCTTTGGCCCACGCCAATTATAGCGCCCTAGGCTTGCAAGACTTGCAACTAGGTCAACATGGCTGCACGTGCCATTGGCACATGCCAACACGTGTCGCAAGCCATATTTCCAAAGCCGCTACGCCTTTGGCCCACGCCAAATATAGCGCCCTAGGCTTGCAAGACTTGCAACTAGGTCAACATGGCCGCACGTGCCATTGGCACATGCCAACACGTGTCGCAAGCCATATTTCCAAAGCCGCTACGCCTTTGGCCCACGCCAAATATAGCGCCCTAGGCTTGCAAGACTTGCAACTAGGTCAACATGGCCGCACGTGCGATTGGCACATGCCAACACGTGCCACAAGCCATATTTCCAAGCCGCTATGCCTTTGGCCCACGCCAAACATAGCGCCCTAGGTTTGCAAGACTTGCAACTAGGTCAACATGGCCGCACATGCCATTGGCACATGCCAACACGTGCCGCAAGCCATATTTCCAAGCCGCTATGCCTTTGGCCCACGCCAAACATAGCGCCCTAGTTTTGCAAGACTTGCAACTAGGTCAACATGGCCGCATGTGCCATTGGCACATGCCAACACGTGTCGCAAGCCATATTTCTAAGCCGCTATGCCTTTGGCCCACGCCAAATATAGCGCCCTAGGCTTGCAAGACTTGCAACTAGGTCAACATGGCCGCACGAGCCATTGGCACATGCCAAACACACATTATTTGGTAGCCTAACTTGCAAACCGTGCAACCTACCACCAAGGCATTAGCACATGCCATTGGCACATGCCAAACACACTTATTTGGTAGCCTAACTTGCAAACCGTGCAACCTACCACCAAGGCATTCCGCACATGCCATTGGCACATGCCAAACACACACGCTGGTAGCCTAACTTGCAAACCGTGCAACCTACCACCAAGGCATTCCGCACATGCCATTGGCACATGCCAAACACACACGCTGGTAGCCTAACTTGCAAACCGTGCAACCTACCACCAAGGCATTCCGCACATGCCATTGGCACATGCCAAACACACACGATGGTAGCCTAACTTGCAAACCGTGCAACCTACCACCAAGGCATTCCGCACATGCCATTGGCACATGCCAAAACACACGCTGGTAGCCTAACTTGCAAACCGTGCAACCTACCACCAAGGCATTCCGCACATGCCATTGGCACATGCCAAACACACACGCTGGTAACCTAACTTGCAAACCATGTAACCTACCACCAAGGCATTCCGCACATGCCATTGGCACATGCCACACGCGCCACTAGCAGCGCCACTTGCACTCAAGATGCAACCAACACTCGAGACATCGACACAAACTGGGGGATGCTTCTTTAAGGTTTTGGTTTGGCGGTCACAAAGATGCAACGCGTACACTACGCTCAAATTAAGAAAGCGTGAAAAGGAATAAAGCAGTCAAATAAAAGAGGAAATAATGGTGAAAACGTTTTCGCCCATTAAACCATGCGGTTACCACCTCCTCCTATTATTTCACCCTTTACTCTGTTCCTTCATGAGGCCGAGGAGTGCGTTTCAATCTCGACTTGTATAAATAGGTCTTACCTATTTCCACCGGACAACAAGTCTCGGTCGGAGAAATATACTACACTTACACTCTCGGAAAGGCAACTTTGCAAGCTCTCCCAAAAAGCTTTCATCTCTTGCAAGCTTCCTAAGCTTTCACTTTCGATACAAGTTGAGATACTACTCTCCTCAACACCTTTCTTTGCTTCCCTCCCCAAATCAACCCTTCTCCTCCACTTTGTGACCGAAGCAAGTCTGGAGCGGCCATTTCTTGGTTTATGCTGGGACTTGTATGGATTGATCTCTCGAATCTATAAAGTGCTCACGTGCAGCACATTTGTTTAGGGTTTGAACCAGTTTCTCACTCACCCACCGAAATTACCGAAATCAGCAGAAACGATTTTTACCCATAAACACCCCCGTAAACAATGTCCATAAAATCGAGTCTGACTTTGAGGGAAATGCAAAAATGGCATCTTTGGCCCGGAGAATAGAAGTGCTTGAGTTGCAAAAGAATGTAAAATCTAATGCCCCTACTCTCCGTGACCAAATTGAAATGGCCACTTGTGCCGCATGCCATAGCTCTGGCCATTTAGTGGACAGCTGTCCAGACTTGCATGCATTTCAAGAGTCCAAAACCGAGCAAGCCAATGCATTGTACCATAGGCAAGAGAACAACCCTTATTCTCAAACCTACAACCCAGGGTGGAGGAATCACCCTAACTTCTCATGGTCCAAAGGACCAGTACAAGGGGGACCAACAAATAACAACCAAGGATACTCATATCCTAGAAACCCCCAAGTACAACCACAAACTCAGTACCCTGTAGAGAAAAAGCCTAGCTTTGAAGACTGTGTCGTTATGTTAACCCAAAATCTTTCAAAACTTGAGAAAACCACCGACCAACGTTTCACAAGTCTAGAACTTAAGATGGGTCAAATCTGTGATGCATTGAATGAGAGAGAGAAAGGCAAACTTCCTAGTCAACCCCAACAAAATCCAAAGAATGTGTTTCAAGCAGGCTCCTCTACCTGCAATGAAACTTCACATAGTCATGCGAATGTTGTCACCACTCTCCGTAGTGGTAGAGTTATTGAGAACCATGTAGGTGTACCACCGTCAAGCGAGTCTACATCAGACTCCCCAGTACACACAACACCACAGAAAACATCTAATGTAGAGAAAGAATCTGAGCCTGTTGATAAACCCAAGAGTCCTACTGATATGGATGTTCCTTTGCCAAGTCATGTACATGTTGCTCCATTTCCACAACGGTTGGTGCAACAGAAGGGGGGTACCCAATACAACGAGATTTTGGAAATGTTCAAAAGAGTTAACATAAACATTCCATTTCTCGAAGCAATCAGGCAAATACCCGCCTATGCTAAGTTTTTGAAGGACCTGTGCACACAAAAGCGAAAGCTTCATGTGCATAAGCGTGCCTTTCTCACCGAGCAAGTAAGTTCAATTATTCAAAACAAAACCCCACCTAAGTTTAAAGACCCAGGTAGCCCAACTATCTCTTGTACTATAGGTGATCATACAATCAGAAAAGCTTTATTGGACTTAGGAGCTAGTGTGAATCTACTGCCATATTCTGTGTATGTGTAGTTAGGTCTTGGGTAAATGCAACCTACCCCCGTTACGCTACAATTAGCGGACAGATCTGTGAGAATCCCCCGTGGAATCGTTGAAGATGTGCTAATCAAGGTTGATAAATTTTATTTCCCTGTAGACTTCATTGTGTTGATACTCAACTTGTGCAAAATCCTGAAAATCATATTCCGTTATCTTAGGACGTCCCTTCTTGGCAACGTCAAACGCTATCATAAATTGTCGTAGCGGGATATTGAATTTGTCTTTTGGCAACATGACTGTAGAACTGAATGTCTTTCGTGTGAATCAACAACCCATAGAGTGTGATGATGATGAATTGCATGAGGTTAACATGATTGAGAGTACGATTCAAGACTCATTGTCGACATCTTATCTGTGGACCTCTGTGCAAGCATGTTTAGATAATTTTGACTTAGATCTCTTCAATTCTGAGTACATTAGTGAAGTCCACTCTTTGCTAGAGTCTGTGCCACCCATGGATATTGCTAAATGGCAGAATGCAGTGGAACCACTTCCACTCTCTGATTCCAAATCTGCCCCACCTCTTGATACACCACCTAAGCTTGATTTGAAACCATTACCTGATACTTTGAAGTATGCTTTCGTAGGTCCTTCTGATACTTTACCCGTGATTATTGCATCATTTTTAGACACGGAACAGGAAAGTCAACTCTTAGAAGTACTCAAAGAACATAATGGAGCTTTAGGTTGGACCATCTCCGATCTTAAGGGTATAAGTCCCACAATTTGCATGCATCACATAAACCTTGAGGAGAACACTAAACCATCTAGGGAAATGCAAAGGAGACTTAACCCTAACATGAGAGATGTTGTCAAGGGTGAGATTCTGAAACTGCTTGATGTGGGTATCATTTACCCAGGTCCCGATAGCCAGTGGGTCGGTCCCATTCGGGTAGTACCCAAGAAGTCTGGCATTACTGTAGTTCAAAATGAGATGAATGAACTTGTCCCCACCCGTGTGACCACAGGATGGCGAGTCTGTATTGACTATAGAAAACTGAACACAGTAACAAAGAAAGACCATTTTCCTCTTCCCTTCATTGACCAAATGTTAGAGAGGTTAGCAAAACATAGTCACTATTGTTTCTTAGATGGCTATTCTGGCTACAACCAAATTCACATAGCACCCGAAGACCAACAAAAGACCACATTTACATGTCCTTATGGAACATTTGCTTATCGCTGCATGACTTTTGGGTTGTGTAATGCACCCGCTACTTTTCAACGTTGCATGATGAGCATATTTTCTGACATGGTAGATAAGTTTCTTTGAAATTTTCATGGATGATTTTTACGTGTTTGGGTCTTCTTTTGATGAGTGTTTGCATCACCTCACTTGTGTCTTTGATTAGGTGTAAGGAAAAGAATTTGGTTTTGAATTGGGAAAAATGTCATTTCATGGTTAACTCCGGCATTGTTTTAGGGCATATTATCTCGGAAAAAGGCATAGAAGTAGACAAAGCCAAGGTAGATCTCATTCAACACTTGCCTCAACCTCATTCTATGAGGGACATCAGATCATTTCTAGGCCATGCGGGTTTTTACCGCCGATTCATCAAAGACTTTAGTAAAATTTCACGACCTTTGTGCAATCTTCTTGCAAAAGATGTTGCATTTGTCTTTGATGATGCTTGTAAGGAAGCATGGGAGCAACTGAAGGCTCTCCTTACATATGCCCTATAGTCAGACCACCTGACTGGTCATTACCATTTGAGATTATGTGTGATGCGTCTGACTATGCTGTAGGAGCTGTTTTGGGCCAGCGAGTAGACAAACTTCCTTATGTGATCTACTATGCTAGTAAAACACTTAATGATTCTCAATTGAATTATTCCACTACTGAGAAATAATTGCTAGCTGTTGTGTTTGCATTAGATAAGTTTAGATCTTATTTGATAGGGTCTAAGGTCATCATTTATTCGACCATCTTTGCATTGAGATATCTTTTGTCTAAAAAGATGCTAAGGCTCGTCTAATTCGATGGATACTCTTGATACAAGAGTTTAACCTCGAAATTCGAGATAAGAAAGGGTCAGAAAATGTTGTTGCTGATCACTTGTCTAGGTTGAATGTTGAATCTGCTGATGAATCTGTGCTAATTAAGGAATCATTCCCTGATGAGCAATTGATGCTTGTGTCTGAAATGCCATGGTTTGCTGATATTGTGAACTACCTTGCTACAGGTAGAATGCCCTTGCATTGGTCTAAACAAGACCGTTCTAAGTTCTTGGCTGAAGTTAAACACTTCCTTTGGGATAACCCATATTTGTTTAAGTACTGCCAAGACCAAATCATTAGGAGATGTGTCCCCAATTCTGAACAAAGGGACGTCATCTCTTTCTGTCATGACCATGCATGTGGAGGCCACTTTAGTGCCAAGAAAACTGCTGCAAAGATCTTGCAAAGCGGTTTCTATTGGCCAACACTGTTTAAGGATTGCCATGTTTTTTGTGTTGCTTGTGACCGATGCCAGAAATTAGGAAGTATCTCTAGAAGAAACATGATGCCCTTATAACCCATTTTGATTGTTGAGCTGTTTGATGTTTGGGGTATTGATTTCATGGGTCCATTTCCTAAACGAAGGTAAGTTATACATTCTTGTTGATGTTGATTATGTCTCTAAGTGGGTAGAGGCCATTGCATCCAAAACCAACGACCATAAAGTTGTTCTTTCTTTTCTTAAGGAAAACATTTTCTCCCGTTTTGGAACCCCGAGAGCAATAATCGGTGATGGAGGTAGTCATTTACGCAATAGACCCTTTGAATCACTAGTGCGCAAGTATGGAATCACTCATAAGGTCGCAACACCTTACCATCCTCAAACCAGTGGCCAAGTAGAAGTTTCTAATAGGGAAATTAAGCATATCCTTGAGAAGACTGTCAATCTTTCTAGGAAAGATTGGTCTTTACGCTTAAACGATGCTTTATGGGCCTATAGAACTGCATACAAGACTCCCATTGGGATGTCTCCTTACAGACTTGTGTACGGTAAAGCATGTCATCTACCTGTTGAGTTAGAACACCGTGCATATTGGGATGTGAAGAAGTTGAATTTTGATCTTGATAAGGCTGGTACCCATAGGAAACTTCAACTCAATGAGTTAGAAGAATTGAGAAATGATGCATATGATAGTGCCAAAACGTACAAACAAAGAATGAAAGTGTTTCACGACACGCGTATTCTGTGCAAGTCCTTCACACCAGGACAGAAAGTTTTATTGTACAACACTCGCTTGCATTTGTTTCCAGGAAAGCTACGTTCTCGATGGTCAGGACCATTCTTGGTACAAACCTTTTTTCCCCATGGAGCTGTAGAAGTTGAAAACCCAGCAACCAAGAACATCTTCAAAGTCAATGGTCAGAGACTGAAACCATTTCTGGAGCATCTCCCACCAGAAGTTGAGACCGTCGACTTGGAAGACCCAATCTACGTGGACTGATCTAGTTCACTTGTGTACATACATATGGACTAAAAATCCATTTTCTTCCCCTTTTCTTTTTTTCTTTTTGCATAATTTTTAGATATGTGCTAACCAAACTTTTTGTCTTGCCCTTTGGTTGTTTGCTTTCAAAGCATTCATCCTCCTTTGGTTTAGCAACATCCTTGTACATCCGGTAATCTCTTCCCTTTTCTTTGCTCAACATAGTTCTCTTGGTATGTGACTTTTTGAATTCTTATTATCTGTTGACACATTGAGGACAATGTTTGATTTAGGTTTGGGGGTGCATTTTCATATAGAGTTTTTAGTCTTTCTTTGTTCAGCAAAAAAAAAAAAAAAAAAAAAAAATCATTGTCAAGTTTTTGTGAAGTTCAGAAGTTCGTCATCAACATTTGAAGAACGAAGATTGAAGACGTTTCTATGAATGCTAAGAGAGTGATATTAATTGCTAATCGGGTGAGAAGGTAAGTGAGTACTCCCATCCTTTCTAATGGTTGATTTCCTTTCTTAGAGATCATCAGAAAAAGATTCTTTTTGTCCACAACTTTGTGGAGTCTCCAGAAATTATTTCGGAAGGTTATCCTTCTTACCTTCAACGTGTGCAGGATTTCTCTCTTTATTCCTGCCTGCACACATGAGAGACTAAAAAAGCGATCTTTTTGAGTGCAATTATCATAAAACCCCAATGGTGAGGCATAAGTTGAGGATTATGATCACAATCGAATCCGAATTCTTTCATATGGTATGGTTACTCCGCGCTCAGCACTTAAGGTTGAGAATGCGTTCTTTGGTAGTTCTAACTTCGTGTTACTAGCATGCAGAAACTCTATGTCCTCATAGCTCCTTGGATGCTTGAGACTCTTTTACACTCTGAAGTTGGAGAAGGTTTTGTGGGTACACCTCTGGTAAACCCTCACGAGACTACAACTCGTCCACTAGGGACACCTAGGGGTTTAAAGGCTTAGTGCATACGCTAAATGCACTCGAGAGACCCGCGACAGTGGTATAGTTAGGATTTCTTAATTTCTGTTTCACTTGAGGACAAGTAAAATTCAGGTTTGGGGGTATTTGATGAGTGCCAAATATTGCATATTTCTACATCTATTTATTGGCATTTAACTCATCTTTTGTGCTCATAAATCGAGGATATTATCCCAGCATTCTCGTATTTTCTTTGTTTTCAAGAATAAATATTTGTACTAATTAATTTTGTGTTTTTAGATAATAAATAAAGCTCGGAGAAATTGAGGAGCCAAAAGAGCAGAAAATTGGAGACGAGCATCTATGGAGCAAAAAGCCAAAGCCCGCGTGCGCATCAGTTGCAACCCAACAAGGAGCAACCCATTTACAAGACATGGGCTTGAGCAGTCCAAGACCCGACCCACGACCCGGATCCGAGCCCGCATCACTCTGAGTCGTTGAGATTTGATCCAGTTTCATCCTACGGCCGCATCGGCCCTCGCATCGATCTCCCCTAGATCCTATGGTCGCTCCAACCTTCCCATCGACTTCTCACTGCACCTGCCTCACACCAAAACCGCCTACACCTACACCATCGACCAAACCCCATTTTCTCCTCCATTTTCTCTTTCTTCTCCCCCGACACAAAATCAGAGCTCCATCTTCTTCCCCTTACCTCCTCCCTCTCCCTGACAAAACCAGAGCCATCACCACCACCTCCATGTCCCGACAAAGACCAACCGCGCCAAGTAGCCACCTTCTCCGCCACCCTATCTTAACTTATCTCCATCATAGCTTCTCCATACCTTAGAAGCTAGGTTAGAGATAAGTTAGAGCTAGGGTTTCACCAACAACCCAAGCATGGTCGATTCAGAGCAGGAAAGAGGTTGGGTTCGCTTTAATTGCAAGTCTTGAGTGTTAGAGAAGACATGGGAGGTATAAATTGAGTGGTTCTTCTTTTTTTAGAAAAAAGGACAATCAATTTTTAGGGTTCAAAAACATAGTTTAATTTCAGTTGTATGTTATCATGTTTGTGATGTTTTAAGTTAATTTGCTAGGATTAAAATGAAACCCTAACTATACGTTTCTGTGGTTCAACTTTATTTGAGTTGTTTTTGCATGCTTAAGTTATAAGAGAAGTTCAATTCAGACTTTCAATGCATTGCTCTCACAATGAATGCCATGTATCCATTGTAGTTAGGATAACACTGTGTTGAGTATGTTCAGCTCAAGCTTTAACCATCATTGCTAACCCTTTGACTAGTTATGCTTAACTAGACAATTAGTTCTCTAGATTAGTATCTTTAGCTGACAATTGAATTATCCCCTGGTGAAACACCGTAGATAAGCGATAGCCTGACACACTTTCCTTATCCGTCACAGGAACAAGAACCCTCAAATTAGTTGAATCACATAACCTGAATTAGTGGTGGATTTGATAATCCTAGTGCCTGTAATCTCTATAATTGTATTTCATCTTGTTATCATTGTTACAACCTTCAACTAGTCGTTTCGACACCCACAGCTCATACAACTCTGTCACTTCACTAGAAATCAGTTAGAGTAAGCCTTCGATCAGCTCTACAACACCCCATTTCCCTGTGGATCGACCTGTACTTGCCACGCCTCCAATAGGCACTGTGCACTTGCAGTATTACAAGTAGGCATAAAATAAACCCCATTACACAGCCTACCACGAATTCCAAAAATCTGAATGATTTTCTATGTTCTTTTCTTTTGCAGATTCTGAGAAAAATCTTCATTCCTCTATTGCCACTCTAAAATCTGACTATTCAAAAATTCGCAAAGAAAATGGAATACTCGCTGCTTCCATTGCTCGCTCTCGCGATCGTGCAGAAACAAGATTCGATTATATGTCTGACTGTAAAGATATAGAGAGTAGAAATTATCAGAAAGCACTCCTTCGTCAATTTCATATTAAAGCCGAAGTTCTTGTGAATGATGTTTTACTATCTAAATCTCTTGATCCTGTATCTATCGAACCTCTGGAAGTAATCGATGATGAAGTTCCTAACCCTCCTGACAGCGATTATAACTACAATAATGGTGAAGAGTTCGCAAATGAAGAGACAATTCCTCCTAGTGAAGCTGTCAATGATGATCTGGGTGAAGGAAGATCTGGTGGAAATATAATAACTGGCGAAAATGTGGATAAAGTTGCTGAAGAAAATCCAGTATCTCCTTCTGGCGAACAAACTGATATTTGAGAATTGACTTTCTCTTGTAATTTTTCTTCTTGTACTGTTACTTATTTACGTACTTCAATCATCTTTTAGTTGTGTTCATCAGTTTATTATTACTCTTTCTTGCAACGAGTATAATTCTTGATATTTAATAATTACTATTTTGTTTTCCATTATCTTCATTTATGTTGAATTTCATCATTGCGACAAGATCGCAGGACGTCTTTACATTTTCATGTAATGACCCATTGATCTTGCCTTATCATTGCTCTTGTGTGGTCTTATTTTGCCTTCCTAGTTAAAGGTCTTATTTTGCCACCCCTCATTGCGACAAAATCGGGGGACGTCTTTACACTTTCATGTAACGACCCATTGATCTTGTCTTATCATTTCTTTAGTATTTTTGCCTCTGCAGGATATTTTTCTTGCGACAATATGGCAGGCCTAAATATTCTTGCGAATGTAAAGCCCCATGACATTGCCGTCTTTACGACGAAATCGCAGGACGTCTTTACATTTTCATGTAAAAACCCATTGATCTCGTCTTACCCTCGCGTTAGTATTATTGCCTCTTCAGGATCATCGCACAAATATGACAAGCCTAAATTTTCTTGCGAAAATAGAGCCTCATGACATTTGCGTCTTAAGACACTTATCAGCTCCCTAATGGAGGGTGCCGCCCTTATCATCTCCCTAGTTGCCCCTTCAAGGAGGCGTACATCGGCCATACAAGACTAGCTCCTCCCATCCGGTCTTAACAACAACCGGTTGTTTTTTGCATCCTCTTATCCCTTATACCTATAGGGCTTATGGTTACGAGACTGCACCCTAAGTGGAGTTTTCTTCGGGCCGAGTGCGGCATGTGCCAAGACTTGCCAAGAATGGCCGAGACACTTCAAATGCCCCGGGCACTCTTGGCTCAACCGTGTACCTCGGCGCCTTGGTCATACACTGACTCCTTGGAAGAGACCCTCGGGCGTCCAACCAGGGTATAACCTTATATATATAGTTGGAAATCCAAGGTATCTCTTCCGGATGGGCTTTATTGACCCCAAATTTTCATGACTCGGGTTCCAGGGGCGGTGTAACCTTTTCCCTGAGCCATGTCAAGAGATACCCCCTTATATGACGCACTTTCGGTCTTACATTTGCCTCTTACGAAATATCATTCGCGAACTAGGGTGTACGCCATAAAGGTTCGTCCCATTCGTATAAATCATTCATTTTTGATTATCTCTTGTTATTTTACTTGCGAGATATTCGCACATTCTTTCTTTATTTTATGCAATTTCGCAATCACTCTGTCGCAAGAACTTTTCATATGAATTCATTTCATTTCATCCATTCAATATTTCGCAACCTATTCTTTCCCTTCCATCTTCTATGGTTAATATTTCTTGAGATATAATCTATTCCATGGTCTATCCAATCTTTGGCCCACATCTTTGCCCTCGGGATCCATTAATCTATATGCCCCTGTTCCAACTATCTCCTTGATGATATAAGGTCCATCCCACTTTTTCGCCAACTTGCCACCACTTTCTCGCTGATATAATGGTGTTTCTCTCAATACCATATCACCTGGTTGAAATTCGCGTGTCTTGACACGTTTGTTATATTCTCTGGCTAATCTTCGCTGATAATTCTCCATATGCTGTAGTTCTCTTTCTCTCTTTTCGTCTAATTCATCTAATTTAACCAAAATGTTATCCGCACTAAGATTTTTCTCCCAAGCTTCTCTCTTTGTTGTTGGAATAATAAGTTCTGTCGGAAGTACAGCTTCAACTCCATATGTTAGACAAAATGGTGACATTCCGTAGCTTCGCCTTGTTGTATTGTAAGCCCATACCGCATTATGCACTTGTTCACACCATGCCTTATTATGTCCTTCTAACTTCTTCTTCAAGATATATCTGCGATTGTTTTATTTGTTGCTTCCGCCTTTGTCCGTTGTCTGCGGGTATAAAGGAGTTGATTTCCCACATTTTATTTGAAATGCATTAAAAGCAATTCTATATTTTGTCCTCAAACTGTTTCCCATTGTCGGATACCAAGCTGTCTTTGGAATTCCAAATCTGCATATTATGTTTTCGAATATGAAGGTAAAAATATCTTTATCGCGAATGTGTTGTCCGCTTTTACTTCGCCCACTTTGTGAAATAATCTGAGCGACAATCGGATATCTCCTCCGCCTGCACTGGTAAAAAGGTCCTACAATATCTAACCTCCACTTTCCAAAAGGCCATACACTTGTTGAAGAGGTTAATGGTGCTCCTGGTGCATGTATTTTCTTTCCGTGCCTCGACAATCTTCGCAACGTCTTGATATTTGTTTCACATCTTCATGCATATATGGCCAATAATAGCCTTGCATTTTCGCCTTATGTGCTAAAGATCTTCCGCCACTTTGTGATTGCCAAAGCATCCCCTTTGTGTAACATTTTTAACACCGCTTCTCCTTCCTTTCGTGTTAAACATCTAAGCAAGGGTCCATTAAAGGATCTTCGGTATAATACCAGTCTCTTAATTCATAATTTGTTGCACGGCTTTTTAATTTGTGCATCTCTAATCTATTTCTTGGCGTTTCTCCTTTCATTAGATAAGCATGAAGTTCTGTTCTCCAATCTTCGCAATAGGGTCTTTGTGCTCCATCTTCTATGAGCATTACTACGCTTCTTCCTCTTCCTCTTTGTTGATTGACGGTGATAGAAGTGTCTGTATTTTTATGCATCTCGCAGTTGGATCTGTCATCATACTTGATATAAAAGCAAAAGCATCCGAGAGTCTATTGTCTCTTCTTGATATGTGTCTCCATTTTATTTTTGGTATCTTCGCTGACAATTCTTCAACAAGTTTTTGTATTTTTTCAAGGATGGTTCATTTGTAGTATATTCTTCTTTTATCTGGCGAATAGCTAACTGGGAATCACTGGTGACCCTCACATTCTCCAACTTCATTTCTATTGCGAATCGCAAAGCATGTATTATAGCTTCATATTTTGTTTCATTGTTGGTAGATGCAAATTCCAATCTGAAAGAAAAAGCCATTTTATTGCCTTCTGGCGAAATTACAATGATCCTAATTCCGTTACCTTCTCCATTTGACGATCCATCTACCAATATTTCCCATCTGTTTGGCTCAGTTAATAAATCCCTTGGATTTCCATGTTCTTCTTCTATATCCATCATTTCTTCCACTGCTTCATCCTCTTCCAATGGAAATTATGCTAAAATGTCTGCAACAACTTGTGATTTGGGTGAGGATAGTATTTCATATTTGAGTTTGCAATGACTTACTTGAGCATTCCATCTTTCAACCCTTCCTGACCTTTTTGAATTTTTCATTACTGACTCAATTGGTACTTTTGTCATTACCTTAACTGTGTGTGCTTCGAAGTAGATGCGAAGTTTAAATGTTGCGTAAACTAATGCCAAAATTAATTTTTCAATTTTTGAATAATTTTTCTCCGCGGCATTGAATGTTTTGCTGATGTAATAGATTGGCTTTTCCACTCCTGCGTCCATTCGCAGTAAAACTACGCTTAGTGCATGCGAGGTTGTCGCAAGGTAAATTAGTAATTCTTCCCATGACTCTGCTTTTTGTAAGATTGATATATCCATTAGATGTTCTTTTATTCTTTGTAACGCCTTTTCACATTCATCTGTCCATCTAAATTTCGCTCCTTTTTTAAGTATGTTGAAAAAATGCTTGCACTTATCAGATGATCGCGAGATGAATCTTCCTAGCGAAGCTAATAGTCCATTCAACTTTTGCACATCTTTCACTGTTGTTGGTGTCGGCATATCGTGAATTGCTTGTACTTTCTCTGGATCGACTTGTATCCCTTCTTTTGACACAATGTATCCTAAAATTTTTCCATATGTCACCCCAAAGGTACATTTTTCCGGATTTACTTTGATGTTGAAATGTCTCATTTGTTCAAAAATTTCCTTCAAATCCCGTACATGATCTTTTGCTTCTTTACTTTTTATTAACATGTCATCCACGTATACCTCTAGTGTTTTATGTATCCATTTTTCAAACACTTTTTCTACCATCCTTTGGTATGTTGCTCCAGCATTTCTTGAGACCAAATGGCATTTTTGTGTAATAAAGATAATCCTCTTGGAGCGAAAAAGGCAAGTATGCTCTTGGTCTTCTTCACGAGAGGAATTTGATTGTATCCCTTGTATCCATCAAGAGAGGATATCCTTTCATTTCTCTGCTTTGACTCAACCATTTGCGGAATATCGGCAAAGGAAAACTATCTTTTGGACAAGCTTTGTTTAGATCGGTAAAATCTATGCAAATTCTTATCCCTTTTTATTCTTTGGGACTACGACCATATTCGCTATCCATTCGGGGTATTTTGCTTGTCTAATAATTAGGCGTCAAGCATCTTACGTAACTCTTCTTATATTTGAGAATGATATGTTGTTGCAATTTTTCTAATTCTCTTGCTTGAATGGTCTTGCATTTTTATCAATCTCTAATTTATGGCAAGCTACTGAGATGGATCTATCCTGCATCTCATCCATATCCCATGCGAAAATGTCTTTATAATCTCGCAACAAATCAATAGTCTTTCTTTCCTCATCTCGCCTCCATTTTAGTCCCAATTTTTAACATCTTGGGTTCTTCTTGATTCCGATATTCACTTCCTTTGTTGGCTCTGCCGCAGTGTAGATAGCCTTCGGTTCTCCCATGGGCGTTGGTCCTTTTACTTCCTTTGCAAGTTCATTCTCTTCACCATATATTCCTTTTCCTTCTTCTGCTCTTATCATGTAAGTTCTAAATTCTTCTTCCTTTTTCGCTGCTCTTGCCATCTTTTTGCGATCTTTACGCCTCTTCACTTGTCCTTCATAATGTTTTACTTCGATTTGATGATATATCCTTCCTTTATTGGTATCTCCTCTGATTTCGCCAATTCCACTCGGCATAGGAAATTTGACACATTGATGAAATGTCGATGCTACAGCTTTTATTGCATGTATCCATGGTATTCCCAACAACATGTTATATGGTGATTCCATATCCACTACACATAACATCGATGTGTTTCAATTTCTCCCAACAAAATTCGTATTTTTATATCCCCTTTAGATTTTGTTATGGATTTGCCGAAACCATAGATATGATATGTTGCGGAAGTCATTTCTTCAATTTTGTACCCCAATTCTTTATAAGCATGATAAAACATTATATTCACTGAACTCCCTGTGTCCACCAAAGTTCTATTTATTGCCCATTCTTCCTTCGTTTTTGTTGGTTTTCCTTCTTCCTTGCTTGCGTTTATTGTAATCACTAGTGGAGTCGTGTGGCTTAAATTCTCTCTTGGTATCTCTCGCTGTGAACATAATCCTCTTGTTTTCCCATTCTTTTAAGGGTAACGCCTTCTCTATTTGTTATAATTTTCTTTCCTTCAAAATCTCTTTTGTGTATTCTCCCTCTGATACTTTCATGAAATTCATTAACCATTGTTTTTGTAATCATACTACATTCCAATTCTCCATTACTCTCTTTTATTCTGGCTTTCTCCAATTTATCCATCATACTCTTGATTTGAACAATTTTAGTGACAATATCCAATCTCTTCTCTTCAATTCTCCCTGTTTCTAGCGCCAATATCTAGTTGCAGGAAATCCTACACTACACCCCTCACAAGAATCCACACAACTAAGCCATTGAAGATGAACAACTATGATTTTTATTGATTAATTCCTTGAATGTTTACAAGATAAAATGGAAAAGAGCTAAAGAAATTTCAATCACTACAAACTTTCTCTCTCCTAATGACTTGCCTAACACTCGGAAAAAGATCCCCCTCTCAACAGACTTGTTCAACTCTTTATATAGGGTAGTACATAGTGGATGACAGCTAGACTGTCCTTTATTTTCGGGAATGACTTGCGAAATATCGCAAGTGTACAAATACATAATCTCGCAGTTCTCCTAGATCTCGCTAGATCTTCACACCTTTCTCGTGTTCTGGCTATCGTCGTCCATTGCGTCATTTATATTACTCGTCTGCGACGCCTTCGCAACGCTGTCGTTTATTGATCTCGCGAGGTATTGATGTCGCGATATTCTGATCCTACACTGCCGATACTGTAATTTTGCAGTCGTATTTTTTTATCTGCCCCGAAGCGTAAAAATAGTATTTTTACGGAGGGTGCGAAATTGGGGTGTTAACAATGCCCCTCTTTGAGAATGACCGTTTTAGGTTAACGAACAAAGCCGTGAACACCCTTTCGCACCTGATATTTGCCAAAAGGTGGTTTTGACGAGTTGATGAATAATATTCTGATGTTGGTCGGGTTTGCCCCGGTTGAGCTTGTCAGCTTCATTTACCTCTTCTGGAGGCGCATCTTCTTGGCTTCCGTTCCACGCTTTGTCTGGACATGACTTGCTTTTCTTTCACAAGATGATTCTGATAAAGTATTTTTATTTTCCAAACTTATTGAGGAAGTAATTACCTTTCTTTCCTTATAAGACAGGGAGGAAGACCCTTCTTTAGGTATGCAATTCTTTTCTTTTTCTTCAATATGTCGTCTAGGCGAACGACTATCATTATTCCTGACCCTCCGACTTTGCCTACGATGCGTACAAGACGAAAAGTTGGAGTGTTATATGACGTGGATAATCACGTTTCTGGAAGAATCAGAGAAGACCCAGCAAGTTCCCTTGTTGATCGAAATTTTATTTTTTGCTTTCCATTTTTTTTTTTAAATTATTTCTCAACCATTGCTTGCTTTCATAGAATTACGCTTGGGCGCATTTTCGTGGAGGGACCACTGGCATAACGGAGTGGTGGCTGGTGTTGAGACGATGCAAATGTGTTTGTGAGCTTATACAACGGATTGACTGGTACGACTTTGTTGAAGCTTTGGAGCCATTCCATGATGGTGAGAATGCTTTAATCGTGGCAGAGCGATGGTGGGGTGATACTAATTCTTTTCACTTCACACTGTGAGTTAACCATCACTCCTCTGGATTTTTACATGATTACTGGCATCCGTGTGGGGGTAGGAGCTCCTGTCCCGTTGGGTGTAAACATGACTGAAAAAAATATCGAAAACATGTTGGGACCTTGTTAGAGCATTGCTCGGTCGAACTCGCATGCGTTGCTATCACAAGCATGTTTGTCAATGTTAGTGATCAAAACTATAAGTCTTGATTTCTAGCCTATGTAGCTAAAGGTCTCGGAGTAGGATAGAAAGTGTAGTTGAGCTCAAGAACTTCATGGCAATCATCATACAAGACGAAGGACTACTCGAGGAACTGGTGAAACTTCATCAGCTAAAAAGGTATGTGGAGACTTGAACTTATATATCACTCAAAAGTCTATTTACTTTATCTCCTACTCTTGAGATAAAAGTCGTTTAGACGTATATGTAGGATCCAAATATCGCACAACATTCTTTAGTGTGCGAGATTCATTCATTTCCATAGATCGCGAGAAGGTAGCAAGAGCCTGCGAAATTATCAAAGACCTGCGAGAATATGAGCTGTATGTGAGTTGTCATCCACTATGTAAACACCTTAAAGAGGAGAGTAGGAGAGAGAAAGAGAGGATAGACAATTTTGTAAGAGAGAGAGGATACACATTCTGTAAAAGGGAGAGATACATTTGTAGAGAGATATTATTATTTCCTTATCATCTTCTTCCCATAAAAACTAGATCTAGAGATCTACCAAATATCCATTAATGGAGATTCTAAATGTAATATTAATGTAACCTCAACAATCATAGTGAAGAACCATGGATGTAGATCACATTGATCAAACCGTAAAAAATCCTTGTGTCCATTTTATAATTTTATAATTTTAGCACTTTAATCTTTATTTTGATTATGAAATAGATTTAGATCTAGAAAATATTATAAGGGGTGTGTTGTGGGATTTCCAGCAACTACATTTTGGCGCTAGAAACAGGGAGGAGTAAAGGATTTATCCTTCCTGTAACTTATTGATTCAAGAAGTTTCCATGAAGATTAGCTACTGTTCATATTTTTCTAGATCTACAAAGTTTAGGTTCAAAAATGGAAATTTCATGGAAAAAATTACACTTTCAGGGAATAAAACCAAGGTTTCAATAGAAGATTTCCATGTTCAGGAGAAAAATCAAGAGGCAAATTCTTGAAAGAAATTAAGGAAGGGCGAAGTGCAGATAAGAGGCAGACACTGTGATTTCTATCACAAAGAGAAATTCGCACAGAGATGGTTCAAGGCTGAGAGACTAACAGATGTTCATACATATTTTTCATTTTCTTCTCCAAGGGAGAATAAAAGAATAAGGAAAAAAGTTGTGCGTTAATTTCGTAGAGAGGTTCTTGAACAGTTGGTCAAGAGAACAATATGTACATTCGTGGTCGCAAGTTCGAATTCACCTGCGAGCATAGTTTTCTTCTTTTTACAGAGGGCGAAAAAATTAATAATTTCACAATATTGTTTCATTATTTTGAAAACAAGAGGCAACACAGTTGGTCATCTGCGAAGTTAATGAGTTCATGGTCGCCTGTTCAAATCCCAACGAACATGTATATTTTTTTTTCGCATGAATATTTCGCAAAGGGATTTCGCACAGAAGAAAGTAAGTGATTATTTCCCACAAACATTTCACAAACAGAAGCCAGCAAAGTTGGTCAGAGGCGAAGTCAATGATCTTGAGGACGCAGGTTCAATTCCCACCTCCCGCGAATTTTTCGCATCTTTTTTGGACTACCAGAGGAAGACAAGATTTAACAAGTGTGTGATAATTTCGCATAGAAGAAGCTTGCACAGTTGGTCAGCAGGCATGAATGCAAGCAGCAGGTCGCGGGATCAATTCTTGCTTCTCGCAGTTTATTTTTGTTATGCGAAATTTATACAAAGTTGGTCCATAATTATTTCGCATAGAAGAGAGTTTCGCAGAGATATTTCGAAAGAGAGGATTAATACAGATGGTATGGTGTGAGAATATGCAAGAGGCAGGTCAAGGGTTCAAATCTCATTTCTCACACTTCTTTTTGCTGCGAGATAATTATATTTTGTGCGACGTTTATACATTTCAAGGATGCTAATTTCGCAAGCAAACTATATACTTCGTGCGAGACGACAGCAACAACAAATCACATGAAAGCTAAGTACCACTTCCTTGAACATTTTATTTTACTTGCGACAAATAAAAATATTTTTGATTAGATTTACAAAAAGTGATACAATCGCACGATTTCAAAGATTTTAAAATCTCAAAGATTTCAAAGATTTCAAAATCTCAGAGATTTCAAAGATTTCAAAATCTCACAGATTTCAAAGATTTACAAAGAGCGATACAATCACAAGATTTCAAAGATTAAAAAAAAATAAAAAAAAAATAAATTGCGAAACTGGAATATTTGCTTTCAAAGATTTCAAAAAGCGATACAAAGATTTCAAAGATGTCTATTGAACAATCTCAAAAGGGAATACAATCTCATATAGATCAATTTATATATTTCTCTTGAATATTTGCTTTATTTCAAATGATATGAAGATTTCGCCGAAAGTAAGGCATCATATATTTGTGAAAAGAATGAAAGAAAGAATGAAAGAATGAACAAAAGAATAGAAACATGCGATAATTTCGCAGAGATTATGATTCTTTACAAAAGAATAGAAACATGCGATAAATTCGCAGAGATTATGATTCTTTATGAAAGAATAAAGACGTGCGATAACTTCGCATAGATAGAGGCAAACCTTCTATGGCGTACACCCTAGTTCGCGAATAAAATTTCGTAAGAGGCAAATGTAAGACCTAAAGTGCGTCATAGAAGGGGTACCTATTGCATGGCTCAAGGAAAGGTTACACCGCTCCCGGAACCTGGGTCATGGAGATTTAGGGTCAATAAAGCCCATCCAGGAGAGGTACCTTGGATTTTCAACCTAAGCTTATGACTTAGGTTGGACGACTGAGGGTCTCTTCTAAGGAGTACGGCATCTGATCAAGGCGCCGAGGTACAAGGTTGAGCCAAGAGTGCCTGGGGCGTTTGAAGCGTCTCGGCCATTCTTGGCAAGTCTTGACTTATCTTTGCACTCGGCCGAAGAAAACCCCACTTAGGGTGCAGTCTTGTAACCATATGCCATATAGGAAAAAGGGATAAGAGGCTGCGAAAACAACTGGTTGTTGTTAAGACCGTATGGGAGGAGCCAACCTTGTATGGTAGAGGTACGTCTCCTTGAAGGGGCAACCAGTGGGAAGATAAGGGCGGCACCCTCCATTAGGGAGCTGATAAGTGTCTTAAGATGCAAATGTCACGAGGCTTTATTTTCGCAAGAATATTTAGGCTTGTCATATTTGTAAGACAATCCTGAAGAGGCAATAATACAAAAGAGAAAGATAAGGCGAGATCTATGGGTCAATACATGAAAGTGTAAAGACGTCCTGCGATTTCGTCGCAAGACGACAATGTCATGGGGCTTTATTTTCGCAAGAATATTTAGGCCTGTCATATTGTTGCAACAAAAACGATAAAAGAAAAAAGTTAAGGCAAGATCAATGGGTTTCTGCATGAACGTGCAAAGACGTCCTGCGATTTTGTCGCAATGACAAGGGGTGGAAAAATAAGACCTTTAACTAGGAAGGCAAAATAACCACATAAGAAAGTTGCAAAAATGAGTAAGCAAATAAGATTGCAAAAATGATTATATGTAAGCAAATAAGCTTGCGAATATGTACATGTAAATGAAAATGAGATAGTGAAAATGACGTACACTTGATATTATGATCATATTATTATGCGATACTAATAGTGCAGGAATAAAGAAAGTTGAAACACAAGTAAGAACTTGCGATTAACAATCGATACGCGAAGAGGAATGCATATACTAAAGACAAAGTCAGATAAATGGAGAATGGAAGCAATTTAAAGCTACATCAATTTTAGCGTGCAAAATAAGCTAAGTAACACAAACATTAGCTATACATTGCAATAGATAAGCATTCTCATCATATAAGCATCACACTTGCATCATGAAAGCATCACATAAGCATTTCATGGCATAAACATCGCATACACATTTCATAATATAATCATTACATAAGCATTAGATTCGCATAAGTATTTTACAAAATTTTACGGAATAATATCGCAGAATTATTCAGAATTTCGCAGGATTCTTCCGAATTTCGCAGGATTATTCAGAATTTCGCAGGATTATCCAGAACTTCGCAGAATGTGTCAGAATTTCACAGAATAAGATTATTTCACAGGATGTGATTATTTCGCTCAATTATTTCGCACAATTATAAGCAGCTTGAAGAATTTATACTATCTCATGAGCACAAAACATGAGACAGAGGCAAGATAAGAATAAAGAAACAATTCGCTCATTCAACATTTTCTCAAGGATTCTACCCTCATAGATAAAGAACATAGGCAACTATGGATTACCAAGAAAACATTTTATGTTCTTTATCTTCTCGGCAAGAATCATTTCCAAAGTGGATGTTCACTAATGAATAACAAGAATCCTCACCAAAAATGGAATAATAATTTCGCATGAATAGAGGCAATACTTATTATTCTCATTCAAGGACAGATACTTCTTATATTTCGAGGATTGAGTACTTCTTATACTTCTTCAAGGATACTTCATACTTCGCATACTTCAAGGGTTGATACTTGTAGTTGCAGGAAATCCCACAACATACCCCTTGTGATATTATGATAATATTTTCTAGATCTAAACTTATTTGATAATCAAAATAAAGATAAAAGTGCTAAAATTATAAATGGAGACACAAGATTTTTTACATGGTTCGATCAATGTGATCTACATCCATGGTTCTTCACTAGTGATTTTTGTAATTACATGAGTTTACATTTAGAATCTCCATTAATGAGTATTTGGAGCTTTCTAGATCTAGTTTTTTGGGGAAGAAGATGATAAAGAAAATAAAGACTTTCTCTCTCTAAAAATATCTCTCTCTGAAATAATATCTCTCTCTCTCTCTTACCAAAATTATCCTCTTTTTCTCTCTCCTGCTCTCCTCTTTATATAGGATATTACATAGTGGGTGACAGCTATGTTGTCCCTTATTTTCGGATCTAGCTTGCGGCAATATCGCAAGAGCTTTAATGTTAATCTTCGCAAACACTCTAAACTTCGCAGGATCATCACGCTTTTCTCCTGTTTCTGCCATCGTCATCTGTTACTTCATTCTTCAAATCAACCTGCGACACTCTCAATGTGTTATAGATGAAAACTTCGCAAATAAATCCTTCTGGCGATATTCTGATCCTACATCTTGCCTCTTTTTTCTTGAATATTGCTTGAAGAGCGATCTTTAAGAAAAAATCCGTTGTTGTAGTAATCTTTGATCTTTGTTGATGAAGGAACGAGCGAAAGAATACTTTTCTTGAGAAGTACGTACTTGCCTCTATTCTTTTGCGAAGTTCCGAAGCATTGCGAAATAAATAAGAAGTATCAACCCTTGAAGTATGCGAAGTATGAAGTATCCTTGAAGAAGTATAAGAAGTACTTAATCCTCGAAATATATTAGAAGTATGAAGTATCCTTTTAGAAGTATAAGAAGTATCTGTCCTTGATTGCGAATAAGAAGTATTGCATCTATTCATGCGAAATTATTACTCCATTTTTGATGAGGATTCTTGTTGTTCATTAGTGAACATCCACTTTGGAAATGATTCTTGCCGAGAAGATGAAGAACATAAAATGTTTTCTTGGTTATCCATAGTTGCCTCTGTCCTTTATCTATGAGGGTAGAATCCTTGAGAAATTGTTGATTGAGCGAATTGTTTTTGCATTCTCATTTTTCCCCTGTCTCATGCTTTGCGCTCATGCGATAATATAATCCCTTCAAGTTGCTTATCTTATCTTGTGAAATAATCACATTCTGCGAAATTTTTAATAATTCTGCGAAATTCTGAATATCTCTGCGAAGTTTTGAATAATTCTGCGAAATTCTGAATAATTTTGCGAAATTCTGATAACTCTGCGAAATTCTGAATAATTCTGTGAAATTTTATAAAATACTTGTTCGAATATAATGCTTATGTTATGAAATGTGTATGCGATGTTTATGCCATGAAATGCTTTTGCAATGCTTTCATGATGCAAGTATGATGCTTGTATGATGAGAATGCTTATCTACTGCAATGTATAGCTAATGTTTTTGTTACTTATCTCATTTTGCCGCTTTAAAATTGATGTAACTTTAAATCGATTCCATTCTTCATTTCTCTGATTTTGTCTCTAGTATATGCATTCCTCTTTTCGTATTTATTGTTTCTCGTAAGTTCTTACTTGTGCTTCATCTTTTCTTATTCCTGCACTATTAGTATCGCATAATAATATGATCATAATATCAATTGTGCGGCGTTTGCATTGCCTCGGCCTCATTATCATGTATATGTTCGCAAGCTTATCATGTAATCTTTTTTTGCGATAAAAGAACTGTATTACCTGCATCCAAATTGTTTATGTTGAATTTTGTCATTGCGACAAGATCGCAGGACGTCTTTACATTTTCATGTAATGACCCATTGATCTTGCCTTATCATTTATCTTGTGTGGTCTTATTTTGCCTTCCTAGTTAAAGGTCTTATTTTGCCACCCCTCATTATTGCGACAATATGACAGGCCTAAATATTCTTGCAAACATAAAGCCCCATGACATTAAAATCTTGCGACGAAATCGCAGGACGTCTTTACACTTTCATGTAAAGACCCATTGATCTCGTCTTATCTTTGTCTTTTGTATTATTGCCTCTTTAGGATCATCGCACAAATATGACAAGCCTAAATTTTCTTGCGAAAATAAAGCCTCATGACATTTGCGTCTTAAGACACTTATCAGCTCCCTAATGGAGGGTGCCGCCCTTATCATCTCCCTGGTTTCCCCTTCAAGGAGGCGAACATCGGCCATACAAGACTAGCTCCTCCCATGGGTCTTAACAACAACCGGTTGTTTTCGCAGCCTCTTATACCTTATACCTATAGGGCTTATGGTTACGAGGCTGCACCCTAAGTGGAGTTTTCTTCGGGCCGAGTGCAACATATGCCAAGACTAGCCAAGAATGGCCGAGACACTTCAAATGCCCAGGCACTCTTGGCTCAACCGTGTACCTCGGTGCCTTGAGCATACATCGACTCCTTGGAAGAGACCCTCGGGCGTCCAACCAGGGTATAACCTTATATATATAGTTGGAAATCCAAGGTATCTCTCCGGATAGGCTTTCATGGGCCCCAAATCTCCATGACTCAGTTCCGTGAGCGGTGTAACCTTTTCCCTGAGCCATGTCAAGAGATACCCCTTATATGACGCACTTTAGGTCTTACATTTGCCTCTTACGAAATATCATTCGCGAACTAGGGTGTACGCCATAAAGGTTCGTCCCATTCACTCATTCATTCATTTTTGTCAATTCGTTCAATCATTCATTTTTGATTATCTCTTCTCATTATCTTTGCGAAATTTTCGCATTTTCGTTATCTCTCTGAAATTATCGCATGTCTTCATTCTTTCATTCATCCTTTCATTCATTCCTTCATTCATTTCATCACTTCCTTCACTCATTCTTTCATTTGTCATTTCTTTCATTCATTCTCATAATATCATATCATTTGAAGCAAAGTAAATATTCAAGAGAAATTCTAATACATTATGGTCCTGAAATCTTTGTAGTTGTGAAATCTTTATAATTCTCGATCGTATCGCGTTTTTGTGATTCAAATCAAAAATCTTTTATTGTCTATAAAAGAAATATTCTAGAGAAATATTTGAATTTTCTCGGGTTTTTTTTGTAATTTTGAAATCTAGAAATCTTTGTAATTTTGAAGTCTTTATAATCTTGAAATCTTAGTAATATTTGTAATCTTGCGATTGAATCGCTTTTTTCGTAATCAAATCAAAAATCTTTTATTTTCCGTAGAAGTAAAATGTTCAAGGAAATTGGTACTTAGCTTTTGTGGTTTCTTGATGTTGTTGTCTCTTGCGAAGTATATGATTTGCTTGCGAAGCTAGCATCCTTGAAATGTATAAACATCGCACAAAATATAATTATCTCATGACAAAAAGAAGTGTGAGAAATGAGATTTGAACCCTTGACTCGCCTCTTGCATATTCTCTCACCATACCAACTTGTTCTAACCCTCTCTTGCGAAATTAATTTGCGAGATAGTCATCAACTTTCTTCTTTGCGAAATAGACAAAGTCTGTGCGAAATTTCACATAACAAAAATAAATGTGCGAGAAGCAAGAATTGATCCTGCGACCTTCTTCTTGCATTCATGCCTCCTGACCAACTGTGCTAGCCCTGCCTCTGCGAAGTGTTGCTGCGAAATAATCACCTACTTTCTTCTTGCGAAATAACTAAAGAAATATCTTTGCGAAGTAAACATCTGTATGTAGTATTTGTTTGTGCTGCGAACATTCGCAAGGTAGACGTCTGCGGAAGAAATGCTTATGATATAAACCTTTGCGAAGCAAAAAAAAATTCTTTGCGAGGAGGGAGATTCGAACCCAAGTCCTCTGGTTTGCATACTTCGTCTCTGACCATCTGGGCTGCTTGTTGTTTGCGAAATAAACACACAATGCTATAACTTTATTCCACATCTTCGCTCTTGGAAGTTCAAAAATATGCGAAAAAATATGCAGAAGGTAGGATTCGAACTCGCAATACCAAGTTTGTTCTCTTCGCTCAGAACCAACTGTGCTATCCCTGTTGTGCGAAATGATCGCACAATGCTAATACTTGACTTATATTTACTCTTCAGTACTTAATGAAAAAGATGACAAAAATATGAGTATGATGAGAATCGAACTCGCGGCATCAATTTTCTTAAATTCTCTCTTAACCATATGTGCAAGATTTTATTCGTGTTGTTGTGGTAAGGTTTGCACACCTTACCATTTTTTCGCCGCTCTTCTTTTACCTGGGACCTCATTTATCTTCACATATGTTGTTCCCCACATTGGTTATGCTTTCATGATTATTTAGTTGTGCCATTGACTTGCTGCTGCGAAGTGATAGATCTGAAAATGTTTACTTCGCATACTCTTTTCCCTCGCATCTTTATAACGTTGAGATGAGATTTTCTTCTCACTTTTTTTTTTTTTTTTTTTTTTTTTTTTTTTTACGACTCCTCCAAATCTGTTCGTCAATATCCCCACTGATTTAATTATTTCATTGCGTTTGTTCCTTCATGAATCACGCTTCGTATTCTCCCTGAAAGTGTGATTTCTTCCATGAAATTTCCATTTTTGAACCTAAATTTTGTAGATCTAAAAAAATAAAAATAAAAATATGAACAGTAGTTAATCTTCATGGAAACTTCTTGAACCAACAAATTACAAGAAGGATAAATCCGTTATTCCTCCCTGTTTCTAGCGCCAAAAATGTAGTTGCAGGAAATCCCACAACACACCCCTTGTGATATTATGATAATATTTTCTAGATCTAAACTTATTTGATAATCAAAATAAAGATAAAAGTGCTAAAATTATAAATGGAGACACAAGATTTTTTTTACATGGTTCGATCAATGTGATCTACATCCATGGTTCTTCACTAGTGATTTTTGTAATTACATGAGTTTACATTTAGAATCTCCATTAATGAGTATTTGGAGCTTTCTAGATCTAGTTTTTTGGGGAAGAAGATGATAAAGAAAATAAAGACTTTCTCTCTCTAAAAATATCTCTCTCTGAAATAATATCTCTCTCTCTCTCTTACCAAAATTATCCTCTCTTTCTCTCTCCTGCTCTCCTCTTTATATAGGATATTACATAGTGGGTGACAGCTATGTTGTCCCTTATTTTCGGATCTAGCTTGCGGCAATATCGCAAGAGCTTTAATGTTAATCTTCGCAAACACTCTAAACTTCGCATGATCATCACGCATTTCTCCCTTTTACGCCATCGTCATCACATTACGTCATTCTTCAAATCAACATGCGACACTCGCAATGTGTTGTAGATGAAAACTTCGCAAATAAATCCTTCTGGCGATATTCTGATCCTACAATACTTCTTATTTATTTCGCAAAGCTTCGGAACTTCGCAAAAGAATAGAGGCAAGTACGTACTTTTCAAGAAAAGTATTCTTTCGCGTAGTTCCTTCATCAACAAAGATCAAAGACTACTACAACAACGGATTTTTCCTTAAAGATCGCTCTTCAAACAATATTCAAGGAAAAAGAGGCAAGATGTAGGATCCAAATATCGCACAACATTCGTTAGTATGCGAGATTCATTCATTTCCATAGCTCGCGAGAAGGTAGCAATAGCCTGCGAAATTATCAAAGACCTGCGAGAATATGAGCTGTAGGTGAGCTGTCATCCACTATGTAAACACCTATATAATGTAGGATCAGAATATCGCGACATCAATACTTCGCGAGATTAATAAATAACGATATTGCGAGAAGTAAAATAAATGACGCAATGAATGACGACAGCCAGAACATGAGAAGAATGTGAAGACTCAGCGAGATTTAGGAGTGTCGCGAGAATTGGTATATGTACACTTGCGATATTTCGCAAGACATTCCCAAAATAAAGGACGAGCTTAGTTTGTCATCCACTGTGTACTACCCTATATAAAGGGTCGAGTAAGTCTGTTGAGGGAGAGTTCTTTTTGAATTGTTAAGCAAGTCTTTAGGAGAGAGAAAATTTTAGAGTGATTGTAATTCTTTAACTCATTTCTATTTCATATTGTAAAGATTCAAACATTAAATCAATAGAAATCATAATCATTCATTTAAAAATGACTTAATTGTGTAAATTCTAATGAGCGGTGTAGTGTAGGATTTCCTGCAACTACATAATGGCGCTAGAAACAGGGATTGAGTAGAGATCAACCTTGTGAATTGAAAGAATCAGGAGTAACAAGAAAGAAATTTCGTATAATTTTCAACAATTTACTAAAATTGAGAAACGGCTAGAAGAAGGAATGCATCAGAACAACCAACAATTGTAAGAAGAAGCGGGAGATTAGCTGGAGAAAGGAGAAATGAAGTAGGTGAACCATCAAGAATAAACGCAAGAGATAGAGAAGAAGGTCAAATTCAACCACCAATTCAACCAAAGACCAAATAGAGTAATAGATTATGATAGGGTGAGTGTGCATACATGGAGATCGATTCTATGAAAGAAAGAGAAGAAGTGCAACAATTGATAAATAATGGACAAGAGGAGAGAAATCGAGAAGAGATGGGAGAAACAACTCATAGAAATGAAGAAGTCGCAGCATTAGAAGCATTGAGACAAACAATACATGAAGAAAGGCGATTAGAAGCGGAAGAACGTGCAAATTTAACAAGGCAAAACCATGAGTTAAGAATGGAAAATATGAGGTTGCAGAATAGGAGGTCGAGAAGTAACACCAGGTCAAGATCAGGATCGGTTAGAGATGATATGAGGAGAATATTACCTGTAAAAAATGTTAATGAAGAAAATCTAGAAAGAGAGCCAAATCTCGATGAAGGATGCTGCGAAAGAAGGGAAATGGTGTGTATTCCACATCCTGAGATTTTACAGAATGTCCAAAATGACGGAAATCAAGGAAATAGGCAGCAGAATGGTCCAATTGATGAAGAAAATCAGGAAGAAGGAAGAAGAATACTGCATGGGAGAGAAACACAGAGGAAACAAAAGGAGATTGAAGATGACATCGAAAAACATTATATTGAACAAGCGCGTCTAGCTTGCGAAAGGGAAAGATTAAGAGTAGAAATGGAAGAACGGGAATTGGAGGAAGCAATTCGGCAGAACAATCATGACAATCGAGAAAGAAAGCGCGAGCAAAATCGCAACAATGCAAATATCAATGAAGAATATGAAAGAATACAAAGGAGAGATGATAGACAACCAAGAAGAGAAAATGATAGATACAATGGTGTGCGAATTCGTGAACGAGATGAAGGAGAAAGTCGCGAGAGAAAGAAGAGAAGAAAATCTTGAACAAGAAAATCAAGGTAGACATGAACGCGAAGGAGAGAGGCAGAGCTAAAAAGACCAATAAATTCGAACCACGATGTAAATGAACAAATCTTAAGAGAGTTGGCGAGAGATGAGAGGAATGTTGAACAATAGAAGAGGAGGAGGAAGAAGACAATTGGATGAGGCCATCGAAGAAGCTGCGAAAACCCCTTTACACTAGAGGTGCGGTTAGGAGGAATACCCCAAAGTGCAATTTACCCGCATTAACCAAAGCATTTTTGATGGAACAACTTGCGCAATACAACACATCAAAGCGTATGTGAGATGTATGCTACAATGGGAAAATCATGATGCCATATTGTGCAAATATTTCGCATCAAGTTTAAGGGTTTACCAAGAAACACAATCACGTCATTCAATCATTTACAAGCTATATTCTTAGGGGCATATATAAGTAATAACTCCTCGCGACCCAGGAATTGAAGATGTATTTGGCTGAAACAAAGAGTTGGCGAAAGTTTGAGACACTTAACTGTGAGGTGGAAGACAATGTGTAGCGAAATGGCTGGACGAGTGGATGAAAGATATCTTATTCTATCATTCATAAACGCTATGTTCGCAACCAATTTGTTATATATTCAAGTTTTTAGAGTCAAGAATACAATTACAATGACTGAGTTGCGAGAACTTCAGGAGGAATATATTGCTCTAGAGGAAAGACAAAATGAGATGGAATCATACCCAGTTGCGAATACAAATCCAAATGTTGTGAATGCAAGCTTATTACCCAAATTGATAAATACAGTAGCGAGCACTTCGCAAGGGCAACAAGAAAAGATAATAGATGATGGGCAGCCAAAGACAGTAGCTATGGGAAGTCATGATCAGGAAGATTATGAAAGAGAAAGGAACTATTACAACCGTGGCGGCAATAACAAAATTCAAAGACTTGATCATCCGCAAGAAACTTATGGAGGTCGAAGGCAGAATTATCATGGAGGGCAGCGAAGTCACAGAGTAGTATGGGAGGAAATCAAAATGCCACCATTAAATACTAGCGTGGAAAAAATATGGGAAGCTATACTCTTGATGGAAAACATACCTGCACCATGGAATATGGGGAATGAGCCACCACCAAGTGATAAAAGTCATGAGTTCTGTTCTTACCACCGCTTTCATGGACACCTAACAAATGACTGCAGAAATATAAAAAGAATCATCCTCAGAATGATTGATCAAGGAAAGTTTGAATCATTTTCTAAAAGGTGAAGAGAAGGTTCAACCGTTACCACCACCGCCTTAAATGCACAGGACAAATTCAAGCAAAGGGGAAAGAAACATTCGTAATAGAAGTTGGAACGAAAGCCAAAAATTTGTTTTGCAACTCTATTATACATTCATACCGAGCAATTGAAGATTTTCATGATAATGTTCTCAGTAGGGTCTTTGCGAGGGATGCTGATGATAGAGAAGTGATGAACATCGCGAAGGCGTCTTGATTAAAAGAATGGCAAATGCAAATTATTTCTTTCACTACAGAAGAGATTCATGAAGGCAGAGAGGCGCATGATAACCCATTGGTCGTAAAATTGGAAATTAATCCAAAACCTGTAGATGGCGAAGATGATGAAGCAGAAAACTCCTGGGCGATCAATAGAATATTAATTGATACGGGGAGCTCAGTAAACATTCTTTTTTACCATACTTACAAGACTATGGGTGGGAAGGATTAAGAATTGATACCTTCGACATACAAAATATACGGTTTCAATGGCACAGCGAATAAGCCTAAAGGAAAAGTTCATATGAGAATACCCTTGCAAGGATTATCAAGCTGAAATTTTGTTTTTGTGTAGTCGATGTGGAGTCCCCTTATAATGCATTGATCGGAAGGCCATGGTTGCACGAAATTCTGGGTGTAGCGTCGACGTATCATCAATGTATAAAGTTTCCTCATCCTAGCGGTGTTGGAGTTATAAAGGGAGATTGAATGGAAGGACAAAAAATGCTATGAGATTGATGTGGAGAGTTGCTAGGAAAAAGCTGCAAAAAAAGAAAATTTGGAAGCAAAATATAAAAGATGAACAGAGAAGAGAAAGGTTGATGGTGGATACCATAGATACAAGAGGTGAAGATACATCGTGAAGCAAGTGCATGAAAACAGTGGAAAATCATGATGGAAAGGAATCATTAAAATATTTGAATGATGCAGAGGCAGAGAGCAGCAGGAGCAAAAAGTGTAAGAAATGAATAATCATCAAAAAGCAATGATAAAGGCATATTAAGGGTAAGAGGAAGAAAAAATAATTGAAGAAGAAATACGCGAGAATCTCGCCATCAAGAATGTATGACAATTTGATAGAATAATTGAAAAACAAAAATGAATAAACAATGTAAGATTGTGCGATAGCTTCGCAAACAAAATGAATGATTGAATGAATTAACAAAAATGAAAGAGTGAGTGAATGGGACTAACATTTATGGCGTACACCCTAGTTCGCGAATGATATTTCGCAAGAGGCAAATGTAAGACCTAAAGTGCGTCATATAAGGGGGTATCTCTTGACATGGCTCAGTGAAAAGGTTACACCGCTCCTGGAACTCCGAGTCATGGAGATTTGGGGCCCATGAAAGCCTATCAGGGAGAGATACCTTGGATTTCCAACTATATATATAAGGTTATACCCTGGTTGGACGCCCGAGGGTCTCTTCCAAGGAGTCAGTGTATGCTCAAGGCGCCGGGGTACACGGTTGAGCCAAGAGTGCCTGGGGCATTTGAAGTGTCTCGGCCATTGTTGGCAAGTCTTGGCATATGTTGCACTACCAAGAAAACTCCACTTAGGGTGCGGTCTCGTAACCATAAACCATATAGGTATAAGGGATAAGAGGCTGCGAAAACAAGCTAGTTGTTGTTAAGACCGGATGGGAGGAGCTAGTCTTGTATGGCCGATGTACGCCTCCTTGAAGGGGCAACCAGGGAGATGATAAGGGCGGCACCCTCCATTAGGGAGCTGATAAGTGTCAGAAGACGGCAATGTCATGGGGCTTTATATTCGCAAGAACATTTAGGCCTGTCATATTGTCGCAAATGAAATATCCTGCAGAGGCAAAAATACTAAAGAAATGATAAGACAAGATCAATGGGTCATTACATGAAAATGTAAGGACGTCCTGCGATCTTGTCGCAAGACGTCAATGTCATGGGAATTTATATTCGCAAGAATATTTAGACTTGTCATATTGATGCAAAATGAGGGGTCGCAAAATAAGACCTTTACCTAGGAAGGCAAAATAAGACCACACAAAGACAATGATAAGACAAGATCAATGGGTCATTACATGAAAATGTAAAGACGTCCTGCGATTTTGTCGCAATGGTGAATTTCAACATAAATGATGATAAAATAACACAAGAAATCGAGTAAGCAAACAAGCTTGCGAGTACGATTATATTTCTTCATTTATCTGTGAAGAATCAGCAACAGCAGTTGCGAAATTAAGAAGTATCATTACTTAAAGATTATCGGCTTGATTTATCTCATATGAAAATAAATAACAGAGGCAAGTATGGGAATGATTAGAATAAAAACTTGTTATTTATTTTCATATGATAAATTTACAATAAGAGATTGCAAAATGGAAGGTTAAAAGGATAAATTTACAAATATCACAAGAAGAGAAAGGAAAATGGAATAATCTAGCAACTTATTCTTCTTTCTCAGATTCTTTCTCAGATTCTTCTTCTTCACTTACATCACTATCAGAGACATCTGAGAAAAGTATATTATCAGGAATTTCATCGAGAAGACAAGGATATGAAGAAAGAGGAATGTCGTGATCATTGCAAATTTGTTCAATAGTTTGATTGCGAAACGAACAACATCATTATTGAAATTCGCCACAGTAGTTTGTAGTTGCTTCTTCATCTTAGAATATTTGTCATTGTGAAGAGAGAAGTCTTTGGCGAGTTGCGCTTTCTCGATTCAAGGTCCTTGATTCTAGTCCGAAATCTCCTCTCGGTTCGCGAACAAATGACATTGAATTAGCGACTTAATAAAGTTTAAAAAAGAAGTGGAAAAATAATGAAGAATAGTAAAACAACCTTCTCTCGTCAGAAATCATATCTTTAACCAAGGCATTATGCTCGGCATGAAGAGTGACATTAACACCTAAGTTATTTATGGCATTATCTAGAACCTTCGCAGCCCAAGTGAATTCATCATCATTATTTATGACATGAAGTGAACGAATTTGATTTTCTCGCTCATTAAGTATGGCATTCCGGCGAAGGGATTCATCTCGTTCAATTTGGACTTCAAGAATAGTTTTTTGGAATTTTGCTAATGCTTGTGCACCTTGATTAGCAATGCGATCTTTATCATCTATGAGGCTGCTAATCTTTTTCCTTAGAATACTATTACTCTCCTGGGAGTCAAGATATAAACGTTTAAATCGGTTGGCTAAACCTAAACTAGATCTATGTTCAATTTCTAAAAGATGAAATTTGGTTCGAAGTTCATTTAATGAGAGAGAATTAGTCTTGTTTGAAGAACTACTTAAAGATTCATTGAAAAGAGCGAGAAGAGCATCATCATCCATAGGTTCAGGGAATGAATGGAGAAGGATGGCTTCGTCAGAAAGATTATAAATGTCTGCGAAAATAATAAGTCAGGCAAAGGAAAATAAACGGCAAAATATAAATAGAGAAAGAAGGAGGGTGTTATACCATAAAGTTCTTTGATTAGCACTTTGAAGTGTAGATATTTTGTCTTTACGGGAAGAAGACTCAACTTCCAACTGTTGGATTTTAGCATCCTTCTTGCGAGATGTCGCAACTTCAATTTCTAGCTCTTTGTTCTTCTCTTTAAGTTGAAGATTTTTCTTCTCAAAATTGTTGCGTCTTCTCTCGTGGTCTGAGGCAACAACAAAGGAAGCTCTCCCAGACTATAAAGGAAAGTAAAGAAATTGTTAAGATAAGGTTTATAATCGAAATCGCAAAGAAATAACGAAATATGAACATACCAAAGCTTTGAGTGCATTTAAGAGACCGGGAGTCATTGTTCGGGAAACTCCGCGAAAAGATTCATTATCCTCTAACAGGGGGGCATCGCAAATTTTAGCGAGAGCTTCGCAAGTAGCAGATAAATGATCATCTCCTAATCCTTGCATAGAATCGGAGAAGACACTGGACAAATGCGCCATAGCAGAAGTGATCGAATGATTCTCCTTCGCAGAGGAAGTACCAACCTCATTTTCACCTTCGTCAGAACTCTCGCTGGTTCGGGAACTAGAACGAGAAGAGGGATGGATTTTCCGTTTTTTAGAAGATGGAGCAGAAGATTTATCCTTGCGAAGAGTGATTTTATCCTTGCCCTTAACCTTCGCAGCTTCGGGAATGTTAATTTCTTCAACAACCTTCGCACACAAATGAAGATGAGAAACAGAGGCAACAATATTGTTAAAAATAGCAAAAGAAAGTATTTCTTACTTCATCCGTGATTGATCGGAGTATCGCTAGAGTACTCGCCTTTGGACGTCTTTTATAACTCCTTTTCAATTTGGCAATCTGAAAATTTTACAAGTCTAGTAAGTATAAGAGGAAGGAAATATCGCAAAGCAAACCTGAAATAGGAAGTATACCTCTTTTTCCTTCTCGGGCCACTTAAATTCCCAAGGTTGATAGTTTGTGAGATGCGCAGGGAGTGTATGAGAACCTGCAATATAAGGTACGCTCAAAAAATAGAGGAACAACCCACCACTTCTCATCCTTGGAATACCGAGGAACATTATTTTTGCCCGAGTGCCGGTCAATATCTTGCATGAGCAGTTTATCTTGGAAATATTATCTTTTCTCTTCAATCGAGCACCCCAAATGAGATTTATCATTTCTCATATTTATTACTTCATAATTTTCAAAAAAGTTTTCCACGGTATATTTCTCAGCGTCTATTTCTAAATCCGCGAATCTAGGATCTTTGACATCATCAGGATATAAAGATCCCTTACCAGCGCCACGGTTGACGAAGTCAAGCATTAGACGAATGCAATCACCACTTAGTTGGTAAATAGCTCGCGAGAATTTCTCATGAGCAAGAATTTCATAGAATAAAGGTATCTCGGGATTGTAGAGAGGAATGGGAAGGCCTGCGAGAATTTGACCTAGCGAGATTATGATTTTCTGATCATCAGTGTGATGATCAGAAAATAACTTTGCATAAAGTATAGATGAAGATTCTTGATCAGGAATGGTCGATAAGATGAAGCCCTTCTCTTGAAAAAATTTTTGAGCTTCATTAAAAAGGGGTTTATATGTGCGACCAAGTGAAGCCATTTTAGAGTATGGGAATGATTAGAAAATTGAAAATCAAGAGAAAGAAAGAAGGAAAGATTTACAGCAGCAGAAACGCAGATTGCGGAGGAAGAGAAGTTGCGGAGGGAAAATAAAAGAGAAGAAGAGAAGGGTAAGAAAACTATATATAGAGAGGAGAATCCTCGAGAAAACAAATGCATTTAATGCGAGATGGGACGTGAATGGTCAAGAATAAACGGCTGAAAGAGACGTGTCAAGAAAAGAGTGGAAGAAGAAACACCTGTAATAAATTCCGTACGGGAGTGAAACAGATAAAAATGAACAATTGCGAGATAAAGATGAGCAATTGCGGCATTTTAAAATATTGATTATCATGACATTTTCTCCTTCGCAGAAAAGACATGAGAAGAGGCAAGATGTAGGATCAGAATATCGCGACATCAATACTTCGCGAGATTAATAAATAACGATATTGCGAGAAGTAAAATAAATGACGCAATGAATGACGACAGCCAGAACATGAGAAGAATGTAAAGAATCAGCGAGATTTAGGAGTGTCGCGAGAATTGGTATATGTACACTTGCGATATTTCGCAAGACATTCCGAAAATAAAGGACAAGCTTAGTTTGTCATCCTTTGTGTACTACCCTATATAAAGGGTTGAGTAAGTCTGTTGAGGGAGAGTTCTTTTTGAATTGTTAAGCAAGTATTTAGGAGAGAGAAAATTTTAGAGTGATTGTAATTCTTTAACTCATTTCTATTTCATATTGTAAAGATTCAAACATTAAATCAATAGAAATCATAATCATTCATCTAAAAAATGACTTAATTGTGTAAATTCTAATGACGGGTGTAGTGTAGGATTTCCTGCAACTACATATAAAGAGGAGAGTAGGAGAGAGAAAGAGAGGATAGACAATTTTTTAAGAGAGAGGATACAAATTCTGTAAAAGGGAGAGACACATTTGTAGAGAGAGATTATTATTTTCTTTATCATCTTCTTCCCATAAAAACTAGATCTAGAGCTCTACCACATATCCATTAATGGAGATTCTAAATGTAATATTAATGTAACCTCAACAATCATAGTGAAGAACCATGGATGCAGATCACATTGATCAAACCATGTAAAAAATCCTTGTGTCCATTTTATAATTTTAGCACTTTAATATTTATTTGGATTATGAAATAGATTTAGATCTAGAAAATATTATAAGGGGTGTGTTGTGGGATTTCCAGCAACTACAGTATAGACTTTCATTATATACATTTGCTATTTCGAGCCAAGTTTAACTCGCCTATCTATTTCTCGAAATATGTGTTGGTAAGATTTCGCTTTAACCGAATTCATCTTTACCTAGTGACGAAAGTCATGACATGTTTCAATCACTTTGGAAATTTCTCTGACGAAAAATGGTCTGTGAATAACGGTTACATAACGTTCTCTGAGAATGTTTCAATGATTGAAATGAGAGTTTAGATTACATAACCATTGGTAGGATATAAGCATTGTTGTGGAAACACATATATGTATAAGTCCTTATTCCTTGAACCAAAGTTTGCGAACTTTGTTGATCAAGAGAAATGGAAGTGGCGCAAGCTAAGTCCACGAACTGGCGGAAGTTCTCACCCGAGAATTTCTGCTGGAGTTTGTGTACTCCTTCCATGAGCTTAAGTCCGCGAACGCAGTCCGCGAACTTGAGTAGGTTATATCTAAAACCGGTTGTTCTTGAACTCATGTTTATATAAACTAAGGAATGCTTTTGAAAACCGTGGTTATAAAGTTCATGAAACGATTCGAGTGAATCAAACCGTTTTTGCTTCGATTGTGTCTTGTGTAGTTACATAAGATCTAAGAAATTGAACAACTCTCTAACTAGTTCATTTGAGTCATTTGAACTAGTTATGGTGAAGAAGAATATGGTTGATATGAGAGTATTCATATGGCTAACCATTTGGTTGACTATTGTTGAACCAACAAATGTTAATGTTTAGGTACGGTTCATAAACCCAAAATTGAACATTTCGTTTGTGTTTAACAAGGTAAGTTTTCGATCCAACGGTTGAGAATTATTAGCTTGAATCTAATCAGGTTTTCATCTAATGGTGAATATTGAATGCTTTGTTACTAAGCTAATATTGATTGCAAACCCTGATTTGAAAGACTATATAAGGGAGAACTCTAGCAACTGGGAAACCTAATCCCTACACTTTACGTGTGATACTAGTTTTCTAAGCTAGAGTCGATTCTCCTTGTAGTAGCAGGAAATCCCACACTACACCCCTCACTATATTTTGGTTAATTAATCCATTGAAAGTTGCATAATTGAGAATGTTTATTGATTAATTTCATGAGTTCTACACAAGAAAAGTAGAATTACACTTAGCAAGTAAAACACTCTTAAACTTTCTCTCTCCTAATGACTTGCCTAACAATTCTAAAAAGATCTCTCCTTACAACGAGACTCACTCGACCCTTTATATAGGGTAATACAGATGGATGACAAACTAAGCTATCCTTTATTTTCGGGAATGTCTCGCGAAGTGTCGCCGTGTACAACTATTCAATCTCGCGACACTTCTTAACCCTCGCCGGATCTCACGTCTTCTTTATGTCTCGCCCGTCGTTATTCTTTGCGTCGTTTATTTTAGCTCTCTCATGATCGCCTCGCGGCATCGTTGTTTATACACTTCGCGAGTCCTGTACGTTGCGATATTATGATCCTACATCTTGCCTCTTTTTCCTTGAATATTGCTTGAAGAGCAATCTTTAAGGAAAAATCTGTTGTTGCAGTAATCTTTGGTCTTTGTTGATGAAGGAATGAGCGAAAGAATACTGGACTTGAAAAGTACGTACTTGCCTCTATTCTTTTGCGATGTTCCGAAGTTTTGCGTCTCCTGTCTCTCCTCATACTTTTCTTGCGAAGGGAAGAATATCATGAGAGCGAGTCTTTTGATTTGCCGCGACCGCTTATCTTTATCTGTTTCAGCTCCGTACACAGTTTTTAACCATTAAAGCCCTTTTTCGACACGTCTCTACCAACCGTTTATTCTTGACCGTTTATGTCTCTTCTCGCATTAAATGACCTCGTTTTTCTCGAGGATCTTTTTTTCCCTATATATAGTTTTCTTCTTCCCCTCTTTTCATTCTTTAGTTTTTCTCTGCAACTTTCTTTGATTCTCTCCTTCCGCAATTTACGCTTCTGCTACTGCAAATCTTTTCTTCATCCTTTCTAACGTTTAATCCTAATCTCCAAATTCCCTCCATTCCCATACCGATAATGGCTGCCATTAGTCGTGGATACAAAACTTCTTTTGAAGAAGTTCAACGAAGTTGCACGAGAAGGGTTTTACTCGTCAACCATTCCCGATCAAGAACCCTCATCCATTCTTTCAGAATCTTTTCTCCGATCATCAATGTGATGATCAAAAGATTATAGTCTCGCTCGGTCGACTTCTCATGGACTTCCTATTCCCTTGTACAATCCCGAGTTGCCTTTATTTTATGAAATTTTGGCCCATGAAAAATTCTCTCTGCATGTTTATCAATTAAGTGGCGATTGTATTCGCTCGATGCTTGAATTCGCGAACCGTGGTGCGGGCAAAGGATCTTTATACCCTACTTCGCCGTAAATCCCCAATTCGCAGATTTAGAAATAATGTTGAGAAATACACTTTGTGGAAAACTTTTTTGAAAATTACTCAATTGATAACTATGATGAATGCGAGATCTCGGCTGGGCGTTCGTCTCGAAGAAAAATAATAATGTCTCTCAAGATAAATTACTCATGCAAGACATTGATTGGCACCCGTGTAATAATTCCTCTCCTCGTCATTCCAAAGATGAGAAATGGTGGGTTGTACCCTTGATTTTAAATGGTCCTTATATCGCGGGCCCGAACACGTTCTTCCTGCGAATCTCGCAGCGTATCATCCTTGGGAATTCAAATGGCCTGAGAAGGAAAAAGAAGTATGTTTCCTACTCCAAATTTTTGCTTTCGCAACTTTCTTTTTACGATTGCTGAGTTTGTGAAATCTTTCAGATAACCAGGTTGAAAAGAAGCTACAAAAGGGATCCGTCGGAGGATACTTTGACATTGCTTCGGTCTCTTATGAGTGAAGTAAGAAGCATTTCCCCTTACTTTGACACATTTTTTTTTTTTTTTTTTTTTTTTTTTTTTTTTTTTTTAAAACAATACTATTGCCTCTGTTTCTCAACTTTACACATTTGCGAAGGCTGAAGTTGAAAAAATTGTTGCTGCGAAGACTAGAAGTAAGGGCAAACTGCGCTCGCAAGGGTAAATCCTCCGCCCCCTTAACTAAGAAGCGAAAGGTCCAATCCTCTTCTCGCCTTAGCTCAAACTCGAATCTTCCGATGAAGATGACCATGATTCCAATCGCTCTCTCGCTACAAGGACCCCGTTAACCGGCTTCTTCTATGGGTCGGTTGTCTAGTATCTTCTCGATTCTTTCCAAGGAATGGGAGATGCTCCCCTAGCTTCTCTTTGCGGGACTCTCGCAAACGTGTGCAATGCCACTCTCTTTGGAGGGCAATGATTCTTTCAATGGAGTCTCTAGAACTATGTCTCCGGACTTCTTAAATGCGCTTGGATCCTTGGTATGTATATAATCATATCTCCCCATTGGCTTTATATTGTTGTATATGTATTAACAGCTTTTCTATCTTCTTTCATAGGTTGGAAGATCTTCTTTTGTAGTTGCCTCCTGATCTTGAGAGAAGACGCAACAATCTTGAGAAGAAGAATTCGCAATTGAGTAAGAAGATTCGAGAATTGGAGATCAAGTCGCTGCGTTATCTCGCGATAAAGACGAGACGATTCAAAAGTTAAATACCGAACTTGTCTCTCAAAAAGAGAGGGTATCCACCCTTCAAAATGCTAATCAAAGAACTTTATGGTATAATATTTGCCTTATTTTATTATTTTTATTTCATTGGTCGTGTATTGCCACCTAACTTATCACTTTCGCAGACGTATATAATCTCTCCGATGAAGCTATTCTTCTCCATACATTTCTGAACCTATGGATAATAACCTTCTTCTAGCTCATCTCAACACTTCTTTAAGTAGTTCTTGAACAAAATTAACTCTCTTTCATTAGATGAACTTCGGACCAAATATCGTCTTTTAGAGATTGAACATAGATCTGGTTTAAGTGCAGCCAACCAATTTAAACAAATGTTTCTTGAGTCTCGTAAAGAAATCAAAATTTTGAGGAAGAAAATTAGTGATCACATAGATGACAAAGACCGCATTGCTAACAATGGTGCTCAAGCATTAGCAACATTTCAAAAATCTCTTCTTGAGCTACAAATTGAGCGAGATGAATTGCTTCATTGCAATTCCTTACTTAGGGAGCGAGAAGATCAGATTCGTTCGCTCCTTGTTATAAATAATGATGATGAATTCACTGGGCTGCGAAAGTTTTAGATAACGCCGTAAATAACCTAGGTGTTGATGTTAGTCTTCACGCCGAGCATACTTCCTTGGTTAAAGATATGATATCCGATGAGAAGGTTGCTTATTATACCTTATCGCTTCTTATTTCCGTAATATTACTTGTAAATTGTTAACTTGTTGTTTCTTATTTGCGGGAGTAATCGAGATGAGGCTTCGGGCTAGAATTAGAGAGCTCGAATCGAGAAAGAACAACTCACGGAATTTTCCAAATGAGAATTGAAGAACTCGAAACCGAAAAAGAACATTTCGCAAAGAATCTCTTCCTTCGCGAGAATAAATATTCCAAGTTGAAGAAACAATTTTTAACGACAGCGGTGGAGAATTTTAACAATGATGTTTGTTCGTTTTCGCAATAGAGGCATGGAGTATGTTTGTAAGGACCGCAATATCCCCCTGCATTCATATCCCTGGCTCCTTGAAGAGGTTCCTGAGAATCTGCCTGTCTCAGACGTTTCGATAGTGAGGCTGGCGAAGAAGAAAATTCTGGCGATGAGAATAATCGATCAAGAATCAGGTGAAGAAGAAGAATCGCCAAAGAAATAACTTTTTTCGTTTTCTTTCTCTGCTTGTAGTATCTGTACATTTCTGTATCCTTATTATAGTGTATTTCTTGGATTTTTCTCCTCTGAATTCAATCTTCAGTCCCCTTTTTTGGTAGTTCTTCCTTGTAATATAATTGATTAACATTATCGATGTATAATTCTTTCATCAAAAGATGAATAGCAATATTTCATCTTTTCCATTCCCATACTTGCCTCTGGTATTCTTCTTCAGATGGAAGATTTTAGCTGTCATCAAGTATTTTGTTGGTTTTTAATTGTATAGCCGCGACGAGATCGCAGGTATCTGTATGAATCAAGAATTCTATCTCTTTTTGTGGCGACAAGGTCGCAGACCGCCTTTACACTTTCATGTGATGGCTCATTGACCCTGCCTTATCATTTTGTGTGGTCTTCCGAGTTAGACCTCCCTAATTAGAGGTCCTCCCCTGCCACCTTTTATGGCGACAAAATCGCAGGACGTCTTTACACTTGTATGTAAAGACCCATTGATCTTGCCTTATCATTTTTCAAGTATTTTTGCCTCTGCAGGATGTTTTGGTTGCAACAATATGACAGGCCTAGATATCCTTGCGAATATAAAGTCCTATGACATTGCCGTCTTGCGACGAAATCGCAGGACGTCCGTACACTTTCGTGCAAAGACCCATTGATCTCGCCTTACCCTCGCGTTAGTATTATTGCCCTGCAGGATCATTGCACAAATATGACAAGCCTAAGTCTCCTTGCGGAAACAAAGCCTCATGACATTTGCGTCTGCGTTTTGGCACTCCCCCTAATGGAGAGCACCGCCCTTATCATCTCCCCCCGGTTGCCCCTTCAAGGAGGCGAAACATCGGCCATACAAGACTAGCTCCTCCCATCCGGTCTTAACAACAACCAGCTTGTTTTCGCAGCCTCTTATCCCTTATACCTATATGGTTTATGGTTACAAGACTGCACCCTAAGTGGAGTTTTCTTCAAGCGAGTGCAAAGACATGCCAAGACTTGCCAAGAATGGCCAGGGTAGGTTCATCCATCCCGGCACTCTGGCTCAACCGTGTACCTCGGCGCCTTGTGCATCCACTGACTCCTAGGAAGAGACCCTCGGTCGCCCAACCAGGGGTATAACCTACATATATAGTTGGGAATCCAAGGTACCTCTTAGGATAGGCTTTCATGGGCCCCAAATTTACATGGTTCAGGCTTCAGAGCGGTGTAACCTTCCCCCGAACCACGGCGAGAGATACCCCTTATATGACGCACTTTAGGTCTTACATTTGCCTCTTACGAAATGTTATTCGCGAACTAGGGTGTACGCCATAAAGGTTCGTCCCATTCATTTGCGCATTTATATTTGTTAAATCATTCAATCATTCATGTTTCATTATTTGTCGATATTTGTTTGCGAAGTATTCGCACGCCTCTGTTTTCACTTGTTGCATTTCACTTTTCTTTCTTAGTCATATTCTCATCTTATTCTTGGTCATGTGAGATTCTCGCACATCATTACTTGATTGTTACTTTGCATCCTGTTTGTTATTGATTATTCACTTCTTATGCCTTTTGTTCCTCATATCTTTTGCTTCTTCATTGCTATAATATTGGTCCTGTCTCTAAGCATTCATCTCGCGAGGTACGTTCAGCCCTCACTTCTATAGCATCTACCATTAGTTTTTCCTTTCTCTGCTCATCTCTCACATGCTGTTTCCACCCTTTTCTTTTGGCATTCCTTTCTTCGGAGCTTTCTACATCTATTTCATGACATTGTTGCGACTCCTTCCAATCTCCTTGTATAATACCAATGCCATTTGGACGTGGGAATTTAATACATTGATGATACGTTGACGCGACTCCCAAGATTTCATGAAGCCATGGTCTCCCAATCAGCGCATTGTATGGAGATTCCACATCAATCACACAGAATAAAATATCAGTGGATAATCCTTGTAGAGGTATTCTCATGTGAACCTCTCCTTTTGGTTTGTTTGCAGTGCCGTTAAAGCCATATATCTTGTATGTCGAGGGAATTAAATCCTCATCTTTTCCGCCCATCGTCTTGTAAGTATGGTAGAAGAGAATATTCACCGAACTTCGGTGTCGATTAGAATCGGTTGATCGCCCAACAAGCTTCGCCTCATCATCTTCTCCATCAACTGGTTTCGGGTTAATCTCTAGTCTCACAACCAACGGGCTATCGTGTGTTTCTCTTCCTTTTGGTACTTCATCCGCAGAGAAAGAAATAGTCTTCAATCGCCACTTTTCTAATCTGCGTTGTCCTCATGAGACTCATTATTTCTTTATCATTAGCATCTCTCGCAAAGACTCTACCGAGCACGTTGTCATGAAAATCTTCGATGGTGCGATAGGAGTGGACGATAGAGTTGCAATTCAAATTCTTAGCTTTGGTTCCTACTTCTATCACAAATGTTTCCTTTCCTTTCACGACACCGTTATGTGCATTTCGGCGGTGGTGGTAATGTCTCGGCTTGTTTCTCCTCCTTTTAGAAAGTGATTCACTTCCCCGATCAATCATCCCGAGAATAATTCTCTTTATGTTTCTACAATCATTTGTTTGATGCCCATGGAAGCGATGGTAAGAACAAAACTCATGACTTCTATCGCTTTGGTGGTGGTTCCATTCCAACATTCCAAGGTCTTTGGTACATTTTCCATCACAAGTATAGCTTCCCAAATCTTTTCAACGCTAGCATTCGGTGGAGGCATCTTAATTTGTTCCCATATTGTTCTATGACTTCTCCGTACTCCACGGTTATTTTGCCTTCGCCCACCATAAGTTTCTTGCACATGATCTAGCCTCCGAATCTTATTATTGTGTTACGGTTGTGGTAGTTTCTCTCTCGCTCAAACTCCTCTTGATCGTGGCTTCCCATGGCTACTATCTTCTGCTTTGTCCCTCATCGCCGCTCCTTGCTTGCTGTCCCTGCGAAGTGCTCGCCACTGTATTTATGAATTGAGGCAACAAGCTTGCGTTCGCGGCGTTAGAACTTGTATTCGCGATCGGATAAGAATTCATTTCATTCTCCTCTTTCTTCTAAAGCGATGTATTCTTCCTGTAATTCTCGCGCAATTCTCGCCATCGTGATTGTATTTTTGATTCTAAAAATTTGAATGTATAACAAGTTAGTCGCAAAGAGAGCATTCACAAATGAGAGTATGAGATATCTCTCCTCAACCCGTCCCGCCATTTCGCTACACATGGTCCTCCATCTTACCGTCAACCTGTCTTAAACTCTCGCCAATCCTTTGTTTCAATCCAAATACATCTTCAATACACCGGGTCGCGAAGAGTTGTTACTTATGTATGCTCCCGGGGAATGTGGCTTGTAAATGATTGAATGATGTGATTGTGTTCCTTGGCAGACCTTCAAACCATTTTAGTGCTTCTCCTATTAAGCTTGACGCGAAATATTTGCATAATATAGCATCATGATTCTCCCATTGTAACATACATCTCATGTAAGCTTTAATATGTTGTATCGCACAAAGTTGTTCCATCAAAGGTGTTGGTTAATGCGGGTAGATTGCACTTAGGAGGTATTCCTCCCATCCGTACTTCTAGCGTGAAGGGGTTCTTCGCGGCTTCTGCGATGGCTTAGTCGGTTGTCTCCTTCCTCCTTCCCTTCGTTATTCAAGTAATCCTCTCATTTCAGCTAGTTCTCTTAAGATTTGTTCATTTGCCTCGAGAATTTGTTTCTACTGGGTCTTTTAGCTCGCTTCTCTCCTTCTTCGCTCGTGCCTATTTTGACCTTCCCGCTCATTATTTTCTCCTCTTCTCTCTTCGCGATGCTCTTCTTCGTCTCTTTCGTTAATTCGCACGCCATTATATCGGTTGTTCTCTCTTCTTGGTGGCCTCTCGGCTCTCAACATCTGCACCCTCTCATATTCTTCATTAATATTTCTATTAGTACGATTTTGTTCCCTCCTTCTCTCGCGGTTGTCATGGTTATTCTGTCGAATTGCCTCCTCCATCTCTTGATTTTCCATTTCTTCTCTTAGTCTTTCTCTCTCGCGAGCTAGTCGCGCTTGTTCAATGTAGTGCCTCTCAATGTCATCCTCGATCTCTCGGTTTCTTCTCAATTCTTCTCTCCCGTGCAGGATTGTTCTTCCTTCGGCAGCTGGGTCATTCGGCCCTTGGAGTTGCATGTTCTCTTGATTTTCCCTATTTCGCTCATTTTGAAGATTTTGGTGAGGAATATAACGATCTTCTATTTCTCTTCTTCTCTCGCCATGCTCTACGTCCTGGATCTTGTGTTTCGTCCTCGGTATTCTCCGTTGGTAAGACTCTTCTTCTTTCTTCTCTGTTCGATCTAGAACTTGATCTCTCGCTACTTCTAGATCTCCTATTTTGTAACCTCATATTTTCCATCCTTAGTTCATGATTTTGTCTTGTCAAGTTTGCTCGCTCTTTCGCTTCTAATCGTCTCTCTTCGTGTATTGTTTGTCTCAATCTTTCTACTTGTTGCCATTTCTTCGTTTCTCGGATTCATTTCTCCATTCATCCCTTGCTCTCCTTGTCCATTGTTCACCAATTGCCGCTCCTCTTCTCTCTCGTCTTCGAATCGAGATCTCCAAGTATGCACACTTACTCTATCATAATCCACAGTAGCGTTTGCTACATGGGGAGATTGGTGGCTGGTTTTGACCTTCTTCATCATTTCTCATGTTCATCCTTGATGATTCTCCTGTTTCATTCCTCCTTTCTCTCAAAGTTAAGTCTCCCACTTCTTCTTACAATCGTTGGTTGCTCCCGTACGTTTCTTCTTCTAGCCATCTTTCTTTTTTAATGAATTCTTGAGTATCTTTTCCAAATCTCTTCTCTCGTTAATCCAAATTCTTTCCAATTTCTTCGTCAATCATCGCTCGTCCCTCGTTTCTAGCGCATATGTAGTAGCAGGAAATCCCACACTACACCCTCACTATATTTTGGTTAATTAATCCATTGAAAGTTGCATAATTGAGAATGTTTATTGATTAATTTCATGAGTTCTACACAAGAAAAGTAGAATTACACTTAGCAAGTAAAACACTCTTAAACTTTCTCTCTCCTAATGACTTGCCTAACAATTCTAAAAAGATCTCTCCTTACAACAGACTCACTCGACCCTTTATATAGGGTAATACACAGTGGATGACAGCTAAGCTATCCTTTATTTTCGGGAATGTCTCGCGAAGTGTCGCCAGTGTACAACTATTCAATCTCGCGACACTTCTTAACCCTCGCCGAGATCTCACGTCTTCTTTATGTCTCTTTGTCGTTATTCTTTGCGTCGTTTATTTTAGCTCTCTGCGACTGCCTCGCGGCATCGTTGTTTATACACTTCGCGAGTCCTGTACGTTGCGATATTATGATCCTACACTCCTTTAACCTTTCTTCTTCTAAAACCAGGTTAACGACTTAAAGACTTCATTGGGATTGTGAAGCCAGATCGATACTACTTTTCTTGTAGTTGTGTGGTCCGATCTTGTTGTTTCTATCGTACGAGTACAATTAAAATAATTGGCTTGAGATTTATATCTCCGATAGGCAAGATAGAAAAGAAATCACAAACACTTCGTCTCATCGTTTGTGATTCCACAATATCTTTTTCGCTGCATCGATTAAGATTATTGTGAGGTGATCAATAATACTAGGCTGTTCTTCGGGAATATAAGTTCGGGTTATTGATTGGTTCCTGTTCACCTTGATTTATCAAAATACGAAACAAAACTCATAGGTTTATTCGTGGGAGACGGATGTATCTATTACTATAGATTTTTCTGTGTGATACAGATTTGTTTATTAAAGTCTTCGACTTTGGGTCGTAGCAACTCTTAGTTGTGGGTGAGATCAGCTAAGGGAATCAAGTACGTAGCATCTGGCGCCGGGATCGAGAGGCGTAGGAGCATAACTGCACCTTGGATCGGTGTGAGATTGATTGGGGTTCAACTACGGTCCGACCAAAGTTAATTTGGAGTATGCTAGAGTACGTAGCGGCTTAATACAGTGTGTGTTCAATCTGGACTAGGTCCTGGGGTTTTCTGCATTTGCGGTTTCCTCGTTAACAAAATTCTGGTGTCTGTGTTATTTCTATTCCGCATTATATTTGTTTATATAATTGAAATATCACAGGTTGTGCGTTGTTCAATCAATTAGAATATCCGACCTTTTGGTTATTGATTTAAATTGATTGACACCTGGATATTGGTCTTTGGTACCATCCAAGTTATCTCTCTTTGATAAAGACTCGCAGATTTCTACTTGCTTGAGTAAAGATCAAATCGAGAGATTAAGATATAAACTCGTTAATATACTTTTTATCTAGATTGAGTCTGACTTTCTAGTTGATTCTTTAGAAAGTATATTGGAGTTTGTCCATACAGATTGCTAAGCAAAATAATGGGTGTGGTTGTTAGACCCCCGCTTTTTCAGACCTCATTGTGGGGACATCTTCCCTAAGAATTGGTACGTCAGTTTAACCGTCTCGAAGATGAATTTCTCGGTCCCCGAGCTGTATCTCGCTGCTGACTCTTCAAAAGATAATGCTAAAGTTATCGAGGTTACCAGGGCTTTCCTGATTTTTGTTGCGGGTCACACCTTCCTTAGCTCTTCTAGTGGCTATATCAAATTAGGCTACTTGGCAGCATTTTCTGACTTTGATTTGGTAGGTTTTTACTATTGGGAAAGCTGTGCGATGGCGCGACTTTACAACTATCTAACCCGAGAAACCCGCCTTCAAACAAAAGCCTTATGTGGATTCTGGCCCGTCTTGAATGTGAGTACATTTCTCCTTGCTTCAGGCTAACCGATCTTAGACCTTTTCTTTAACACCCAAACTTTGTTCTTTGTAACAGTATTGGTGTTGTGAGTATTTTCCCACCAGTCGCCCTCCTTTTTGAAAAGGCGAGGGTACCCAAATATACCACAAGCTAAAACTTTTCCTACCTATAAGTCCTTTCTCCGAAAGTGATTGTCTATGGACTGAGTCGAGATAATGCAACTAATCGGTTAACACTTCGTGTGATCGTCTATGGATAAGAGATCGAGACAATACAACAACGAAGTATGTTTACTTGATAAAAAGGTTCAGACTTAACCAAACACAATAGGATTGCTTATCAAGTAAATGGGAATTAACGTTTGTGTAATTTACTTTAATTATAATAAAACAATTAAAATGTGGAAATATAAAGTAAATGACACAGCAAGATTTTGTTAACGAGGAAACCGCAAATGCAGAAAAACCCGGGACCTTGTCGAATTGAATACTCTCGGGATTAAGCCGCTACACAAAATTACACCTAACTTCGTATAGTTGAGACCAAGCAACTAAACCTATAGTTCACCTAGTTACGTCGTATTCCCACGCCTCCGACCTATGAATAAGTCACGTACTTGGAACAATTCCTTTGGTTCATATTCCAAACAGTAAAGGAACAACAAATCTGTTTGGTATCAACTCTCTTCAACCAAGTGATGTGAGTTAGACAAAGGCTCTTCTGTTTATCTTAACATAAACTCCTTCGTCATGTTCTTAGATATATCTTATTCTCAACTACCGAAGTAATTGTTAAGATTTTGCAATCAATACTTTTAATCACAAAGAATTGTATTGATGCCGATCTACACAACTAATCAATCCAATCTACCACAAGGATAAACTAATTATAGTTGGATCCTTTTATACCGAAACAAGTATTGTGCACACCAAAGATTATTAACCCCAAATCAGAAATCTTCAATATCTTCTTTGTCTTCAAATCTTCTTAGATCTTCAACAAACACCTGCACACAATAACTTGAATATCTTGTGATCAATCACGCATAGAACGGAGTCTGTTAACAATGGATTATCACAAGCTCGTCTTTACACTAACAACAGTCTAAAGATCCATGTCGAAACTTCGATCTTGTTTGAGTGAATATTATATCAGAAGAGAAGATTCTCAAGCATAAACAAACTAGGTGCAATCAAAGTTCAACCACCGTTAGTCAATCAAATCAATCAAAAACAAAAGATAAACCGCAATTATATAGTTTCCCACCAACGGTACTCGTAGAGCTTCTCAATCCCAAAGAAGACTTTAAACTGAGCGGCTGTAAGATATTTCGCCTAATTAGGTTACTCTCCTCTCCGAATAGGCGGCTACACCAGTAACAAAACAACCGAGGAAGTTTGCTGTCACGAAGGATTAGTTTGCTAGAAATGCAAACTTCAAGTATTTATAGACAAGGAAGTTTGGACACCAAGGAATTTCCAAAACCGAAAATATTCTCAAAGATATTCAATACATTCCAAATTCGGTTTTCATAATTCCAGGAAATGCTCTGTCCAAAATAATGATCGAAAATCTCTCTGGAAAATCTCAACTAGTAAATGCATATTACTAATTCTCATTTTCCTAAAATAAAATTAACAACCTTAAATAAAAGATTCTTAACTTATTTATTTCGATCCTGGGATTTTCTTCCTGTAGCTATTAAGGAATAACTTTGAACAATAAAATATAAACATTACTGCTCGTGTTCAAAGTATGCCGACATCCTTACTTTGTAAGTTCTCTTTCATACTTACAACCTTGAAACTGATTTTCCATACTTCCAAACAAGTTTAGAATCAGTTCATATGACTTTCAAGAACTATGCGATTGATTAAGAAACACTCAATCACAAATCATGGGTTTAACGGTTCTACCAAAACAAGTATCGGTTCTACCTCCATGTGAGTATTGTGCATAGTCACACTAGCTTCCCAGAATTCAATTGACTAGGTACTAGGATCGGTTCCCCATATATCTATGGTATCTAACTTATATGTGTTGCACATGTCCATAAGATTGGTTCCCCTTTGCCTAAAAACGTGTTGAACATGTTCATAGGATCGGTTCCCATTTCTGCTATAAACCTTGCTGCACCTCATCCAAGGATCGATTCCCCTTTGTGATGTGTTGCACCTCTTCATAGGATTGGTTCCCCTTTACCCAGATTTGGTTCAACAAAACACAAACTCGATCATACCATCTCAGGTGATTACTTAAGATCGGTTTCACAAATAAAAGTCATACCAATACATAAGTCAGGCCTTTGTGAATAGTTTTACCAAGACACAAAAAAGTCGTGAGCGGTTATACTAAATCACACATATTGGATGTTCACAAGATATGCAATGAATAACAATCCCAATAACGCCTGGCGATTTCCTTTTCGATTCATAAACAAGTTTATGAACTTAGTTCCTGAAAACACATGTAAAACATTGTTTCCTAGGATGAAATCCTCACCTCATACCCATACATAATCACAATAGCATTCAAATGATTATGTCGATGTCTTATCTACAAAGTTTAATGGTTAAGAAATAAACTTCATATTGTATTCCTTAATACTATGTCTATCTAGAGTGTTCATGCTTCGCAGTTTCGTTTTCAATATGCACGACTTGAAAGATACGTTAGGGAATGAAACAGTTCAAGTCAAATATCACTAACCTCAAGTGGAAGGATGATGTTGTCGTTGTAGCTTCTTACTTCTTCAAGTCTTCGTAATACTTGTAATGTCTCATATCCTAATACTTTCAAGCTAACCTATACGAAGTTGACTCTAGTACATAATCAAGCGACTCTTAAAATGAGTTTTGATTCACTAAAATATGACAACCAAACTTGACATACCAATGCTTGGTGGGTTCAACCGAGCTATGCTCTGACACTTTTGATACAAGCTTCTCAAATAGTCAAACATTTCCTCGAATGTGATGTAGTTTTTACAGTGGAAGTAAAGGATTCGATTCTCGTACTTTTATGAAGATTCGGTTTTAAGACTAATAAAGAGAAAATACTAAGAAAATCTAATAAACTTTGATTTTTGGTTTACCAAGGAGAGATGATTCTAGGGTTTTGGATTTCACTACTTCCAATATTTGTAAACTCAATAACAATTTCTTTGACAAAATACTCCTAGTTTACTCAAAATAATTTTTGAACTCAATCTCATGCTTTGGAAGATATAACATTGCAAGCTCTCTTTTTATGACTCCCGTCGCTATTCTAAGGCCTAATTTTCCTTCGCTTATAAAAGAACGACATCTAAACTACCCAAAACAATTTTCACGAAGCATATAAAGAAGAGAAAATTTTAATAATTTAAAAAGCACAACATTGGAGTATTTTTGTCAAAGAAAATAATTACTAAAAATTACGCATCAAAAATAGCTTCTTCCAAAACCCTAGAAAAGAAATTTAGCTACTCATGGATTGAGAATTGGAGAAATTTTAATTATTCATTGTATTCAAAAAGTAATAAAAATAGCTTACAATGATTTCCAGTCGCTAAAGACCTTCAGTAATGAAATTGGAACAATCAAGCTACTACGGGTATGGTTGCAAAACCTTTTTCGCTACTGTGAAAACAACGATATGCAACTTCTGTGGTTGAATAAAAGACTGCTACTGCGACTGTTTTGAACGGTTTATGTTCTTCATGTTCTTGGTTGAGCAGCAGCAGGAAGAATTTTTCTAACCTCTCTTTTCTCGATTCTATATTTCTTCTCCAAAGTCTCCGTAACCCCTTCTGGAACTCTGACCAACGCCTTATATACACCACATCCCCTTAAATCTCTCAGAAATCTTCAAAATATCTTTCTTCTTCTTCACGGCTAAGTCACGAGAATAATTCTGTTTTCTTTCCTCTTTTCGCGTCACTGAGTTGTCGAATATATTCCCTAACCTTCCATAGAATCAAACATAGGATATCTATCACTTATTTCAACATAACTGTCTTTTTATTCAACTTCCACCTCCCTGTTTCCTCGAAACTTCCTTACTTTATGATTCCAAAACTCTTAGCCACTCTGTTTTGATAAGACAGGCCCAAACTAACTTGGTCCAATGAAAATCCACGAAAAGATCTCATCCAAATCCAAATCAGGGAGGTTCGCAGATGAACTGATTCTTTCCGCCTCTGTCTTGATAAAACTTAAAGATACAACCCAACTTCACATATTCTATCAATTATACCAAGACTTTTTAGTTAATTAGAGTCCAGTCCAACACATTCCAGCGATTAAATCTCTGTAAATCTTCCCCAAAATTCGAACTCTAAATTTTGTCAGTTGAATGAATTTTTCCCGCCAAAATATTTTCAAACCGTGAATTCTCTGTTCTTGAAATTTTGATTATCTGGCCAATTATAATTGAATCAAAGACCACTACCATCCCTGTTAAGCTCAAGGGAGCAAACCCACAAAGTTTCAGCGTTTGAATCTCAGCAAAACCGCTTCAAATCTTCAACCCTAATTTTGTTGCATAAAAACCCAATTTTCCCGCCAAAAATTCAAAAGGTTGAAGATAACTACCCCTTATCCAGTCCGGAGGTTCCTTTAGCATTTGGGATGTATTTAGTAATTTTTGGGGTGCAAATAGCAATTTGTGAGGTATAGGGAGTAATTTTGGGTTGTGAATAGCAAAAACTCCTTCGGGTGCCTTTATCAACTCCTTCGGGTGCCTTTAGTACTTTTCTCCGGAGGTTCAAACACCACTTTTCGAATTCTTCCACCAGCAACCGTCTCTTATCTCTCAGATCCACTTTTTTCCTTCAATTATTCTTCATCACTAAAGCTGCCATGCTTTTCAGCCATAACTTGCATCACTAAAGCCGACATGCTTTTCAGATAGAAATGAAGAAATAAAAGTAAATAATGAGAAATAATTCGCCTCCAACAACAGTTGCACATGAAATGACACTTTAGCTCTTTTAAGCGACGTTTCTTCTTCTTTTGCTCCAAAGTACCTAAAACTCAAAATTAAACATAAGATACATAATTTACAAGAAAACTTAGCCAAGAAAGCATAAACAATAGATAAATATCAAGGTGTTTTCAGACACCTATCAGAATGGCTAGATGGAAAGGTTCACTTCGAATTCACTCGACTACATATACACGCCTTTGTTTGGAAGAGGCGACGGTAGAATCTGTAAGACACCCCCCCCCCCCTTTTTTTTTTGAAAACAAAACCTTTGAAATCTATTTTTTTTTTTCTTTCATTTTTTTGAAAACAAGTTGATATAGTAGAAAACAGTGATAAAAGTGATAAGTGCTGACAAACCAGTTGATCTTTTGAGGAGATGTAGGGATTAGGTATGCTGGAATGTTGCCTTTGATTAGGCATAATACCTCTTGAGTTGATCTGCATTCGTGGGCCTTGGATGTTCTTTTACATCTAGATCCATCAATTGTACTGACATTCCATGAAAAATCTCTTTGACAATAAACGGGCCTTCCCACTTCGGCTTGAACTTGCCCCTTGGGTCGGTGTGTTTGACTGGACGAATTTCCTTGAGCACCAGATCTCCTTCGTTGAAGTTGCATGGTCACACATGTTTTTTAAAACTTCGTGAAACTTTATTTTGGTATGCTTGAGAACGGCAGGCTGCTGCTAACCTCTTTTCATCAATAAGATTTAGTTGCTTGACTCTTACTTTTACCCATTCATCTTCAGGTAACTGACTCTCCTTTAGAACTCTTAGAGTTGGAATTTCCACCTCTATAGGATGCATTGCCTTCATACCATATGTGAGCGAGAAAGGTGTAACCCCGGTTGCGGTGCGAATTGAGGTTATGTATTCCCACAAAGAAGATGGTAATTTTTCACTCTAATCTGTGTATGTTTCTATCATTTTCTTCCAAATGTTAACAAGTGTCTTGTTGGCTACTTCTACCGCTCCATTGGTTTGAGGCCGATATGGTTAAGCTAGATGGTGTTTAATGTCAAGCAGTTCTTTGGTCTCTTCACCAATAAAATTTGACCCATTATCTGATATTATTTCATGTGGAACTCCATATCTGCAAATGATGTGGTTTCGTATGAAATTGACTGTTGGCTTTCCTTTAAAGCTTCTGGTCGAAATGGCTTCAACCCATTTGGTGAAGTAATCGATTGCAACAAAATATACTTGTGTCCATTGGAAGATGGATTGATCTTACCTATGAGATCGATTCCCCAAGTGGAAAATGGCCATCGAGAGGATAGAGTATGAAGTTGGGAAGGAGGAACGTGCATGAGGTTCCCATGTATCTGACATTGGTGACACTTCATGAAAAAGTTACAGCAATCCGTCATCATTGTCGTCCAGTAGTATCTGACACGAGCTATTTTCTCACACATCATGTGTGCGTTCATATGAAGACCAGACTCACCATTATGTATTTTCTCCAGGATATTTCTTGCCTCATGATCATTTACACAACGTAACAAGGTTCCGTCTCTTGATACTTTGTAAAGAACGTTTGCAAAGATGGTGTACTGGCACGCCATTCTTCGGATGTATCTCCTTTGTTTTTTTGTTGAATCTTCCAGGTAAGACTGATCTTCAAGGTACCTTTGAATATCAATAAACCAAGGAGCGGCATCTAATTGTTCAGCAGCAACTTGAATCGCATAGCAGAATGCAAGTTCATCCCTTTTGCTTATTTCCATGGGCTTCACTGTTGTTCCTTCTGGGATTGCAATCCAAGATGCTAAAACAGCAAGAGCATTAGCACCATAATTTTTATTTCTGTAGATGTGGCGGAACTCAATGTGATCAAATTGCTTGGTGATATCCTCAAGGTATGTAAAATATTGGGATAACTGTTCGTTAACCCTCCACTCCTTCTGGATTTGCTTGATGATCAATAATGAATCTCCATACACTATGATTCTTTTGAATTGATTTCAATAGCAGCTTTTAGTCCAGCTACGCAGGTGTTTATGGGTGAAAACTGTTTTGGCGGTTTTTGGTAAATTTGGGTGTGTGTGGATGAGAAACGAATCTAAACCCTAAACAAATGCACTGCACGGGAGTGCTTTTGATTCGAGAGATCAATCTGTACAATTCTGTCCTAAACCAAGAAATAGCCGTTCCAGACTTGCTTTGGTCACAAAAATGAATGAGATGGGGTTGATCTTAGGGAGGGAAACGAAGAAGGTGTTGAGATTGTGAAGGTGTTGGCTGTTTATGACTTGTATCCCTTGGCCGATCACTCCTTGTAGTAGAGTGACGGGCGGTGATCACCAAAGTACCGCATTGGCTGTTTAACTCTTAGCCTAGGCTGCCTGACCAAGTTGGAAAAGTTGGACGGACAAGATGATCTACGACACATATTTGCGACGGTTGATGATTTTTAGGGTTTTAAAGAGGTGCGCAAGCATCACTCTTCAGCTTGACCGAAATCAAGCATGAACGATATTTTTGGTGGCACCGACCGGGCATGCGTGTAGACAACTTTCCGGTGTACATGTCCATACCTGTAGGATCATAATATCGCAATGGATAGGGCTCGCGGGATCAATAAACAACGGTACCGCGAGGGAGTCGCAGGAAACTAAAATAAACGACGCGATGGGAAAATAACGACACACAAAATAGTGAAAGACATGGAACTTGGCGAGGGATAAGAAGTGTCGCGAGATTGAATAGTTGTACACTCGGCGACACTTCGCGAGACATTCCCAGAAAATAAAGGATAGCTTATTTGTCATCCACTATGTATTACCCTATATAAAGGGTCGAGTGAGTCTCGTTGTGGGAGAGATCTTTTTAGAATTGTTAGGCAAGTCATTAGAGAGAGAAAGTTTAAGAGCGCTTTAACTTCTAAGTGTAATTCTATTTTCTGTGTAAACACTTTATGAATTCAATCAATAAATGTTCTTGATCTTACATCTTCTAATGGATTAATTAAGCAAAATCGAGTAAGGGGTGTAGTGTGGGAAATCCTGCTACTACATATGCGCTAGAAACAGGGACCTAATCTTGTTGGTTTAGGAAAGAAAATCGCAATTAAAGTTGTTTAGATCAAGAAAATGAGAAAGGAAACTCTTAGATCGGATGAAGCAGAGAAAAAGATATGGCATACAAAGACAGTATGAGAGTAATGGCTAACAAATTTCATGAAAATATCAGAGGAAGGATACACAAACGAGATTTTGAAGGAAAGAAGATTACAGATCGAGAAATAACGTCACCTTTGAAAGATTGGGAAAAGCAAGAAATAACATTCACGGCGGAGGAAATATCAAAAGAGAACTTGGATCACATGTCTCCTTTGGTGATTGCAATAAACGTGTATAAGGAAGGAGAGAATCGGAGAATACGATGAAAACATGGGTGATGAATGGAGTTTTAATCGATACAGTGGAGTCCGGGTAAACATCATGTTCTATCACGCTTACAAAAAGATGGGATATAAAGATGAAGATATGATTTTCGCGGCATACAATATTCAAGGTTTTGGTAAATCCATAACAAAAGTTAAAGGGGAGATAAAAATACGTATTCCGTTAGGAGGAATTGAAACACAGGTGACATTGAGTGTGGTGGATATGGAATCACCATACAACATGTTGCTAGGAAGACCATGGGTACATGCAATAAAAGCTGTGGCGTCGACGCTTCATCAACGTATCAAATTCCCTACACCAACTGGAATCAGCGAGATCGAGAGGGGACGCTGCCAAAGGAAGAATATATTATCAAAATGAAGTAAAATGTTGCGAGGAACAAATAAACAAGCGAAAGAACATATCAAAATACATGAAAAAAAAGATGGCGAGGGCGGCTAAGAAAGAAGAAGAGTTCAGAGTTTACATGATCAAAGCGAAGGAAGGAAAAGGAATACCTAGCGAGATCTCAGGAGAAGAAGATGATCCCGCGAAGGAACCGAAAGGACCAACCCCTATGGGAGAACTGAAGGCCAGTTATGTCGCGGCAGAGCAAACTAAAGAAGTGAATATTGGAACTAAGGAAGAACCCAAGATGCTAAAGATTGGAACTAACATGGGAGCGGATGAAGAAGAAAGAATCGTTTCGGTCATTGCGAGATTATAAAGATATCTTCGCGTGGGATATGGATGAAATGCAGTATAGATCCATCGGTAGCTTGTCACAAGTTGGAAATTGATAAAAATGTAAAGCCATTCAAACAAAGAATTAGAAAGATAGTTGTGAGATATCACCCTCGAGATAGAAGAAGAGTTGCAGAAGATGTTGGACGCAGGAATCATTAGACAAGCAAAATATCCCGAATGGATAGCGAATATGGTTATAGTTCCAAAGAAGAACAAAGGAATAAGGATTTGCATTGATTTTACTGATTTGAATAAAGCTTGCCCAAAAGACAGTTTTCCATTACGGACATTCCATGACTAGTTGAATCGGTAGCGGGAATGAAAGAGTATCATCGCTGGACGGATACAAAGGTTACAATCAAATTCCTCTCGCCGAGGAAGACCAAGAACACACTCGCTTTCTTCGCTCCAAGAGGATTATACTTGTTATACTAAAATGTCGTTTGGTTTGCGAAATCTTTGGAGCAACGTATCAAAGGATGGTAGAAAATGTATTCGCAGAGTGGATACACAAGACACTAGAGGTATACGTGGATGACATGCTAGTGAAAAGTAAAAGGCGAGAAGATCACGTGCAAGACTTGAGAGAAATTTTTGAACAAATGAGGCGTTTCAACATCAAAGTCAATCCAGGAAAAATGTACCTTCGGAGTTGCGTCAGGGGAAGTTCTTGGGTTACATTATATCAAAAGAAGGAATACACGTTGACCGGAGAAAGTAAAAGCTATTCGCGATATGCCGACACACTGCGATGTAAGTAAAGGATGTTCAAAATTTGAATGGGTTACTAGCATCGCTAGGAAGGTTCATTTCGCGGTCATCGATAAATGTAAACACTTTTTCAGTGTTCTGAAAAAAGGGTCGAAATTTAAATGGACGGATGAATGTGAAAAGGCTTTACAAGGGATCAAAGAGCATTTAATGGATATATCTATTATGCAGAAGGCAGAACCAGGAGAGGAATTATTAATATACTTCGCGACGACATCGCATGCCTTAAGTGCGGTTTTTATCTGCGAGTGGACGCAGGTAGAAAAACCAATTTATTATATCAGCCAAAACTTTTAACGTCTTTGAAAGAAATTATTCGAAGATTGAAAAGTTAATCCTGGCGTTAGTCTATGCGTCGTTTAAACTTCGCATATATTTTCAAGCACACATTATTAGAGTGGTAACGAAGGTACCAATCGAGTCGATAATGAAAAATTCAAAAAGATCGGGAAGAGTTGAAAGATGGAACGCTCAAATAAGCCATTATAAATTCAAATATGAAATATTATCTTCAACCAAATCACAAGGTTGTCGCATGAGATTTTTGGCGGAATTTCCTTTGGAAGAAGAGGAAGCAGATAGATGAAATGATGGATGTAGAAGAAGAGCATGGAGATCCAAAAGATTTGTTAACCGAGCCAAATCGGTGGGAAATATTAGTGGATGGATCATCCAACGGAGAAGGTAAAGGAGTGGGAATTGTTGTGATTTCGCTTAAGGCAATAAATTAGCTTTTGCTTTTAGATTGGAATTTGAGTCTACTAATAATGAAACGGAGTATGAAGCTATAATACATGCTTTAAGATTTGCAATAGAAATGAAATTGGAGAATGTGAGGATTACCGGTGACTCGCAATTGGCAATCCGTCGGATAACGAGAGAAGTATGCTACAAATGATCCATCCCTACGTAAATACTGGGAAGCTTGTAGAAGCGCCTGTCGGTCTGATACCGAAAATAAAATGGAGACACATATCAAGGAGAGATAATAGGCTCGCAGACGCTTTTGCCTTTATATCAAGTATGATGATAGACCCAAGCTGCGAGGAATATCAAAATACAAACGCTACTAGCGCCATCAATTAATAAAGAGGAGGGACAAGAAGCAGATATAATGATGGTGGTAGATGAAATGCAAGGCCGCGAGGAAGATTGAGAGTAGAACTTCACGCGTACTTAATGAAAGGCGAGGTACCAAGAAATAGATTGGAAGCACACAAGTTAAAGAGCAGGGCAACAAATTATGAATTGCGAGATGGCGTGCTTTATCGGCGTTCTTTTGATGGACCTTCGCTTCGATGTCTAACAAGGAAAGAAGGAGAAACCATATTGAAGATGTTTGCATAGTGGAGATGCAGGAAATCATAGCGGCGGAAGATCTTTGGCATATAAAGCAAAGACGCAAGGATATTATTGGCCATATATGCATGAGGACGCGAGAGCAATAGCCAGACGCTGCGAAGATTGTCAAAGACACGGGAAGAAGATACATGCACCGGGAGCACGGTTAAATTCTTCAAAAAGTGTGTGGCCTTTTGGAAAATGGGGTTTAGATATTGTGGGACCATTTTTACCAGGAACTGGACAAAGGAGATACTTAATTGTCGCAACGGATTATTTCACAAAATGGGCAGAGGTGAAAGCGGTCCAGCACATTCGTGATAAGGATGTTTTTACTTTCATATTCGAAAATATCATATGCAGATTTGGGATCCCTGCGCAATTGGTATCTGATAATGGGAAGAAGTTTGAAGGGCAAAATATAGAGTTCTCTGCTCAATGCATTTCAGATAAAATGTGGAAAATCGACTCCATTATATCCACAAGCTAATGGCCAAGCGGAGGCAACAAACAAAACAATTGCCGATATATTGAAGAAAAAGTTGGAAGGACACAACAAAGGATGGTGCGAACAAGTACCCAATGCAGTATGGGCCTATAATACAACTAGAAGAGAAGCCACAGGAATGTCCCCTTTTTGCCTAACTTATGGAGTTGAAGCAAAGACTCCCAACGAGAGGTCGTGATTCCGACAACCAAAAAAGAGGTGCTGGGAGAAAAATCTTAGCGCAGGCAATATTCTAATCAAGTTGGATGAATTGGAAGAAAAACGAGAAAAGGCCTTGCGACACATGGAGAATTATCAGCGAAGACTGGCTAGAGAATATAACAAGCGTGTAAAAATACGTGAGTTCCAACCGGGCGACTTGGTGTTGCGAGAAACCCCAATATATCAACGTGAAAACGGAGGCAAGTTTGGCGAGAAAATGGGATGGACCTTATATCATCAAAGAGGTAGTTGGTACGAGGGCATATAGATTGATGGACCCCGAAGGAAGAGATGTGGGACAAAAATTGGATAGACCATGGAATAGGTTATATCTAAAGAAATATTACCCATAATAATGGGAGAGGAAAAAGGAATCAAGATGAAGTAATTCTTCGCGGATATTTGCGACATTCAAAAATGCGAAAGAATCCGCGAAGATCTCGCGGAAAGAATAACAAAAAAGTCATGCATGGCTTAACAAAACAACAAGAGATAAGGAATGATTAAATGAATAAATTGGCGAGTATCTCGCAGACAAAATAGCAAATGATGAAGAATGATTAAAAAGAATGAATGAATGGGACGAACCTTTATGGCGTACACCCTAGTTCGCGAATAACATTTCGTAAGAGGCAAATGTAAGACCTAAAGTGCGTCATATAAGGGGTATCTCTCGACATGGCTCGGGGGAAGGTTACACCGCTCCGAAGCCCTGAGTCATGGAAATTTGGGGCCCATGAAAGCCTATCCAGGAAGAGGTACCTTGGATTCCCAACTATATATGTAGGTTATACCCTGGTTGGGCGACCGAGGGTCTCTTCTTAGGAGTCGAGTGTATGCTCAAGGCGCCGAGGTACACGGTTGAGCTGAGTGCCGGGATGGATGAACCTACCCTGGCCATTCTTGGCAAGTCTTGGCATGCGTTGCACTCGCCCGAAGAAAACTCCACTTAGGGTGCAGTCTCGTAACCATAAACCCTATAGGTATAAGGGATAAGAGGCTCGAAAACAACCGGTTGTTGTTAAGACCAGGATGGGAGGAGCTAGTCTTGTATGGCCGATGTTTCGCCTCCTTGAAGGGGCAACCGGGGAGATGATAAGGGCGACGCTCTCCATTAGGGGGTGTCAAAACAGACGCAAATGTCATGAGGCTTTGTTTTCGCAAGGAGACTTAGGCTTGTCATATTTGTGCAATGATCCTGCAGAGGCAATAATACTAACGCGAGGGTAAGGCGAGATCAATGGGTCTTTACACGAAAGTGTACGGACGTCTGCGATTTCCGCACGCACGAAGCAATGTCATGGGGCTTTATATTCGCAAGGATATCTAGGCCTGTCATATTGTCGCAAACAAAACATCCTGCAGAGGCAAAAATACTTGGAAAATGATAAGACAAGATCAATGGGTCTTTACATGCAAGTGTAAGGACGTCCTGCGATTTTGTCGCGATAAAAGGTGGCAGGGGAAGACCTCTAATTAGGGAGGTCTAACTCGGAAGACCACACAAAATTGATAAGGCAAGGTCAATGAACCATTGCATGAAAATGTAAAGGCGATCATGACCTTGTCGCCACAAGAAGAGATAAAGAAAAGACTACCGAAATGATAAGGCGAGAAAAGTAGGTTTCTTCACTCATGGAGATACCCGCAACCTCGTCGCAATATAAAATTCGACATCAGTGAAAAATACAATGCAAAGATGATAATCATTTCATAAAAATGTAAGCGAATAAGCTTAAGAGATTATAGTCATAATTAAGAAGAAGAAAATAGGAGGATTATCCAACAAGGGATTTAATCTTTCAAAACAAAAGGACGATTCGACAAAAGTTATAAAACAGATTAATTCTCTACATCAATTTTATCATCTTCACCAATAATTTTCTCAAGCTTCACCTTCTCCGGTCAATGGATGTTTATCTTAAATATTTTCAAGACACCTTCATTCTCGCATGGTGATGGATTTTCATCAGCAGTTTTTGATCGAGATCTTTGTTGACAACTTGGTATTAGCGATATCTTCGCCGCTTTCATAGTCATAATCACTATCGGGAGAATCGGGGACTTCATCATCACTTACTTCCAAAGGATTGACATGAATAGGATCAAGAGACTTCGACAAACAAAATATCATTCACAAGGACTTCCGCTTTAAGATGGAATTGTGGCGGTGCCTTTTGACGATTTTTACTATCAATATCCTTACAATCAGACATATAATCAAACCTTCGCTCTGCACGGTCGCGAGAACGAGCAAGATGCGCAGAGAGTAGTCCATTTTCCTTACGAATGTTAGAATAATCAGACTTGAGGGTGGAGATAGTGGAACGAAGCTTTCTCTCAGAGTCTGCATAACAAATACACAAGATCAGAGAAAGTTCTTATTGAACATTATTGGCATTTTTAGGGTAATAAACCATTCATGGAATAAATACATAAATTAAGATAGTCAAATAATTTGACTACCTTCCTTTTGAGAAGTAAGATGTTGAATTAAAGCGGCGAAGTTATTCCCCAAACGGTCCATGACATCATCAAATGAATCTCCAACTAAGCCTTTCAATCGAGATCGCAAATTCTTTTCATGGGAAACAAGTACGGAATTTTCGGTCGCCAAAGTAGAGTTGGATTTTTCTAATTTGGCACATTGTTCTTGGAATTGCTTCGCTTTTACACTCAAAGTTATTCTACCTTGAATAAGTTTATCTCTCTCGTGATAATTTCTTCAAGTTGGTTTTTCAAAGAATGATTGGCTTGTTCTTGTTCTTCACATAATTTTTGGCAAACATCATATCTGCTGCGAGCAGTTTCGCCACCTTATTCAACAGAGAACGTTTCTCTTGAGAAAGAGTTCGATTCTCATCGATAAAGTTTCCAACTCCAAATTAGTTTTAGTCAAAGCATAAGAGAGGCGAGATAAGTCATTACTTAATGAGTCTTGCTTTTGCGATAAATCAAAATTCTCTTTCGATAAGTTATTTATTTGATCGAGTTGCATAGGTATGAAGATTATCTAAGAGATTATCTTGCTCCATCCAAGAATCTCTTTCAACTCGAACTTCTTCAACGATAGACTCCGTCTGATATATCTCCATTATTCGTTTCTGGTTTAATACTTTGAAGACGAGCAAGGATTTAAGTTGTAAAAAAAAAAAAAAAAAAAAAAAAAAAAAAAAAAAAAAAGGGGGCGAGGGCATACCTTTTAATTCTTCATTCTTCTTGCGAAGGTTATCACGATCTAGCGAGATGTTGTGAAATTTTGATTTTCAAGGTGAAGACTATTGCACTTCGCAGTCATGACCTGGAGATCATCCTTTAGCTTACTAATTTCTTGAACCAAAGACGCTTGCGAGACCTTATCAGGACCAAGGTGCTTACTTAAAATCTCGCAGACGTTGGATTTGATAGGATCAGCAGAAATTTTCTTGGCATCATTCACGAGATCTGAAAGAACCTTAAAGGCCACATCTATACCCTCCAAATTTTCCGCCGTTAGAGGAATTTGCTCTACCAAAAAAGATGAGTCATCCTTTGTCAAAGGAATTTCATGAGAAGAGGAAGTTTCAGGGAGAGAAGTGATTGGAGAAATAGTAGGGACATTGATAGCAGAGGGTGTTATACCATCATTTGTAGGAGGACAGGTTGTAAGGAACTTGGTCTATGAGGAGTTGGGGCATAGGAATATTATCTTGCGACGACTTCGACCCAGGGGAGATGAAGGTGTGAATGAAGGAAATGGAACACTTGGGAGTAACGAGGCTTGGGTTGGCGAAGCCTTTTAGGAGTTCTGTCAGTATTTCCATCATCCTGCGAGTAACAAGTTAAATAAGAAACAGAGGCAACAATATATTGTTCATAAAAAAGAAATGTTTCTTAAATACCTTGTCACTCGCAGGCTTTCTTTTGTTAACCATAGGTTTTACTCGCGAAGTAGGCTTTGGCTGCGTAATAGATTCTTGTTGCGAAGAAGGTTTCGATGGCGAGCCCAAAGAAAGAAGAGGGTCCTTTACGGTAAATCTGGTTTTGGGTTGGTTCTTGCTAAACAACAATGGCGGAAAAAGAACTATGAAGTTAAGTATACCAGTGTGATTTCAACAAGAAAAACTAATTTCAAAGCAATCAACCACAAGATCAAACTAGATATGGCAAAATTAACAAACCTGGACGTCATGAGAGTAACAACTGGTAGAGAATAGCTAAAGTGGTGAAGAAGACGGTAAGAGACAGCAATAAACAAACACTTGCAGAACGATGAAGAAGAAGAGCACTTGCAGACGATGAAGAAGAATTCTTCACAGGGGATGCTCCTATAAATAGATGAGAAAAATACTATGACCGGATAACATTAAATGCACCGGTAAAAGAGGTAAATATAGACACGTGTAAACGGTCACTACCTAAATCCAAGGAAGCTTGACGAAAAGAACTTTAGCAGAATTCAAATATACAGCATATTTCCTAATAGGCGAGAAGAGATTGCGAACTCAATTATTCTCTGTAACACATGAGGCAAGAAACGACACTTCGAATATAGGAGCTTCGGAACTTCGCAAAAGAATAGAGGCAAGTACGTACTTTTCAAGTACAGTATTCTTCTGCTCATTCCCTCATCAACAAAAACCAAGGATCACTACAACAACAAATTTTTCCTTCAAGATCGCTCTTCAAGCAATATTCAAGGAAAAAGAGGCAAGATGTAGGATCATAATATCGCAATGGATAGGGCTCGCGGGATCAATAAACAACGGTACCGCGAGGGAGTCGCAGGAAACTAAAATAAACGACGCGATGGGAAAATAACGACACACAAAATAGCTGAAAGACATGGAACCTGGCGAGGGATAAGAAGTGTCGCGAGATTGAATAGTTGTACACTGGCGACACTTCGCGAGACATTCCCAGAAAATAAAGGATAGCTTATTTGTCATCCACTATGTATTACCCTATATAAAGGGTCGAGTGAGTCTGTTGTGGGAGAGATCTTTTTAGAATTGTTAGGCAAGTCATTAGGAGAGAGAAAGTTTAAGAGCGCTTTAACTTCTAAGTGTAATTCTATTTTCCTGTGTAAACACTTTATGAATTCAATCAATAAATGTTCTTGATCTTACATCTTCTAATGGATTAATTAAGCAAAATCGAGTAAGGGGTGTAGTGTGGGAAATCCTGCTACTACAATACCATTATGTCTCGCGGAGGTACGATCTAGGCCACTCAATTTGTATGGCAAAGGTGAGTGGTCGTGATCGTTTTGCGATAGAAATCCTTTGCCGCAAAGGATTTGGGAACCGCGTGACATGCCTCCTTTGGGCACGCATTTCGAGTTGCTCAGCCATGGTTGGTCTCAGCCAGTCGGTCACACGCATAGGTGGTCCCACGGTGATCATGTTGATACTCTTGGTACCTCTTAAGTCTATATCTACACCTCCCGTTTAGGCTGGCGAAGATGGATGGTCATGATCAAACTGCGACATATATGTAATGCCGCAAACCCTAATTAGGGTTTTGGATCAGTCATGCATGCGCAACTTTTGCCAAACGGTTTGGCAGATTATGCTCCTCCTTTGGGGAGACCGACCGTGTGGGGCCCACGTTGGGCCTATGGTGAACATGTGTGTACCTGTCCGATGGTCCTAGGCACGATCTAAGCCATCCAATTATGCCGGCTAAGTTGGATGGTTGTGATCGATTTAAGACACTAGTGGAGCTTCCGAGACCCTTTAAAGCATCACGCCAGTCGTGTTTCGAGCAACGTTCATTTCTCTAGGGCATTGCTGTGAGAAGGCCGATCGGGTAGGTGAGCAGTAGGCCCGCCAACGTGTGCATTAGCGCTTCCCTGATCATTCATGGGATGATCTAATCCGTCCAACATGGACGGTCATGATGATTTTAAGACCGCTTTAAGCAGTCTTGCTCGTTCGAGCCTTCTCCAAGCAGCGCGGCCACCTTACTCTGGGATGGCATTTGACGGCGCTGAAGGGGTTCGTATGATGTTCGAACGGCTAAGGCATAAACGGGCCCGCCGATGATCATCATGATGATCGCCTACTCTTGCCAGGGTTTGTCTAGGCTTGTTAAATTGCGCGGCCAACTTGTGTGGCCATGATCGTTTCTGAGACTGATTCGGGCAGTCTAGATTTTCCCTAAGGAAATTAAATGTGTTCGATCGAGCTGAGAGTGCATCGACTCGAAATTCTCTTTGTCGAGAGTAGCACATGTACGGGTATTTCGTGCATGTCTCAAAGCGGCATGGAGATTCGTGCTACTCTGCCGAGAGTGAACACTCGATCGTCATGTCATGTCAATAATAAGAGTTGGTGAGAGCACATCACGGAAAATACTAGGAAAATCATGCATTAATTGTTAATGCTAATAAAATTCTGAGAATATTTGGGATTCTTTGTTGCACGTACCTTTACAGGTGAATTTTGTGTATTTATTGAATTGCTTCAAATAAAGTGAAGAGGTTTTCTGCACTCTGCCACTTTTTAAACGACCTTTCCCTTTGCAGGGTGACAGCGCCTAAAATACTGGTTTTACAATTTTAGCCCTGAACTAAAATCCACCATCAACATTAAGTCCCCTGCCTAGCACGTAATGGTTGCACTATTGCGGGGTAGGCATTAGATGGTGACATATGGAAATAAAATTCATGAGAAGAGTAAACAGGCGTTACAGGAGAGAGAGAGGAAGGATGTGTTGAGGTAGCATGCCTGGAAACACAGTAGTGGTGTTGAGGAATTTGCACATCTCAACACCAAGAGGAGAAAATGTGTTGAGGCGGTTTTCCTGGCAACACAATAGTGGTGTTGAGGAATTTGCACGTCTCAACACCAAGAGGAAAACGTGTTGGGGCAGTTTGCCTGGCAACACAATAGTGGTGTTGAGGAATTTGCACGTCTCAACACCAAGAGGAAAACGTGTTGAGGCAGTATGCCTGACAACACAATAGTGGTGTTGTCAGCGCGCGGAGATGTTTATGCGAACTTTGACACCTCTCGAAGAATCAGCGCGCGGAGACGTTTTGCTGCAATCCACCAGAGGAAGGTCACGACCGTGCCCTACATGTCACCGCACGCATCAAGGATTCAGAGTTCAAGACGACCCTTATCTACACAGGAGCGTCTTCGAATGTGATTACTCTCAAGACTCTCAGGACATCCAAGGTTCTCCCAGGCAAGGTCGTACGGAAGCCTACCACAATGACGTACTTCGAGGGAAACCAAACCAGCACATACGGAGAAGCTCCACGGAAAGAATCGAGACAAGTTCGTTGTGTCCCACTCCCCACGTGGGCGTCAATTCGGGAAGAAGACCGGCTTGCATCATTGAGGGCTAAAACCCATGATGCATCTTTCTTTGATGAAGCATTCTTCTCCATCTGTGAAGCCGGACCCACGTTCACACGAAGAGGAACGAACTTTTGTGGCGAGTCGTGACCGAGAAAAGGGAAAACGGTATCCGACACTTTGCCATTATCAATTAGCAGGGGAGACTGTTACCCAGTCTCTCCACCCAATGGAATGCTACAACAACAACGAACCATAAGAACAAGTGCTAGATGCTCCACAACAGCTGCAAGATGGCACCAACTCCACAACTGATGAGATTGAAATCGTTGAGAAATCTCCTAGGCCTATCTCCATCAGCTCAACCTTGTGTACGGATAAACGAATGAAGCTCGTGGAACTTCTCAAAGAGTACCAGGACATATTCGCTTGGAGATATGAAGAAATGCCGGATTTAGATGAAAATTGGTCACCCATCATCTACATGTCATACCTGGATCCAAGTCGGTTAAACAGGTGTAGTTGGGACACGAGGAAAATGGATAGATCGAGTCTTTGCATAGACTTGAGAGACTTGAACAGGTGCTTCTCCAAAAACGATCCTCCTCTACCTAACATCAACATGTTAGTAGATGCAACCAACGGACACGGCATGTTCTCCTCCATGGATGGATGTAGCGGCTACAACCAGATAAGGATATACGAGCATGATGCAATTAAGATAGCTTTTCGAACTCCTCTCGGAAATTTTTATTATACCATACTGCCATTTGGTTTAAAGAATACCGGTACAACGTATCAATGCTCTATCACGGAAATCTTCCACTGGAGCCGATACCTCAAGGGAGCAGCCTCAAGAAGATAACGATGTCCACGCGTCATATCGAGCAAGATCCGGGCGAGTCACTCTATCAGACAGTGGTCGAACAAGATCCGGTCGAGTCACTTTATCAGACAGTGGTACATGTCTATCATTCTATGTTGGAGAATTCGCGATTTTGGTCATCCTCTGGAGCTGTTGAACGCTCATCTACAACAACATATGCCCTGATAGAAAGAACCTGGCCTGCCGGTAATGAAGAGCCTCATAATGTTTGTAGGGGCATATATCTCACCAACAGGCGATACAACCTTCAGCCTTATGTAAGCAGTTCCCTGAAGCATCAAGAGGAAAACCACCGAGATACAACATCCTGCGCGTCCGTCAACTCCAACTCCAGTACCACATGCACGACTCCCACAATGATGAAACAATGTCCAAGATATTCCATATCTGGCTCGACAAAAACCACTACGAACAAACCATGTAAACCATGCTTGGGGACTGAGGCTCAGCATGAAGTTCCTTCACCGCCAGTCAAGGAATTCTTCAACATGAGATAGATGGTCAGTCTAGAAGCATGGAATTCGCAAGGGTAAATCGAACCGAAGAGGGAAACACTTCAACGTTCCCTCTAGCAGAAGCTGCTTCAATGGTCTATTCAAGAGCCGCCTCAACGCTCTCTCCGGGACCCACGTTTCGAGAATCCTTCTTCAACACTCTCTCCAGGATCCACCTCAACGTTCGCACGAAACCACTTTAACATCCTCTCGAGCCGTTTCAACACTCAAGTGCATCAATAATCTGCGCTCTGGTCAAGTTATCTTTGATGTACTCATTGCTCAACATACGTCTCATCCATCCTTCATGAGGGCCCAGCCGAGCATGAAAAACCTTGAAGTCGATATGAGAAGGGTTATCTTGTGGAACGGATATTTTTATATAGTTGAAAGGGTGCGGTGAATAACTCATCATCAATGTTCGGCATATCTTTGAAGCTGTCAACACCTCCTGACTTGGCACCAGCATTATCCCCAGAAGACATCTCAACATGAGTTCTTTTCTTGATTCTACAATAAAAGACATGAGTCAGTACTTGTATAAAAACGCGTGAGATGTGTAGTCACACACTACAAAACACACATTCACGTTGGAGTACACAAGGCTGGTATTGGGTCCAAACACCGGTATTGATCAAGTTTCAAGTTCGGTATTGCTCAGGTCTCAAGTCTGGTGTTGATCAAGTCACAAGTCCGGTATTGCTCAAGTTTTAAGTCCGGTATTGCTCAAGTTTCAAGTCCGGTGTTGATCAAGTCACAAGTCCGGTATTGATCAAGTCACAAGTCCGGTATTGCTCAAAGTTTCAAGTCCGGTGTTGATCAAGTCACAAGTCCGGTATTGATCAAGTCACAAGTCCGGTATTGCTCAAGTTTCAAGTTTGGTATTGATCAAAGTCACAAGGCTGGTATTCGAATAAAACAGGCGCACGCAGCAGGGCCGGTTTTCAGTTAAAACACAAGGTCGACGTTCAGTCAGGCACGCGGTGGGTCCCACTTGATCCCAGCCCCATATTGGTCGAAGCAGACACAGCCGTCCCCAATCAAAGCTCTCTCTCCAGAAGAAGGCGTTTCAACTCCAACACTTCAACGCTCTCCCGGGCCTGCTCCAGAAGCTGCTTCAACGCTTTCTACAGGACCCACATTTACATTTGAGCACACAAGGTTCATTTTTATAAAAAACAAGCTTGCTCACATCGGGTCCCACGTTCGAGCAAAGCAAACAGCAAGGCCGGTGTTTGGTCAAAGCATCAAGTCCGGTGTTTAGTCAAGCTAGCTGGGTCGGTATTTGGTCGAATTAGCAAGATGACACTCGAGCAAGTACATCAACCGTACGGTCAAAGTTGGCACAGGACATGGCCGACGTTTGAAACATGTACACGGTGGTCCCGCGTTTGATCGAAGCATGCACATCTGCCCATGTTCGAATCGAGCATGCTTACATCGGGTCCCACGTTCGATCGGACCCACGATTAACCAAAACAGGCACATCAAGCCCACATTCGACCAAGCAGGTGCAGTAGCCCCACGAACGAAATAGGTGTAACGGTCCATCGAAGCAGGCAAGAACGACATCATGCTAGGGGAACACTCGCCTGGACGCCTCTTGAACTTGACATGCTCCAAGGACAGGATGACCCGACTCTCCTGGTAACATCTAACTTTGTCTCATAAGCTTTGTCTTTAACTGTCACCATCTCATGCCTACCCCACAATGGTGTAACCATTACGTGCTAGGCAGGGGACTTAATGTTGATGGTGGATCTTCATTTAAGGCTAAAATTGTAAAAGCCAAAATTATGCGCTAACATCTTTCAAAAGATAAAGCCATTAATAAGTGTTGGATACTTCTTCACTTTACTAATTCACCTAGAATGGAGCATGTGACAACAATCCCATTCTGTGAATTAAATACACGAAATTCATCCGAGGTTGGAGCATGTAGCAACAATCCCATATACCCCGTGAATTTTATTCTGACATTATTAATTAATGCGTAACTTGACCTTGTATTTCTGTACTCATTATCGGTGCGGCATGACGGTAGTGTTACTCTCACAGAGCAACACGAATCTCCAAGCATTATAATGAAAGCATGTACGAAATACCCGTACAGGCTGCAACACTCGGTGTGTTATACTAGCCCGATTGAGCAACTCTCGGTGTGTTATACTAGCCCGATTGAGCATCAGGACTATCCAGTATCGATCTGGAAATGATCACGATCATCCAACTTCACCGACATGATTGGATGGCCCATATTAATTCCATAACCCCCAAGCGGTATGGAATATTCATTTGTCGAACCAACGCGGGCCCCGCATGGTCGGCCTCCCAAAATATTGGCATAGCTTGCCAAGACGTCCAAACCAGGCGGTATGGACGGAAAACCTAAATTAGGGTTTGCGGCACATTAGATGTGTCGCAAAAGCAGTCTCAACCATCCATCTTCGCAGGTATAGATGGAGGGTGTAGATGTAGATTCAAAGGGCCCGAGCATGTCAACACAATCACCGTGGTCCCGCCTACAAACCTCGACCAATCGGTCGGGACCAACCATGGTTGGTCATCCCGATTAAATACGCCCGAATAGAGCATGGCCACGGCCCGTGAAACCCAAAATTAGGGTTTTGAGCATCACGAGCGTCCATCTTCTCCGGCACGAATGGAGGGTCCAAGATTAGATTAAGCAGGTCCAGTCATACCAACATGACCACCGTGGACCCATCTATCCCCTCACCTGATCAGAAAAGGCATACCATGCCTGGTTATCCCAAATCGTCCGCCCAAACTAGCGTGGTCACACTTCCGATTGCAAACTAATCTCGACCACTCAACCCAGCGGACGATTTGAGTGGCTTAGATCACGTTTTCATGGGACAGTCAGGTATAGGCGTGAACACCAGCCTACCACCTACATGCCAGACCGATCGGCCAAGACCGACCAAGATTGGTCATCTTGGAACGCGCGCCCGAAGTTGGCACGATGCGCGGCTTTTGCGGCACTAGTTTTCTGTCACAAACTGATCTCGACCACTCAACTTCGCCGGACAAATTGAGTGGCCCAGATCACACTTTCGTGAGATAATGGGGTATGGGCGCCTACACCGTCATGCCGTCTACACACATGTACGATCGGCCTGGCCAAAATCGTATCCCAAGCTTGGATTCGACCAGGATGAAGAGGGATGCTTGTTCACCTCTTCGAAAACCCTAATTTCATTAACGGTCGCATAATGATTGTCTCAAAGATCATCTCGTCCGTCCAACTTCACCGGCTTGGTTATACATTACAGTCGGGAGTTAATTGGTCGGTGCGGCGTCATGGTGATCACCATCCGTCACTCTACCACACCATGTGGTCGGTCAAGGGAGGATTTGCTTGCGCGCAACTTCCAAACCATCACATGAAGTAGATTTTGGACATGAGGCTATTTTGAGACGCTCAAACGACGATGCTTCATACAGTGAGTATACTCGAAGCAATACCACATAGAATACACACGATACTTCACAAGTATCGACTTCCGAATAACGTGATTATTCAATTTAGCATTACATGCTACTTTTTGTGGGTCCCACGATCCACACATTCCAGACATCAATCATGTCACAAACTGGGGGATACTGTAGTTGCAGGAAATCCTACACTACACCCCTCACAAGAATCTATACGATCAAATCATTTTGGGATGAACAATTGTAATTTTTATTGATTAAACTCTTTAAAATGCTTACAAGATGAAATGGAAATTAATTAAAGAATTACAATCACTCTAAACTTTCTCTCTCTTAATGACTTGCCCAACACTCGAAAAAAGATCTCTCACAATAGGCCTGCTCGACTCCTTATATAGGGTATTACATAATGGATGACAGCTAAGTTGTCCTTTATTTTCGGGAATAACTTGCGAAATATCGCAAGTATACAAATATATAATCTCGCAACTCTCCTAGATCTCGCTAGGTCTTCACATCTTTCTCGTGTTTTGGCTGTCGTCATTCATTGCGTCATTTATATTACTCATCTGCGACACCTTCGCAATGTTGTCGTTTATTGATCTCGCGAGGTATTGATGCCGCGATATTCTGATCCTACATCTTGCCTCTTCTCATGTCTTCTCTGCGAAGAAGAGAATGTCATGAGAACTAGTATTTTGAAATGATGCATCCATTTGTTTTTCATCAATTTTTGCCGACAAGATTCCGTGAATTAGGGATGACCGCTTACACGTGTCTAAAATTTCCCCTTTTTACCGGCACATTTAATGTTACCCGGTTACCCTTTTCTTGTCTATTTAAGGAGGAGTTCCTTATGAAAGTGTTTCTTTTCTTTTACTTCGTCTTCTTCATAAAATGCAACCTTTTACTGCTGTTTTTTTCCTGCAATTCTTCTCATCATCTTTCTGCTATTGTTCTTCTGCTACTGTTCTCATCTCTTTTCTACTACTGTTTCTATGGAGCCATCAAGGTTTGTTAATTTTGCTGAATTTGATCTTTTTGTGATTGATATCTCCTATTGAAGTTGTTTTATTTTGACATTGTTCTTCTTTTAATGATTCCAAATGTTGTTTTCGTTTTAGCAAGAACAAATCTAACACCAAGTTCACCGGTCTGGACCCTACTGTCTCCGTGGGCTCGCAACCGAAAATCACTGTTACTAAAAGAAAATCTGCAAATAGCAAGGTATTTAAGAAACATTTACTCTTCTAATAACAACATTGTTTCCTCTGTTTCTTACTTAACTTGTAATTCGCAGGATGACAAAAATGTTGATAAATCCCCTAAGAAACCTCACCGTTCTAATCCTGTTGCATCTTCTATTTCCTTTCCTTCATTCAAGCTCACAACTCCTCCTGAAGTATCTTCGCAGGATAAACCATCTTCTCTTGCGATATCTTCGCAGGATAAATCAATTCCTTCTTCGCAATATAAACCATCCTCTCCTGCGATATCTTCGCAGGATAAATCGATTCCTACTCCTATTCTCGCCGTCTCTGAAAATGCCACTGTCGATATTCCTGAATTTTCCATCAATGAAGTTCCTCAAGATGGACCCCTTTCTACTTTTACCATCAATGCCTCTGTCTCGCCCCCACTCATTAATCTTCATCAAATTTCCTCTTCTGGAATTTCTATGACCAAGGATGATTCAATTCTTCCTTCTTCTCCCATCATTACCTTTTCATCTGGGTCTATCCCTCTTACCAAAGAAAATCTGGACGGAATAGATGTAGCCTTCAAAGTTTTATCAGACATCATGAATGATGTCAAGAAGACCTCCATTGATCCCATCAGGTCTAGCGTTTGCGAGTCTTTGAGTAGATATTTTGGTTCTGACAAAATGTCGCAAATGTCTTTAGAACAAGAAGTTAAGACATTGAAGAACAATCTTCAAAACATTTCGCTGGATCGTGATAATCTTCGCAAGAAGAACGAATAATTGAAAGGTATTAATTCTCCTCCCCACCCCTTTGAAGACCTTGTTCGCCTTTCAAGATTTAAACCAGAAACGAAAAATGGAGATATATCAGTTGAAATCTGTCATTTAAGAAACTCGAATGGATAAAGATGTTTGGATGGAGCAATATAACCAGTTAGATAATCTTCATACATACTCTGTTGATCAAATAGATAATCTTACCCAAGAGAATGTTCACTTAGTTCGAAGCAAGACTCATTTGAATAATGAATTATCTCATCTCTCTTATTCTATGAGTAAATCTAATTTGGAGTTGGAAACCTTATCAGATGAGAATGGAACTCTATCTCAAGAGAAGCGAGTTTTGTTAAACAAGATGGCGATTGCTTCGCAACAGCTTGATGTCTGTCAAAAAATATGTAATGAACAGGAACAATCTCTCTGTTCGCTGAGAAGTAAACTTCAAGAAGTCACTGTTGAGAGGGATAAACTTATTCAGGGTAGAATAACTTTAAGTGTGAAAACCAGCCAACTGAAAGACCAATATTCCAAGTTAAAAGAATCCTATTCTTCTCTTGCTAAGGAAAATAACTTGCTTGTTTCCAACGAAAAGAGTTTGCGCTCTCGATTAAAAGGTTTGTTTGGAGATAATTTTGACAATGCCATGGATCACTTGGAGAATAGCTGCTTGGCTTTGACCCAACATCTTATTTCGCAAAAGGAAGGTAGTCATAGAAATTGACTGCCTCATCTATTCTTCCTTTATCAAGTCTTCAAATCTTTTGTCTATATAACTCCTTTTGTTCTTTGTTTTTGCAGAGTCTGAGAGAGATCTTCGCTCCTCCCTTTCTAGTCTGGAGTCCAACTATGCCAAGATTCACAAGGAGAATTCGTTACTTGTTTCTACTCTTCCTAAGTCTCGCGACCGGGCTGAAAGAAGATTGGATTATCTTACTCACTCCAAAGACATCCAGAGTAGAAATCAGCAGAGGGCACTCCTTCGCCAATTTCATCTCAAAGCAGAAGTCGTCGTGAATAATATACTATTGTCCAAATCTCTCGACCCTGTATCTATCGAACCTCTGGAAGTTGAAGAGGATGAAATCCCTAATTTTCCTGATAGTGATTATGAGTACGAAAGTGACGAGGATGTCGCGAATGAAAAGGCGATCCCCTCTAATAATGAAGCTGTCAATAATGACCCAAGTGAAGGGGGTTCTGGCAAGAATCAACCAACTAGCGAAAATGTGAAAATTGTTGAAGCTGATAAAATTGTTGAAGAGTGTTTCACATCTCCTGTTGGCGAAAAGAATGATGTAGAGAGTTAAACTTCTTTTATAATTTTGTATTTTCTAGCTACTTTATCTTCATAACTTTTTGCATAAGACGCTTTTCAATTCCTTCTGAAGTAATTAAGCAAGTCGTTCTGAATTAATATTTGAGTCTACTGTTGAACAATTCTCTTATTTCCTCTTACTATCTTATGAATGACTTTTTCTTTTGTGGTTTTGCTTAAATTCAAATAATTAAGCAAGTCGTTCTGAATTAATATTTGCAAGTTCAGTCTCGCAAGCTTGTTCACTTACTCTTTTTGTGTGGTCTTATTTTGCCTTCCTAGTTAAAGGTCTTATTTTTCCACCCCTCGTTATTGCGACAAAATCGCAGTTGGTCTGTACACTTTCATGTAAAGACCCATTGATCTTGCCTTATCGCTTTCTTAGTATTATTGCCTCTGCAGGATGTTTTCTTTGCGACAATATGACAGGCCTAGAAGTTCTTGCGAATTTAAAGCCCCATGACATTGCCGTCTTGCGACGAAATCGCAGGACGTCTTTACACTTTCATGTAAAGACCCATTGATCTCGTTTTATCCTCGCATTAGTATTTTTGCCTCTTCAGGATCATCGCACAAATACGACAAGCCTAAATTTTCTTGCGAAAATTGAGCCTCATGACATTTGCGTCTTAAGACACTTATCGGCTCCTAATGGAGGGTGCCGCCCTTATCATCTCCCTGGTTGCCCCTTGAGGAGGCGTACATCGGCCATACAAGACTAGCTCCTCCCATCTGGTCTTAACAACAACCGAGTTGTTTTCGTGACCTCTTATCCTTTATACCTATAGGGCTTATGGTTACGAGATTGCACCCTAAGTGGAGTTTTCTTCGGGCCGAGTGCAACATGTGCCAAGACTTGCCAAGAATGGCCGAGACACTTCAAATGCCCCAGGCACTCTTGGCTCAACCGTGTACCTCGGCGCCTTGGTCATACACTGACTCCTTGGAAGAGACCCTCGGTCATCCAACCAGGGTATAACCTTATATATATAGTTGGAAATCCAAGGTATCTCCCCCGGATGGGCTTTATTGACCCCAAATTTCCATGACTCAGGTTCCAGGGGCGGTGTAGCCTTTTCCCTGAGCCATGTCAAGATATACCCCCTTATATGACGCACTTTAGGTCTTACATTTGCCTCTTGCGAAATATCATTCGCGAACTAAGGTGTACGCCATAAAGGTTCGTCCCGTTTGTATAAATCATTCATTTTTTATTATCTCTTGTTATTTTGTTTGCGAGATATTCACACATTCCTTCTTTATTTTATGCAATTTCGGAATCATTCTTTTGCAAAAAACTTTTATATGAATTCATTTCACTTTATCCATTCAGTACTTCACAGTCTAATCTTTTCCCACAATCTTTTATGGGTAATATCTCTTTAGATATAATCTATTCCATGGTCTATCCAATCTGTGGCCCACATCTTTGCCCTCGGGATCCATCAATCTATATGCCCCTGTTCCAACTATCTCCTTAATGATATAAGGTCCATCCCATTTTCTCGCTAGCTTGCCACCATTTTCTCATTTGATATCTTTGGCGTTTCTCTCAATACTAGATCGCTTTGGTTGAAATTCTCGTGTCTTGACACGTTTGTTATATTCTCTGGCTAATCTTCTGATAATTCTCCATATGTTGTAGTGCTCTTTCTCTTTTCTCTTATAATTCATCTAGCTTGATTAAAATGTTACCCGCACTAAGATTTTTTTCCCAAGCTTCTTTCTTTGTGGTTGGAATCATAACTTCTGTTGGAAGTACAACTTCAACTCCATATGTTAAACAAAAAGGTGACATTCCGTAGCTTCTCATTTGGTTGTATTGTAAGCCCATCTTGCATTATGCACTTGTTCACACCATGCTCTATTATGTCCTTCTAACTTCTTCTTCAATATGTCTGCGATTGTTTTGTTTGTTGCTTCTGCCTGTCCATTAGCTTGCGGGTATAAAGGAGTTGATTTCCCACATTTTATTTGAAACGCATTAAGCAACAGTTCTATATTTTGTCCTTCAAACTGTTTCCCATTGTCAGATACCAACTGTGCGGGGATTCCAAATCTGCATATAATATTCTCGAATATGAAGGTAAAGATATCTTTATCGCGAATGTGTTGTATCGCTTTTACTTCTGCCCATTTTGTGAAATAATCTGTAACGACAATTAGATATCTTCTCTTCCCTGTTCCTGGTAAAAATGGTCCCACAATGTCTAAACCCCATTTTCCAAAAGGCCATACACTTGTTGAAGAATTTAATGGTGCCCCAGGTGCATGTATTTTCTTTCCGTGCCTTTGGCAATCTTCGCAACGCCTTGATATTTGTTTCGCATCCTCATGCATATACGGCTAATAATAGCCTTGCATTTTTGCCTTATGTGCTAAAGATATTCCGCCACTGTGATTGCCAGCATCCCCACTGTGCAACATCTTTAATATTGTTTCTCCTTCTCTTCATATTAAACTTCTAAGCGAGGGTCCATTAAAGGATCTTCGGTACAATACCCCATCTCTTAGTTCATAATTTGTTGCACGGCTTTTTAATTTGTGTGTCTCTAATATGTTTCTTGGTGTTTCCACTTTCATCAAATATGCATGAAGTTCTGCTCTCCAATCTTCATCGCAGAGCATTTGTGTTCCATCTTCTATTAACATCACATCTGTCTCTTGCTCTTCCTCTTTATTAATTGATGGTGATAGAAGTGTCTGTATTTTTATGCATCTCGCAATTTGGATCCGTCATCATACTTGATATGAAGGCAAAAGCATCTGCATGAGTCTATTATCTCTCCTTGATATATGTCTCCATTTTATTTTTGGTATCTGTATTGACAACTCTTTAACAAGTTTCTTGTACTTTTTCAAAGATGGTTCATTTGTAGTATATTCTTCTTTTATTTGGCGAATAGCTAATTGTGAATCACTGGTGATTCTCACATTTTCCAACTTCATTTCTATTGCGAATCGCAGAGCATGTATTATAGCTTCATATTCTGTTTCATTGTTGGTAGATGCAAACTCCCATCTGAAAGAAAAAGCTATTTTATTGCCTTCTGGCGAAATCAAAATGATCCCAACTCCGTTGCCTTCCCCATTTGACGATCCATCTACCAATATTTCCCATCTGTTTGGCTCAGTTAACAAATCTTTTGGATTTCCATGGTCTTCTTCTATATCCATCATTTCTTCCATTGCTTCATCCTCTTCCAAAGGAAACTCTGCTAAAAAGTCTGCAACAACTTGTGATTTTGGTGAAGATAGTATTTCATATTTGAGTTTGCAATGACTTACTTGAGCATTCCATCTCTCAACCCTTCGTGACCTTTTTGAATTTTTCATTACCGACTCAATCGGTACTTTTGGCATTACCTTAACTGTGTGTGCTTGGAAGTATATGCGAAGTTTAAATGTTGCATAAACTAATGCCAAAATTAATTTTTCAATTTTTGAATAATTCCTCTCCGCGGCATTGAATGTTTTGCTGATGTAATAGATTGGATTTTCCACTCCTGCGTCTATTCGCAATAATACTGCACTTAGTGCATACGAGGTTGTCGCAAGGTAGATTAATAATTCCTCCCCTGGTTCTGCTTTTTGTAAAATTGATATATCCATTAGATGTTCTTTTATTCCTTGTAAAGCTTTCTCACATTCATCGGTCCATCTAAATTTCGCTCCCTTTTTGATTATGTTGAAAAAATGCTTACATTTGTCGGATGATCGCGAGATGAATCTTCCTAGCGAAGCTAATAGTCCATTTAATTTCTGCACATCTTTTACCGTCGCTGGTGTTGGCATATCGCGAATTGCTTGTACTTTCTCTGGGTCAACTTGTATTCCTTCTTTTGATACAATGTAACCTAAAAATTTTCCTGATGCAACTCCAAAGGTACACTTTTCTGGATTTACTTTGATGTTAAAATGCCTCATTTGTTCAAAAATTTCCCTCAAATCCTGTACATGATCTTTTGCTTCTTTACTTTTTATTAACATGTCATCCACATATACCTCTAGTGTTTTGTGTAACCATTTCGCAAACACTTTTTCTACCATCCTTTGGTATGTTGCTCTAGCATTTCGCAGACCAAATGGCATTTTTGTATAACAGTATAATCCTCTTGGAGCGAAGAAAGCAGTATGTTCTTGGTCTTCTTCTGCAAGTGGAATTTGATTGTAACCTTTGTATCCATCAAGAGATGATATCCTTTCATTTCCTGCCGCTAATTCGACCATTTGCGGAATATCTGGCAAAGGAAAGTTATCTTTTGGACAAGCTTTATTTAAATCAGTAAAATCTATGCAAATTCTTATCCCTTTTTTCTTCTTTGGGACTACGACCATATTTGCTATCCATTCGGGATATTTTGCTTGTCTAATGATTCTGCGTCTAGTATCTTTCTGCAATTCTTCTTCTATTTGAGGATGATATCTTTGTTGCGATTTTTCTAATTCTTTGTTTGAATGGTCTTGAATTTTTGTCAATCTCCAATTTATGGCACGCCACCGATGGATCTATTCCAGGGATTTCATCCATATCCCATGCGAAAATGTCTTTGTAATCTCGCAACAAATCAACAGTTCTTCTTTCTTCATCTGCTTCCATCTTAGTCCCAATTTTTAACATCTTGGGTTCTTCTTTAGTTCCGACGTTCACTTCCTTTGTCAATTCCGCTGCAACGTAATCTGGCCTTTGGTTCTCCCATAGGCGTTGGTCCTTTCACTTCCTTCGCAAACTCATTCTCTTCTTAGAGATTTCGCTAGGTATTCATTTTCCTTCTTTTGCTCTTATCATATAAATTTTAAATTCTTCTTCCTTTTTCTTTGCTTTTGCCATCTTTTTGCGATTTTTTCGCTTTTTCACCTGTTCTTCATAATGTTTTACCTCGATTTGATAATACATCCTTCCTTTATCAGTATCTCCCTTGATCTCGCCAATCCCATTTGGCATTGGGAATTTGATACATTGATGAAATGTTGAAGCTACAGCTTTAATTGCATGTACCCATGATCTTCCCAACAACACATTGTACGGCGATTCCATATCCACTATACATAATGTCACCTGTGTTTCAATTTCTCCTAATGAATTCGTAATTTTATCTCCCCTTTAGGCTTTGTTATAGATTTACCGAAACCATGGATATGATATGTTGGGGAAATCATTTCTTCATCTTCGTACCCCAATTTTTTGTAAGCATGGTAAAACATGATACTCACTAAACTCCCTGTATCCACCAAAGTTCTATTTATCGCCCATTCTTCCACTGCTTTTGTTGGTTCTCCTCCTTCCTTGCGTGCGCTTATCATAATCACTAGTGGTGATGTGTGATTTAGATTCTCTCTTGATATCTCTGCTTTGCTTTGTGAATGTTATCTCTGTTTTTCCCAATCTTTCAAAGGCGATGTCTTCTCCATTGTTGCAATTTTCTTTCCTTCAAAATCTCGTTTATGTATTCTTCCTCTGATATTTTCATGGAATTCATTAACCATTGTTTTTCCAATTAAACTGTTCTCCATATTTTCATTACATTCTTTAGTTTTAAACTTCTCTACTTCATTTGATTTGACATTTTGTTTCCTCATTTTCTTGATTTGAATGATTTTAATTATAATCTTTTATCTTCAAACTTCCATCTTCAATCTTCAATCCCTGTTTCTAGCGCCAATATGTAGTTGCAGGAAATCCTACACTACACCCCTCACAAGAATCTATACGATCAAATCATTTTGGGATGAACAATTGTAATTTTTATTGATTAAACTCTTTAAAAATGCTTACAAGATGAAATGGAAATTAATTAAAGAATTACAATCACTCTAAACTTTCTCTTTCTTAATGACTTGCCCAACACTCGAAAAAAGATCTCTCACAATAGGCCTGCTCGGCTCCTTATATAGGGTATTACATAATGGATGACAGCTAAGCTGTCCTTTATTTTCGGGAATAACTTGCGAAATATCGCAAGTGTACAAATATATAATCTCGCAACTATCCTAGATCTCGCTAGGTCTTAACATCTTTCTCGTGTTTTGGCTGTCGTCATTCATTGCGTCATTTATATTACTCATCTGCGACACCTTCACAATGTTGTCTTTTATTGATATCGCGAGGTATTGATGCCGCGATATTCTGATCCTACAGATACATACTGGGGTATTGGTCTGGCGGTTTACAACGTGCAGCGCACAACGCGCCATCACAAGAACGTGTCAGGAAGTCATGGACGGTTAAGTGATGATGGGAGAAGTGGGCAAGCCTGGTCGTGTGACACTAACACATTCCTCCACTACTCCATCACTCCACTTTCTCCACTTCCCACGAGATACGAGGGTTAGGCTAAAAGACTTGTATAAATAGGTTCTCCATCCTATTTTTCAAACAGAACAAGTCCAGACAACAGAGGCAAGTGTTGATACCATCGTATTCAAACACCGGAACTGATAGCTTACATCCTGCAAGCCAGTTCATCTTTCTGATACAAGTCATACATAGCCAACACCTTCACAATCTCAACACCTTCTTCGCTTCCCTCCCTAAGATCAACCCCATCTCCTTCACTTTGTGACCGAAACAAGTCTGGAACGGCCATTTCTTGGTTTAGGCCGGATTTGCCTGATTGATTTCTCGAATCTACAAGCACTCCCGTGTAGTGCATTTGCTTAAGGTTTAAACTCATTTCTCATCCACACACCCCAAATTACCAAAACCGACATAGATAGTTTTCACCTATAAACAATTGGCGACCACAGCGGGAGGTTAATCTCTCGGTTGTAAAGTCAATTTCTTCGAAATCCGATTCAATTTCATCAATTTCAAAAAGGGTAGATCTTAGAACCAATTCAATCAACAATTAATTTCAAGATGGTAGTTATCAGGTCTGGATCAGTAATCAATCCTGATGGAGCTAGTACGGATAACACTCCCGGTGTCGATGTACCTGTCAGTGGAACTACCGTGGTCAATACATCTCGTGGAGCCGTCACTTCTATCCCCAACGCTAGCGGAGCAGGAGACATTCCAGTAGGTGTAACGCCTCCCATCACCAGAGCCAGAGAAGCCGCGAATTCCGGCATCTCCTCAAGTGTAACACCTCTGGTAGTCACCAGAGCAACAACTTCCACTCCTTCATCAGGACGAGGAGCCGGAGGGACGAGAGGAGGACCATCCCCCATTACCATTGCAGACTTGATGGAGAAGCAGGAAGTTCTTGCTAAGACTCAAACGGATATGGCCGCAACTCGGAAAGAGGTACTCACTTTTCTTAAGACATTAACCGATCGATTGCCACAAGAGCCGCGACAGCCCCTGGAGCAAAAAAGGAACGCATTCAACGCACCGGAGAAGGTACTTCGGCGGCGCGGACCTCCATGGACACGATCAAAGAAGCGACATCGGATATGAGCGGTCTGTCATGGAGACTCCTACACTTTGGGACTGATCCTCACAACGATCCTCCTCAATAGTTTCACTATGAACCCAGAGGCGGTGGATCGAAGTGGTTTCTCTAGTGGAAAGTTTATGCGAACTTTCATACCTCTCGAAGAATCAGTGCGCGGAGACGTTTTGCTGCAATCAACCAGAGGAAGGTCACGACTGTGCCCTACATGTCACCGCACGCATCAAGGATTCAGAGTACAAGACGGCCCTTATCTACACAGGAGCGTCTTCGAATGTGATTACTCTCAAGACTCTTAGGACATCCAAGGTTCTCCCAGGCAAGGTCGTACGGAAGCCTACCACAATGACGTACTTCGAGGGAAACCAAACCAGCACATACGGGAGAAGCTCCGCGAAAAGAATCAGACAAGTTCGTTGCGTCCCACTCCCCACGTGGGCGTCAATTCAGGAAGAAGACCGGCTTGCATCATTGAGGGTTAAAACCCACGATGCATCTTTGCTGACGAAGCATTCTTCTCTATCCTGTGAAGCCACGACCCACGTTCACACGAAGAGGGAACGAACTTTTGTGGCGAGTCGTGACCGAGAAAGGGAAAACGGTATACCGACACTTGCCATTATCAATTAGCGGGGAGACTGTTACCAGTCTCTCCACCCAATGGATTGCTACAACAGCAACGGACTACAAGAACAAGTGCTAGATGCTCCAAAACAGCTGCAAGATGGCACCAAATCCACAACTGATGAGATTGAAATTGTTGAGGAATCTCATAGGCCTATCTCTATCAGCTCAACCTTGTGTACGGATAAACGAATAAAGCTCGTGGAACTTCTCAAAGAGTACCAGGACATATTCGCTTGGAGATATGAAGAAATGCCGGATTTAGATGAAAATTGGTCACCCATCATCTACATGTCACACCGGATCCAAGTTGGTTAAACGGTTGTAGTTCGGACACGAGGAAAATGGATAGATCGAGTCTTTGCATAGACTTCGAGAGACTTGAGCAGTCTTTGCTCCAAAAACGATCCTCTCTACCTAACATCGACATGTTAGTAGATGCAATCAGCGGACACGGCATGTTCTCCTCCATGGATGGATGTAGCGGCTACAACCAGGATAAGGATATACGAGCATGATGCAAGTAAGATAGCTTTTCGAACTTCTCTCGGAAATTTTTATTATACCATACTGCCATTTGGTTTAAAGAATACCGGTGCAACGTATCAACGGTCTATCACGGAAATCTTCCACTGGAGCCGATACCTCAAGGGAGCAGCCTCAAGAAGATAACGATGTCCACGCGTCATATCGAGCAAGATTCGCGCGAGTCACTCTATCAGACAGTGGTCGAACAAGATCCGGGCGAGTCACTTTATCAGACAGTGGTGTAGTTACAGGATTTCCCACAACACACCCCTTATCATATCTTGATACTAATTTCTAGATCTAAACATATTAATCATCTAAATCTCAAAATATAAGTGCTATAAATTTAAATAGACACACAAGATTTTTTACATGGTTCGATCAATGTGATCTACATCCATGGTTCTTCCTATGATTGTTGACATTACATAAGTATTACATTTAGAATCTCCATTAATGGATATTTTGTAGAGCTCTAGATCTAGTTTTTGGGGAAGAAGATGATAAAGAAAATAAATATCTCTCTCTCTCTTACCAAAAATTATTCTCCCTTCTCTCTCATGCCTTTCTCTTTATATAGGTGTTTACATAGTGGATGACAGCTCACATACAGCTCATATTCTCTCAGGCTCTGCTACATTCTCTCAAGCTCTCCTTATAATCTCGCAGGCTCTCTCTCTCTCTATAATTTCGCAAGCTCTGCTACATTCTCTCAAGCTAAGAAAATAATTAAATCTCGCACACTAATAAAATGTGTTGTGCGATATTTGGATCCTACAAGTGGTACATGTCTATCATGCTATATTGGAGAATCCGCGCTTTTGGTCATCCTCTGGAGCTGTTGAACGCTCATCTACAACAACATATGCCATGATAGAAAGAACCTGTCCTACCGGTAATGAAGAGCCTCATAATGTTTGTAGGGACATATATCTCACCAACAAAGCGATACAACCTTGACCTTCGTAGCGGTTCCACTGAAAGCGACAAGAGGAAAACCACCGAGATATAACATCTGCGCGTCCGTCAACTCCAACTCCAGTACCACATGCACGACTCCCACAATGATGAAACAATGTCCAAGATATTCCATATCCGGCTCGACAACAACCACTACGAACAAACCATGTAAACCACACTTGGGGATCGAGGCTCGGCATGAAGTTCCTTCACCGTCAGTCAAGTAATTCTTCAACATGAGAGAGATGGTCAGTCAAGAAGCATGGAATTCACAAGGGTAAATCGAACTGAAGAGGGAAACACTTCAACGCTCCCTCTAGCAGAAGCTGCTTCAATGGTCTTGTAGTTGCAGGAAATCCTACACTACACCCCTCACAAGAATCTATACAATCAAATCATTTTAGGATGAACAATTGTAATTTTTATTGATTAAACTCTTAAAATGTTTACAAGATGAAATGGAAATCAGTTAAAGAATCACTCTAAGCTTTCTCTCTCTTAATGACTTGCCCAACACTCAAAAAAGATTCTCCTCCAATAGGCCTGCTCGGCTCTTTATATAGGGTATTACATAATGGATGACAGCTAAGCTGTCCTTTTCGGGAATAACTTGCGAAATATCGCAAGTGTACAAATATATAATCTCGCAACTCTCTAGATCTCGCTAGGTCTTCATATCTTTCTCGTGTTTTGGCTGTCGTCATTCATTGTGTAGTTGCAGGAAATCCTACACTACACCCCTCATAATATTTTGTAGATCTAAATCTTATTAATCACCTAAATTTCAAATATAAGTGCTAGAAATAGAAATTGACACAAGGATTTTTTACATGGTTCGATCAATATGATCTACATCCATGGTTCTTCACTATGATTTTTGAGGTTACATAAGAATTACATTTACAATCTCCATTAATGGATATTTTGTAGAGCTCTAGATCTAATTATTTGGGGGAGAAGATGATAAAGAAAATAAATCTCTCCCTAAAAATATCTCTCTCCAAAATATCTCTCTCTCTCCTACCAAAATTATCCCCCCTTTCTCTCTCCTGCTCTCCTCTTTATATAGTATTTACATAGTGGATGACAGCTCATGTACAACTAATATTTCCCTTAATTTCGGATTTACCTTGCGACATCCTCGTGAGAGTATAAATGTAGAATCTCGCATGAGACACTCTAATTCTCGCAAGATCCTCGCACTTTCTTCATGTTTACGTTATCTTCATTTGTTATGTCATTTCGAAATCACTTTGCGACGGCTTCGCGACGTTGTTAATGAAGATTCCGCAAGTGTGTTGTTGTTGCGATATTTGGATCCTACATCTTGCCTCTTTTTTCTTGAATATTGCTTGAAGAGCGATCTTTAATAAAAAATCTGTTGTTGTAGTATCTTTGATATTTGTTACTGAAGGAATGTGCGAAAGAATCTTCTGGACTTGAAAAGTACGTACTTGCCTCTATTCTTTTGCGAAGTTCCGAAGCTTTGCGAAATAAATAAGAAATACCATCCGAAGAATATGAAGTATGAAGTATCCTTGAAGAAGTATAAGAAGTACTTAATCCTCTAAATATAAGAAATATTGCGAATCCATTATGCGAAACTCTCGCTCCATGTTCTTTGCCTCATGCTATGCTCTATTCTTTCGCGAAGTTCCGAAACTTTGCAAAGTGGATAAGAAGTATTAATCCTTGAAGTATAAGAAGTATTGCCTCTGTTCATGCGAAGTTATTATTCCATTTTTGGCGAGGATTCTTGTTGTTCATTGGTGAATATCTTCTTTGGAAGTGATTCTTGCCGAGAAGATAAAGAACATAAAATGTTTTCTTGGTTATCCATAGTTGCCTCTGTTCTTTATCTATGAGGGTATAATTATTGAAAAAATGTTGAATGAGCGAGTTATTTCTTCATTCTCATCTTGCCTCTGTCTCATGCTTTGTTCTCATGCGATAGTATAATCTCTTCAAGTTGCTTATAATTGTGAAAAATAATTTGGCAAAATAACCACATTCTGCGAAATTACGAATAAGTGCGAATTTTTGTAAAATACTTGTGCAAATATAATGCTTATGTAATGATTACGTTATGAAATGTGTATGCGATGTTTATGCCATGAAATGCTTATGCAATGCTTTCATGATGCGAGTATAATGCTTGTATGATGAGAATGCTTATCTACCGCAATGGATAGCTAATGTTTGTGTTACTTAGCTCATTTTGCTACTCTAAAATTGATGTAGCTTTAAATCGCTTTCATTCTTCATTTCTCTGATTTTGTCTCTAGTATATGCATTCCTCTTTGCGTATTTGTTGTTCCTCGCGAATTCTTTTGCTTGTGCTTCATTTTTCTTATTCCTGCACTATTAGTATCGCATAATAATATGATCATAATATCAAGTACGTGGCATTTGCATTGCCTCAGTCTCATTATTATATACGTGTTCGCAAGTTTATCATTTAATCATTTTATCAAGCTCGCAAGCTTATCATGTAATCTTTTTTGCAATGAAAGATCTCTGTTACCTACATTCAAAATGCTTATGTTGAAGTCTGTCATTGCGACAAGATCGCAGGACGTCTTTACATTTTCATGTAATGACCCATTGGTCTTGCCTTATCAATTTTCTCGTGTGGTCTTATTTCGCCTTCCTAGTTAAAGGTCTTATTATGCCACCCCTCATTATTGCGACAATATGACAGGCCTAAATATTCTCGCGAACATAAAGCCCCATGACATTGCCGTCTTGCGACAAAATCGCGGGGACGTCGTTACACTTTCATGTAAAGACCCATTGATCTTGTCTTATCATTTCTTTAGTATTTTTACCTCTGCGGGATATTTTTCTTGCGACAATATGTGGTCTAGAAATTCTCGCGAATTTGAAGTCCCATGATATTGCCGTCTTGTGACAAAATCGCAGGACGTCCTTACACTTGCATGTAAAGACCCATTGATCTCGTCTTACCCTCGCGTTAGTATTATTGCCTCTTCAGGATCATCGCACAAATATGACAAGCCTAAATTTTCTTGCGAAAATAGAGCCTCATGACATTTGCGTCTGTTTTGACACTCTCCCTAATGGAGGGTGTCGCCCTTATCATCTCCCTGGTTGCCCCTTCAAGGAGGCGTACATCGGCCATACAAGACTAGCTCCTCCCATCCGGTCTTAACAAGCAAGCAGTTGTTTCGCAGCCTCTTATCCCTTATACCTATATGGCTTATGGTTACGAGACTGCACCCTAAGTGGAGTTTTCTTCGGGCCGAGTGCAGCATGTGCCAAGACTTGTCAAGAGTGGTAAGGAAGTTCCATGCTCCCCGCACTCTTGACTCAAGCGTGTACCTCGGCGCCTTGGTCATACGCTGACTCCTTGGAAGAGACCCTCGGTCGTCCAACTTGGGTATAACCTTATATATATAGTTGGAAATCCAAAGTATCTCTCCAGGATGGATGTTATTATCCCCAATCTCCGTGACTCAGGTTCCAGGAGCGGTGTAACCTTTTCCCTGAGCCAGGTTAAGAGATACCCCCTTATATGACGCACTTTAGGTCTTACATTTGCCTCTTACGAAATATCATTCGCGAACTAGGGTGTACGCCATAAAGGTTCGTCCCATTCACTCACTCATTCATTTTTGTCAATTCATTCAATCATTCATTCTCACAATATCATATCATTTGAAGTAAAGTAAATATTCAAGAGAAATATATAAATTAATCTGCGAGATTTTTCTCGAATCTTTGAAATCTTTAAGATCTTTGTAATTTAGAAATCTTTGTAATTCTTAATAATTTTGAAATCTTTGAAATCTTTGAGATCTTGAAAACTTTGTAATTTTTTTTTTTTTTTTTTTTTTTTATCAAATCAAAAATCTTTTATTTTCTGTAAAAGTAAAATGTTCAAAGAAAGTGGTACTTAGCTTTTGTGGTTTCTTTGTTGTTGTTGTCTCTTGCGAAGTATATGATTTGCTTGCGAAGCTAGCATCCTTGAAATGTATAAATGTTGCACAAAATATAATTATCTCGCAGCAAAAAGAAGTGTGAGAAATGAGATTTGAACCCTTGACCTGCCTCTTGCATATTCTCGCATCATACCAACTGTTCTAACCTTCTCTTGCGAAATTAATTTGCGAGATAATCATCAACTTTCTTCTTTGCGAGATAAGCAAAGTCTGTGTGAAATTTCGCATAACAAAAATAAATGTGCGAGAGCAAGAATTGATCCTGCGACCTTCTGCTTGCATTCATGCTTCCTGACCAACTGTGCTAGCCCTGCCTCTGCGAAGTGTGTCTGCGAAATAACCACCTACTTTCTTCTTGCGAAATATCCTTACGAAATTATCAAAGACTGTGCGAAGTAAACATTTGCGTGAAGCAAACGAACATCTGCGAAGTGTTCGTGCTGCGAACGTTCGCAAGGTAAACATTTGCGAAGTGCAAAAACTCTTTGCGAATGGGGAGATTCGAACCCTAGACATCAAACTCCTTCCCTTTACTGCTGACCATCTGGGCTAGCTTCAGCTTGCGAAAGAAACACATATTGCCACTCTATTATTCTTCCTTTCTTTTCAGTAGTTCCAAAAAGTGTGAAAAATATTGAGCTTTGCGAGAATTGATCATGCGAAGTATAACCCATACTCCTAATCCCTGACCATCTGCACTACTTGTTGTTTGCGAAAGAAACACATAATTTCATAACCTTATTCCATTTCTTCTCAAAAAATATGCGAAAATTCGCGAGAGGTGGGAATTGAACCTGCGACCTCAAGCTCATTGTCTTTACCTCTGACCAACTTTGCTGGCTTCTGTTTGCGAACTATCTCTGCGAAATAATAACTTACTTTCTTCTGTGTGAAATACCCTTGCGAAATATCCATGCGAAAAATACACGTTCATTGAGATTTGAACTCGCGACCATGAACTCATTAACCTCGCAGGTGACCAACTGTGCTGCCTCTTGTTTGCGAAAGAATGAAACAACCTTGCGAGATTATCCATTTTTTCCCCTCTTTGCGAAGCAAAAAATTCTTTGCGAGGAGGGAGATTCGAACCCGCGACCTTAAGTTCCTCATGTTCGCTCGTGACCAATTGTGCTATCCCTCTTGTGCGAACGGATCGCAGAATGCTAATACATGATTTACATTCACCCTTTGATACTCAAGGAAAAAGTTGACAAAAATTCTATGCGAAGGGGAAGACTCGAACCCGCGACCTTATGTTTATACTCTTCGCCAGTTACCAATTGTGCTAGCTGTTGTTTGTGAAAGAAACACACAATACTATAACTTTATTCACTTCTTCGCTCTCGGAAGTTCAAAAATATGTAAAAGGTGGGATTCGAACTCGCAACCCCAAGCTTGTTCTCTTCGCAAACGACCATCTGGGCTACTTGCTGCTTGCGAAGGAAACACACAATGCTATAGCTTTATTCCATTTTTTCCCCTCTTAAAAGTTCAAAAATATTTGAAAAAACATGACTGTGGCGAGATTTGATCTTGCGACAACAAGCTTCTTCGCTCCCACTCAAACCATCTGTGCGAGCTTCTTTTTGTGATAAAATTCACAGCGTTTTGTTCTTATCCTTTTCTTCGTTCTTCCTTTATTTCTTCAACAATTTTCCTTTTGATTTTTCTCCTGAACACGAAATTCTTTCATTCAAACTTTAATTTTCTTCCTTGAATTTCACCACGGCAACTAATTTTTTCTCTTCTTCTTTTCATGTCTTTAAATTGCTGATGATGTTTACTCCCTGAAAGTGTGATTTCTTCCATAAAACTTCCATTTTTGAACCTAAATTTTATAGATCTAAATAAAAAGTATGAACAGTAACTAATTTTCATGGAAATTTCTTGATCCAACAAGTTACAGGAAGGACAAAATCCATTATTCTCTCCCTGTTTCTAGCGCATATGTAGTTGCAGGAAATCCTACACTACACCCCTCATAATAATTTGTAGATCTAAATCTTATTAATCACCTAAATTTCAAATATAAGTGCTAGAAATAGAAATTGACACAAGGATTTTTTACATGGTTCGATCAATATGATCTACATACATGGTTCTTCACTATGATTTTTGAGGTTACATAAGAATTACATTTACAATCTCCATTAATGGATATTTTGTAGAGCTCTAGATCTAATTATTTGGGGGAAGAAGATGATAAAGAAAATAAATCTCTCCCTAAAAATATCTCTCTCCAAAATATCTCTCTCTCTCCTACCAAAATTATCCTCCCCTTCTCTCTCTTGCTCTCCTCTTTATATAGTATTTACATAGTGGATGACAGCTCATGTACAACTAATATTTCCCTTAATTTCGGATTTACCTTGCGACATCCTCGTGAGAGTATAAATGTAGAATCTCATGAGACACTCTAATTCTCGCAAGATCCTCGCACTTTCTTCATGTTTACGTTATCTTCATTTGTTATGTCATTTCTGAAATCACTTTGCGACGGCTTCGCGACGTTGTTAATGAAGATTCCGCAAGTGTGTTGTTGTTGCTGCGATATTTGGATCCTACACATTGCATCATTTATATTACTCATCTGCGACACCTTCGCAATGCTGTCGTTTATTGATCTCGCAAGGTATTGATTTCGCGATATTCTGATCCTATATCTTGCCTCTTCTCATGTCTTCTCTGCGAAGAAGAGAATGTCATGAGAACCAGTATTCTGAATGCCGCAACCATTTGTTTTTCATCAATTTTTGCCGACAAGATTAGTGAATTAGGGATGATTGCTTACACGTGTCTAAAATTTCCCCTTTTCTGGCACATTTAATGTTATCCGGTTACCCTTTTCTTGTCTATTTAAGGAGGAGTTCCTTATGAAAGTGTTTCTTTTCTTTTACTTCGTCTTCTTCATAAATGCAACTTTTTATTGTTGTTTTTCTTTCTTCACTCTTTGTTCTCATCTCTTTTCTCTTTTGTTTCTATGGAGCCATCAAGGTTTGTTAGTTTTTTGAATTTGATCTTTTTGTGATTGATCTCTCCTATTAAAGTTGTTTTGTTTTGACATTGTTCTTCTTTTAATGATTCCTATCTTTGTTTTTGTTTGGTAAGAACAAATCTAACACCAAGTTCACCGTCTGAACCACTGTTATTCCCCTGGCCCGCAATCGAAATTTAGTTACTAAAAAGAAAGCCTGCTAATGACAAGGTATTTAAGAAACATATACTCTTCTAATAACAATATTGTTGCCTCTGTTTGTTATTTAACTTGTGATTTCGCAAGATGACAAAAATGCTGATCTGCTCCCCAAGAAACCTCGCCGTTCCAAAAATGTTGAGTCTTCTATTTTCTTTCCTGGATTCAAGCTTACAACTCCTCCTGCGGTATCTTCGCAGGATAAATCATCTTCTCGTGCGATATCTTCGCAGGATAAATCAATTCCTCCTTCGCAGGATAAACCATCTTCCCTTGCGATATATTCGCATAATAAATCCATTCCTCCTTCTATTCTCGCCATCTCTGAAAATTCCATTGTCGATATTCCTGAATTTTCCGTCAATGAAGTTCCTCATGATGAATCCCTTTCTACTTTTACCATCAATGCCTCTGTCTCGCCCCCACTCATTAATCAAATTTCTTCTCCTGGCATTTCTATGACCAAGGATGATTCAATTCTTCCTTCTCCTCCCATCATTACCTCTTCATCTGGGTCTATCCCTCTTACCAAAGAAATCTGGAGGGAATAGATGTAGCCTTCAAAGTTTTATCAGACATCAGAAATGATGTCAAGAAGACCTCCATTGATCCCATCAGGTCTAGCGTTTGCGAGTCTTTGAGTAAATATTTCGGTTCTGACAAAATGTCGCAAATGTCTTTAGAACAAGAAGTTAGGGTATTGAAGAATAATCTTCAAAACATTTCGTTGGATCGTGATAGTCTTCGCAAGAAGAACGAAGAATTAAAAGGTATTATCTCCCTCATCTTTTTTTTTTTTTTTTTTTTTTTTTTTTTTCTTAAAGACCTTGTTCGCCTTTCAAGCTTTAAACCAGAAACGAAAAATGGAGATATATCAGTTGGAATCTGTCATTGAAGAAATTCGAATGGACAGAGATGTTTGGATGGAGCAATATAACCAGTTAGATAATCTTCATACATACTCTGTTGATCAAATAGATAATCTTACCCAAGAGAATGTTCACTTAGTTCAGAAGCAAGACTCGCTGAATAATGAATTATCTCATCTCTCTTATTCTTTGAGTAAATCTAATTTGGAGTTGGAAACCTTATCAGATGAGAATGGAACTCTATCTCAAGAGAAGCGAGCTTTATTAAACAAGGTGGCGATTGCTTCGCAACAGCTTGATATCTGTCGAGAAAATATGTAATGAACAGGGAACAATCTCTCTGTTCATTTGAAAAGTAAGCTTCAAGAAGTCACTTTTGAAAGGGATAAACTTATTCAGGTAGAATAACTTTAAGTGTGAAAACCAGCCAGGCTGAAAGACCGATATTCCAAGTTAAAAGAATCCTACTCTTCCCTTTCTAAGGAAAATAACTTGCTTGTTTCTAACGAAAAGAGTTTGCACTCTCGATTAAAAGGTTTGGTTGGAGATAATTTTGACAATGCCATGGATCACTTGGAGAATAGTTGCTTGGCTTTGACCCAACATCTTATTTCGCAAAAGGAAGGTAGTCATAGAATTTGTTGCCTCATCTATTCTCCCTTTATCAAGTCTTCAAATCTTTTATCTATATAACTCCTTTTGTTCCTTGTTTTTGCAGAGTCTGAGAAAGATCTTCGCTCCTCTCTATTCTGGAGTCTAACTATGCCAAGATTTGCAAGGAGAAAGCGTTACTTGCTTCTACTCTTGCTAAGTCTTGCGATCGGGCCGAAAGAAGATTGGATTATCTTGCTCATTTCAAAGACATCCAGAGTAGAAATCATCGAGAGGGCACTCCTTCGCCAATTTCACCTCAAAGCGAAGTTGTCGTGAATAATATACTATTGTCCAAATCTCTCGACCACTGTATCTATGGAACCTCACGGAAGTTGAGGAGGATGAAATCCCTAATTTTCTTGATAGTGACTATGAGTATGAAAGTGGCGAGGATGTCGCAAATGAAAAGGCGATTCCTTCTAATAATGAGGCTATCAATAATGAACCAAGTGAAGGGGGTTCTGGCGAGAATCAACCAACTAACAAAAATGTGGAGGTTGTTAAAGCTGATAAAATTGTTGAAGAGTGTTTAACATCTCCTGCTGGCGAAAAGAATAATGTAGAGAGTTAAATTTCTTTTGTAATTTTGTATCCTCTAATCTCCTTATTTGTATAACTTCTTGCATAAGACGTTTTTCAATTCCTTCGAGGTGCACTTTTTGATAAGAAAGATTGAGTCTACTGTTGATCAATTCTCATATATCTTCTTACTATCTCATGAATGACTTTTTCTTGTGTGGTTTTGTTTGTATTCGTATGAAGGATTAAACAAGTCATTCTTAAAGTGATAGCCTTCTTCATTGTTGTGACTACTGCTGCTGAATTAATATTTGCAAGTTCACTCTCGCAAACTAGTTCGCTTACTCTTTTTGTGTGGTCTTATTTTGCCTTCCTAGTTAAAGGTCTTATTGCGCCACCCCTCGTTATTACGACAAAATCGCAGGACGTCTGTACATTTTCATGTAAAGACCCATTGATCTTGCCTTATCGTTTTCTTAGTGTTATTGCCTCTGCAGGATGTTTTCGTTGCGACAATATGACAGGCCTAGAAGTTCTTGCGAATTTAAAGCCCCATGACATTGCCGTCTTGCGACGAAATCGCGGGGACGTCTTTACACTTTCATGTAAAGACCCATTGATCTCGTCTTATCCTCGCGTTAGTATTATTGCCTCTTCAGGATCATCGCACAAATATGACAAGCCTAAATTTTCTTGCAAAAATAGAGCCCCATGACATTTGCGTCTTAAGACACTTATCAGCTCCCTAATGGAGGGTGCCACCCTTATCATCTCCTGGTTGCCCCTTCAAGGAGGCATACATCGGCCATACAAGACTAGCTCCTCCCATCCGGTCTTAATAACAACCAGTTGTTTTCTCGGCCTCTTATACCTTATACCTATAGGGCTTATGGTTACGAGACTGCACCCTAAGTGGAGTTTTCTTGGGCCGAGTGCGGCATGTGCCAAGACTTGCCAAGAATGGCCGAGACACTTCAAATGCCCCGGGCACTCTTGGCTCAACCGTGTACCTCGGCGCCTTGGTCATACAACGACTCCTTGGAAGAGACCCTCGGTCGTCCAACAAGGGTATAACCTTATATATATAGTTGGAAATCCAAGGTATCTCTCCCGGATGGGCTTTATTGACCCCAAATCTCCATGACTCAGGTTCCAGGGGCGGTGTAACCTTTTCCCTGAGCCATGTCAAGATATAACCCCTTATATGACGCACTTTAGGTCTTACATTTGCCTCTTGCGAAATATCATTCGCGAACTAGGGTGTACGCCATAAAAGTTCGTCCCATTCGTATAAATCATTCATGTTTGATTATCTCTTGTTATTTTATTTGCGAGATATTCCACAATCTTTCTTTATTTTATGCAATTTTGCAATCATTCTTTTGCAAAAAACTTATATATAAATTCATTTCGCTTCATCCATTCAAGTACTTGCGAGTCTAATATTTTCCCACAATCTTTTATGGGTAATATCTCTTCAAATATAATCTATTCCATGGTCTATCCAATCTGTGGCCCACATCTTTTCCCTCGGGATCCATCAATCTATATGCCCCTGTTCCAACTATCTCCTTAATGATATAAGGTCCGTCCCATTTTTCGCCAGTTTGCCACCGCTTTCTCGCTGATATGATGGTGTTTCTCTCAATACTAGATCGCCTGGTTGAAATTCTCGTGTCTTGACACGTTTGTTATATTCTCTGGCTAATCTTCGCTGATAATTCTCCATATGTTGTAGTGCTTTTTCTCTTTTTTTTTCTAATTCATCTAGCTTGATTAAAATGTTACCCACACTAAGATTTTTCTCCCAAGCTTCTTTCTTTGTGGTTGGAATCATAACTTCTGTTGGGAGTACAACTTCGACTCCATATGTTAAACAAAAAGGTGACATTCCTGTAACTTCACGCCTGGTTGTATTTTAAGCCCATACTGCATTATGCACTTGTTCACACCATGCTCTATTATGTCCTTCTAACTTCTTCTTCAATATGTCTGCGATTGTTTTGTTTGTTGCTTCTGCCTGTCCATTGGCCTGCGGGTATAAAGGAGTTGATTTCCCACATTTTATCTGAAATGCATTAAGCAACAGTTCTATATTTTGTCCCTCAAACTGTTTCCCATTGTCAGATACCAACTGTGCGGGGATTCCAAATCTGCATATAATATTCTCGAATATGAAGGTAAAGATATCTTTATCGCGAATGTGTTGTACCGCTTTTACTTCTGCCCATTTTGTGAAATAATCTGTAGCGACTATTAGATATCTCCTCTGTCCTGTTCCTGGTAAAAATGGTCCCACAATGTCTAAACCCCACTTTCCAAAAGGCCATACACTTGTTGAAGATTTTAATGGTGCCCCTGGTGCATGTATTTTATTTCCGTGCCTTTGGCAATCTTCGCAACGCCTTGATATTTGTTTCGCATCCTCATGCATATACGGCCAATAATAGCCTTGCATTTTTGCCTTATGTGCTAAAGATCTTCCGCCACTGTGATTGCCAAAGCATCCCCTTTGTGCAACATCTTTAATATTGTTTCTCCTTCTCTTCATGTTAAACATCTAACTGAGGGTCCGTTAAAGGATCTTCGGTACAATACCCCATCTCTTAGTTCATAATTTGTTGCACGGCTTTTTAATTTGTGTGCCTCTAATCTGTTTCTTGGTGTTTCCCCTTTCATCAGATATGCATGAAGTTCTGCTCTCCAGTCTTCATCGCAGGGTATTTGTGTTCCACCTTCTATTAGCATCACATCTGTCTCCTGTTCTTCCTCTTTATTGACTGACGGTGATAGAAGTGTCTGTATTTTTATACATCTCGCAGTTGGATCCGTCATCATACTGGATATAAAGGCAAAAGCATCTTCTTCTATTATCTCTCCTTGATATATCATCCGCGAGTCTATTATCTCTTCAACAAGTTTCTTGTACTTTTTCAAAGATGTTTCACAATTGGCGAATAGCTAATTGTGAATCACTGGTGATTCTCATATTTTCCAACTTCATTTCTATTGCGAATCGCAGAGCATGTATTATAGCTTCGTATTCTGTTTCATTGTTGGTAGATGCAAACTCCAATCTGAAAGAAAAAGCTATTTTATTGCCTTATGTCGAAATTAAAACGATCCCAACTCCGTTGCCTTCCCCATTTGACGATCCATCTACCAATATTTCCCATCTGTTTGGCTCAGTTAATAAATCTTTTGGATCTCCGTGTTCTTCTTCTATATCCATCATTTCTTCAACTTGTGAAGATAGTATTTCATATTTGATTTTGCAATGACTTGCTTGAGAATTCCACCTCTCAACTCTACCTGACCTCTTTGAGTTTTTCATTACCGACTCAATTGGTATTCTTGTCATTACCTTAATTATATGTGCCTAAAAGTATATGCGAAGCTTGAATGTTGCATAGTTTATGCCAAAATTAGTTTTTCAATTTTTGAATAATTCTTCTCCGCGGCGTTGAAGGTTTTGCTGATGTAATAGATTGGTTTTTCCACTCCTGCGTCTATTCGCAATAATACTGCACTTAGTGCATACGAGGTTGTCGCAAGGTAGATTAATAATTCCTCCCCTGGTTCTGCTTTTTGTAAAATTGATATGTCCATTAGATGTTCTTTTATTCCTTGTAAAGCTTTCTCACATTCATCGGTCCATCTAAATTTCGCTCCCTTTTTGAGTACGTTGAAAAAATGCTTACATTTGTCGGATGATCGCGAGATGAATCTTCCTAGCGAAGCTAACAGTCCATTTAACTTCTGTACATCTTTTACCGTCGCTGGTGTTAGCATATCGCGAATTGCTTGTACTTTCTCTGGGTCAACTTGTATTCCTTCTTTTGATACAATGTAACCTAAAATTTTTCCTGATGCAACTCCAAAGGTACATTTTTCTGGATTTACTTTGATGTTGAAATGCCTCATTTGTTCAAAAATTTCCCTCAAATCCTGTACATGGTCTTTTGCTTCTTTACTTTTTATTAACATGTCATCCACATATACCTCTAGTGTTTTGTGTATCAATTTCGCGAATACCTTTTCTACCATCCTTTGGTATGTTGCTCCATCGTTTCGCAGACCAAATGGCATTTTTGTGTAACAGTATAATCCTCTTGGAGCGAAGAAAGCAGTATGTTCTTGGTCTTCCTCAGCTAGCGGAATTTGATTGTAGCCTTTGTATCCATCAAGAGATGATATCGTTTCATTTCCTGCCGCTGATTCGACCATTTGCGGAATATCTGGCAAAGGAAAGCTATCTTTTGGACACGCTTTATTTAGATCAGTAAAATCTATGCAAATTCTTATCCCTTTTTTCTTCTTTGGGACTACGACCATATTTGCTATCCATTCGGGATATTTTGCTTGTCTAATGATTCTGCGTCTAGCATCTTCGCAATTCTTCTTCTATTTGAGGATGATATCTTTGTTGCGATTTTTCTAATTCTTTGTTTGAATGGTTTTGCATTTTTGTCAATCTCCAATTTATGGCACGCCATAGACGGATCTATACCAGGCATTTCATCCATGTACCATGCGAAAATGTCTTTGTAATCTCGCAACAAATCAACAGTTCTTCTTTCTTCATCTGTATCCATCTTAGTCCCAATTTTTAACATCTTGGGTTCTTCTTCAGTTCCGACGTTCACTTCCTTTGTCTGCTCTGCCGCGGTGTAGCTAGCCTTCGGTTCTCCCATAGGCGTTGGTCCTTTTATTTCCTTCGCAAGCTCATTCTCTTCTTAGGGATTTCGCCAGGTATTCCTTTTCCTTCTTCTACTCTTATCATGTAAGTTCTAAATTCTTCTTCCTTTTTCACTGCTCTTGCCATCTTTTTGCGATATTTTCGCCTCTTCACCTACATGAAAGTGTAAGGACGTCCTGCGATTTCGTCGCAAGACGGCAATGTCATGGGGCTTTATTCTCGCAAGAAAATTTAGGACTGTGATATTGTCGCAATAAATGAGATGGCACAGTAAGACCTTTAACTAGGAAGGCAAAATAAGACCATATGACAAAAGATTTATAAAAATTAACTATTATTTATGCAGGTCATTCATCGCAAAGAAGAAAGTAACAGACAATATGAGAATTGTTCAATAAAAAACATAATATTTCTTACAAAAAAGTGCACTTCACAAGGAAATAAAAAACATCCTATGCAAGAAGTTATGAAGGTCAAGAAACTAAAGGAAATGAAATTACAAAAGAAGTTCATTTCTCAATATTAATTCTTTCATCTTCAACAATTTTATCTCGCTTCACCAGCTTCCACACTTTCGCCGAGTTGTTGCATTCATGAGAACCCCCTTCACTGGATTATTATTGTGACTTCATTGTTTGATGGGATCACCTTTTCATTAGCGAGATCTTCGCCGCTTTCGTATTCATAGTCACTATCAGGAGAATTAGGGATTTCATCATCCTCAACTTCCAGAGGTTCGACAGATACAGGGTCAAGAGATTTGGACAATAAAACATCATTCAAAAGAACTTCATCTTTGAGATGAAAGCGCGAAGAAGTGCCCTCGATGATTTCTACTACGGATGTCTTTGGAGTGGCGAGGTAATCAAATCTTCTTTCGGCCCGATCGCGAGAACGAGCGAGAGTAGCGGCAAGAATCGCGTTTTCTTTGCGAATCTTGGCATAGCTAGCCTCCAAAGTAGAAAGGGAGGAAGGAAGATCTTTCTCAGATTCTGCAAAAATGAAGAACAACAGAGTTATACAAATAAAGAATTCGAAAAAAAAGGATATCATAAGAAAATTAGACAAAGAAAAAACGGATGAGGCAGTCAAATTTTATGACTACCTTCCTTTTGCGAGATAAGATGTTGGGTCAAAGCCAAGAAACTACTCTCCAAATGATCCATGGCACTATCAAAATTATCTCCAACCAGACCTTTTAATCGAGAATGCAAACTCTTTTCGTTAGAAACAAGTAAGGTATTCTCCTTAGCAAGGAGGAGTAGGATTCTTTTAACTTGGAATATTGATCCTTGAGTTGGCTTGTTTTCACACTTAAAGTTATTCTACCCCTGAATAAGCTTATCCCTCTCAGTGGTAACTTCTTTGAGTTTACTTCTAAGCGAACAGAGAGATTGTTCTTGTTCATTACATATTTTTGTGAGACATCAAGGCATTTGCGAAGAAATCGCCACCTTGTTTAACAAAAATCGCTTCTCTTGAGATAGAGTTCCATTCTCATCGATAAGGTTTCCAAATCCAAATTAGATTTAGCCAAAGAATAAGAGAGATGAGACAATTCATTACTTAATGACTCTTGCTTCTGAACCAAGTGAGCATTCTCTTTGGCAAGGTTATCTATTTGATCAACAGAGTATGTATGAAGATTATCTAATTGGTTATATTGCTCCATCCAAACATCTCTATCCATTCGAGTTTCTTGACAACAGATTCCAACTGATATATCTCCATTTTTCGCTTCACGGTTTAAAGCTTGAAAGGAAAACAAGGTCTTAAAAAAAAAAAAAAAAAAAAAGGGAAGGGGAAGTAATACATTTTAATTCTTCATTCTTCTTGCGAAGATTATCACGATCCAATGAAATATTTTGAAGCTTCTGATTTTCAAGATGGAGAGTTTCATACTTCACAGTCATGTCTTGAAGATTATTCTCCAAAACTTTAACTTCCTGTTCTAAAGACATTTGCGACATCCTGTCAGAACTAAAGTATTTACTCAAAGACTCGCAAACACTAGACTTGATGGGATCAATGGAGGTCTTCTTGGCGTCATTCATGATATCTGATAAAACTTTGAAAGCTACATCCATTCCCTCCGGGTTTTCTTTAGTAAGAGGAATAGACTCGAGAAGAAGAGGTAATGATAATGAGAAGAGGGAGAGTTGAATCATCTTTGGTCATAGGAATGTCATGAGAAGAGGAAACCCCCTGAAGGTCAATGATTGGGGGTGAGGCAGAAGCATAGATAATAGAAGAAGACAAGGGTTCATCTTGAGGGACTTCATTTATGGAAAACTCAGGTATAGGAGGAAAATCGGCAGCGACATTTTCAGAGATAACCAAAGTAGAATAATCTTGCGAAGATATCGCAGGAGGTGTTGGTTTATCCTGCGAAGATATCACAGAAGGTATTGGTTTATCCTGCGAAGATATCACATGAGGTGTTGGTTTATCCTGCGAAGATATCGCGGGGGAGGAGTTATGAGCTTGAATACGGAAAGGAAACGAGAAGATTCAACATTTTTAGAACGACGAGGTTTCTTGGGGGATCTATCAATATTTTTGTCATCCTGCGAATCACAAGTCAAATAAGAAACAGAGGCAACAATATTGTTATTAAAAGAATAAGTGTTTCTTAATACCTTGCTATTCGTAGGCTTCCTTTTAGTAACAACGACTTTCGGTTGCGAGCCCACGGGAACATTAGGGTTTAGAACTGTGAACTTGGTGTTAGATTTATTCTTACTGAAACAAAAACAGCACGGGAATCATTAGAGAAGGAATAATATTAGGATAAAACAATTTCGATAGAAGAGATCAATCACAAAAAGATCAATTTTGGCAAAATTAACAAACCTTGATGGCTCCATAGAAACAGTAGCAGAAAGATGATGAGAACAGTAGTAGAGAAACAATAGCAGGAAGACGATGAAGAATTGCAGAAAGAAAAATAGCAGTAAAAAGTTGCAGACGATGAAGAAGATGAAATAAAAGAAAGGAAACATCCTCATGGAGAATTTCTCCTTAAATAGACAAGAAAAAAGTGACCAGGTTAACATTAAATGTCCAGGTAAAAGGGGAGATTTTGACACGTGTAGGCAGTTACGCCTAATTCACGGAATCCTGGCGGTAGATTGATGGAAAGAAATGAACAGTTGTGGCAGTTTGAAAATAATAATTCTCATGACATTCTCTTCTTCGCAGAGAATACATGAGAAGAGGCAAGATGTAGAATCAGAATATCGCAACACCAACACCTCTGCGAAATTCATAAACGTTACGTAGCGAAGGCATCGCAGACGAGTAAAATAAGTGACGCAATGGATGACGACAGCGAAGAACACGAAAGGTGTGAAGACCTAGCGAGATCTAGGAGTGTCGCGAGATTATGCATTTGTACACTTGCGACACTTCGCAAATCGTCCCGAAAATAAAGGACAGCTTAGCTGTCATCCATTTTGTAATACCCTATATAAAGAGCCGAACAGGCCTATTGGGAGAGAGATCTTTTTCGAGTGTTGGGCAAGTCATTAAGAGAGAGAAAGTTTATAGTGATTGTAATTTCTTTAGTTCTTTTCCATTTTATCTTGTAAACATTCAAGAAGTTAATCAATAAAAATTATAATTGTACATCTTAAAATGGCTTGATTGTGTGGATTCTTGTGAGGGGTGTAGTGTAGGATTTCCTGCAACTACACATATCATATTAGGATTTCCCACCTTGACTTTACTTAGGACTAGTCAATTACATTGAGGACAATGTAGAGTTGAAGTGTAAGGGAGTGTTTGGATATTTTTCATATAGAGTTTTTATCCTTTTTGAGTCAAAATTTTCAATTTTTTTCGTATATATTTGAATAAAACCTTCAACTTGTAGAGATTTTAGAGTCACTAGCATACTTCTAGGTATGTTTACATAGAGAATTCTGATCGACATAACTAAACTTGGAAGTGTTAGAGAACTACGTTCGGATTTCTTGCTTGTTAGAGTGTTAAATAATGGATTTAACCATGCCGGTGATGCAAATGAGGTTCATATCAACAGAGGCACCAGACCAAATTTTCTTAGGAGCTGATTAAAAAGCTTTATTTTGAGTGTGTGTCACCGTACGTTAATTCCGGGTAGAATTGTGAGCTAGCCAACCTCCCACCAATAGAAGCACTACTCTTTGATCTCTTGAGTGCTAATTTTGTCAATCATGAGGGTGCGTCTATAGATGAGAACCACCTTCTTGTAGTTTGATTCGCAGTTAGCACCATTCTCTCTCTCGCCAATGTAGTTGCAGGAAATCCTACACTACCCCTCTCACTAGAATATACACAACTAAGACATTTTAAGATGAATGACTATGATTCCTATTGATTGAATACTTGAATCTTTACAATATGAAATAGAAATGAGTTATAGAATTACAATCACTCTAAAACTTTCTCTCTCCTAATGACTTGCTTAACAATTCCAAAAAGAACTCTCTTCACAGAGACTTACTCAACCCTTTATATAGGGTAGTACACGGTGGATGAATGACTAAGTTGTCCTTTATTTTCGGGAATGGCTTGCGAAATATCGCAAGCGTACAAGTATACAATCTCGCGACACTATTAAACTTCGCCATATTTTCATATCTTCCTCGTGTTACTGTTTGTCGTCATTCATTGCGTCATTTATTTTACTTCCCTGCGACTCCCTCGCAATGTCGTCATTTATTAATCTCGCGAAGTATTGATGTCGCGATATTCTGATCCTACATCTTGCCTCTTCTCATGTCTTTCTGCGAAGAAGAGAATGTCATGAGAACCAATATTTTGAGATGCGCAATCGTTGATTTTCCATCAATTTTCTGCCGACAAGATTAGTGAATTCGGGAATGATTTGTTTACACGTGTCTAAAATTTCCCTTTTTACCGGCACATTTAGTGTTATCCGGTTACTCTTTTCTCGTCTATTGAAAGGAGGATTCCTTGTGAAAGCATTTCTTTTCTTTTACTTCGTCTTCTTCATTGTCTGCAACTATTTTCTACTGCTTTTCTTCATCATCTTCTTCATCGTTTTCCTGCTATTATTTTTCGGCTATGGCATCAAGGTTTGTTAATTTTGCTGAATTTGATCATTTTATGATTGATCTCTCTTATTGAAGTTGTTTTATCTTGATACTTTTCTTCTTTTAACGACTCCTCTGCCATTTTTGTTTCAGCAAGAACAAATCCAGCACCAAATTCACCATTACGAACCCTAATATCTCTATGGGCTTGCAACCGAAATCCACTGCTTCTAAAAGAAAGCCTGCGAGTAACAAGGTATTTAAGAAGCATTTATTCTCTTAATAACAATATTGTTGCCTCTGTTTCTTATTTAGCTTGTGATTCGCAGGATGACCAAAATGCTGATAAGTCCCCCAAGAAGCCTCGCCATTCTAAACCCGTTGCGCCTTCTGTCACTTTTCCTACATTCAAACTTACAACTCTTACTGCGACATCTTCGCAAGAGATCCCTAATGTTTCTTCCAAAGATAACATTTCTATGCCTGAATTTCTCATAGATCAACTCCCTCATAACAGCCCCATTGCAAATGAGCCTATTTCTTCTTCCATTGTTAATGCCTCTACCATTCCTCCAGTCATTAACCCTCACGAGATTTCTTCTTCTCGTGATATTCCTTTAACAAAAGATGATTCATCTCTCCCTTCTTCTATCACTATTACTTCCTTTTCTGAGCAAATCCCACTTACTAAAGAAAATTTAGAAGGAATAGATGTGGCCTTCAAAGTCTATCGGATATTGTGAACGATGCTAAGAAGACTTACGTCGATCCTATCAAATCGATATTTGCGAGATTTTGAGCAAACACCTTGGTCCTGATAGAATTTCGCAAACATCCTTGGAGCAAGAAATTAACACTTTGAAGAATGATCTCCAAGCCATGATTGCAAAATGTAATATTCTCCATCTTGAGAATCAAAAACTTCAAAATATTTCGCTGGATCGTGATAATCTTCGCAAGAAGAATGAAGAACTAAAAGGTAAACTCTTGCCTCTGTATTGTCCATTTTTTTTTTTTTTTTTTTTTTAAAACTCAAGCCCTTGTTCGCCCTTCAAGCTTTAAACCAGAAACGAAAAATAGAGATATATCGGTTGGAATCTCTTTTGTTGAAGAAGTTCGAGTTGATAGAGATGCTTGGATGAAGCAATATAATCAATTAGATAATCTTCATACATATTCTGTTGATCAAATAGATAATCTTTCTAAAGAAAATGATGATTTAGCTCAGAAACAAGATTCATTAAGTAATAACTTATCTCGCCTGTCTTACTCTTTGACTAAAGCTAATTTGGAGTTGGAAACTTTATCAGATGAGAATGGAACTCTTTCTCAAGAGAAGCGAACTCTGTTAAACAAGGTGGCGATTTACTCGCAAAAAAATGATATTTGTCAAAAATTATGTAAAAAGCAAGAACAATCTCTTTGTTTTTGAGAAATCAACTGGAAGAAGTTCTTTGAGAAGGATAAAGCTGATTCGGGATAGAATAAACTTAAGTGTAAAAGTAAACCAATTCAAGGATCAATGTTCCGAACTAGAAAAGTCCAATTCTTCCCTTATAAAAGAGAATGCTTTACTTGTTTCCAACGAAAAAGTTGGCGATCTACTTTGAAAGGTTTAATTGGAGATAATTTTGACAATGCCATGGATCATTTGGAGAATAGTTGTTCGGCTCTAATCCAACATCTTACCTCATGAAGGAAGGTAGTCATAGAAGTTGATTGCCTCATCTATTCTTTCTTTATCAAGCCTTCATATTTTTTGTTTGTATAATTCTTTTTACTTTTTGTTTTGCAGAGTCTGAGAAAAAACTTCACTCCTCCATTACTGCTTTGAAATCTGACTACTCAAAAATTCGCAAAGAGAATGGAATACTCACTGCTTCTCTTGCACGTTCTCGCGATAGGGCAGAAAAAAAATTCGACTATATGCGTGACTGTAAAGATATAGAGAGTAAAAATCAACAGAAAGCACTCCTTCGTCAATTTCATCTTAGAGCCGAAGTTCTTGTGAATAATGTTTTACTATCTAAATCTATTGATCTTGTGTCTGTTGAACCTCTGGAAGTAAGTGATGATGAAGTTCCTAATCCTCCTGATAGCGATTATGATTATAATACTGGCGAAGAACTCGAAGATGAAGAAACTGTCTCTCCCAATAAAAATGTCAATGATGATGTCACAAATGAAGAAGAAGGATCTGCTGGAAATATATTAACTAGCGAAAATATAGATAAAGTTGCCGAAGAAAACCCAGCATCTCCTTCTGGTGAGAGATGATTTTCTCTTGTAATATTCCTTCTCGTGCTATTGTTTCTTTATGTACTTCAATCATCTTTTTTGATGTATGTACTCGTCTGCGTTACTCTTCTTTCTTTCAACAAGTATAATTTTTGGTATTTAATGATTGTTATTCTATTATCTTCATTTATGCTGAAATTCACTGTTGCGACAAGATCGCAGGGTGTCTTTACATTTTCATGTATTGACCCATTGATCTTGCCTTATCATTGTTTTTGTGTGGTCTTATTTTGCCTTCCTAGTTAAAGGTCTGATTTTGCCACCCCTCATTTTGCATCAATATGACAGGTCTAAATATTCTTGCGAACATAAAATCCCATGACATTGACGTCTTGCGACAAGATCGCAGGACGTCCTTACACTTTCATGTAATGACCCATTGATCTTGTCTTATCATTTCTTTAGTATTTTTGCCTCTGCATGATATTACATTTGCGACAATATGACAGGCCTAAATGTTCTTGCGAATATAAAGCCCATGACATTGCCGTCTTGTGACACTTATCAGCTCCCTAATGGAGGGTGCCGCCCTTATCATCTCCCTGGTTGCCCCTTCAAGGAGGCGTACATCGGCCATACAAGACTAGCTCCTCCCATCCGGTCTTAACAACAACCAGTTGTTTTCGCAGCCTCTTATCCCTTATACCTATAGGGTTTATGGTTACGAGACTGCACCCTAAGTGGAGTTTTCTTGGGGCCGAGTGCGGCATGTGCCAAGACTTGCCAAGAATGGCCGAGACACTTCAAATGTCCCGGGCACTCTTGGCTCAACCGTGTACCTCGGCGCCTTGAGCATACACTGACTCCTTGGAAGAGACCCTCGGGCGTCCAACCAGGGTATAACCTTATATATATATAGTTGGAAATCCAAGGTATCTCTCCCGGATAGGCTTTCATGGGCCCCAAATCTCCATGACTCAGGTTCCAGGAGCGGTGTAACCTTTTCCCTGAGCCATGTCGAGAGATACCCCCTTATATGACGCACTTTAGGTCTTACATTTGCCTCTTACGAAATATCATTCGCGAACTAGGGTGTACGCCATAAAGGTTCGTCCCATTCACTCACTCATTCATTTCTGTCAATTCGTTCAATCATTCACTTTTGGTTAATATTTGTCAATTCATTTGCGAGATATTCGCACATTCTTTCTTAATTTCGCAATATCCCTGTCGCAGGAACATTTCATATTATTTCATTCATTTAACATTTCAGAATTTATTCTTTCCTTTCCATCTTCTATGGATAATATTTCTTGAGATATAATCTATTCCATGGTCTACCCAATCTCTGGCCCACATCGTTGCCTTCTGGATCCATTAATCTATATGCCCCTGTTCCAACTATCTCCTTGATGATATAAGGTCCATCCCACTTTTTCGCTAATTTGCCACCACTTTCTCTCTGATATATTGGTGTTTCTCGCAACACCATATCACCTGGTTGAAACTCGCGTGTTCGACACGTTTGTTATATTCTCGGCCAATCTTTGATAATTCTCCATATCTTTGTAGTGCTTTTCTCTATTTTCTTCTAACTCATCTAATTTAACTAAAATGTTACCCGCACTAAGATTTTTCTCCCAAGCTTCTCTCTTTGTTGTTGGAATAATGACCTCAGTCCGAATACAAGCTTCAACACCATAGGTTAGACAAAACGGTGACATCCCCAGTAGCTTCTGTTGTATTATAAGCCCATCTGCCTTGTTAGATTCTAGTTGATGAAGAAAATTGCATTATGCACTTGCTCACACCATGCCTTATTATGCCCTTCTAGTTTTTTCTTCAATATATCAGCGATTGTTTTATTTGTTGCTTCTGCCTGTCCGTTGGCCTGCGGGTATAAAGGAGTTGATTTCCCACATTTTATTTGAAATGCATTAATCAATAATTCTATATTTTGTCCCTCAAATTGTTTCCCATTGTCAGATACCAACTGTGCTGGAATTCCAAATCTGCATATTATGTTTTCAAATATGAAAGTAAAAATATCTTTATCGCGAATGTGTTGTACCGCTTTTTATACGCCCACTTTGTGAAATAATCATCCTTTTGCGACAATCAAATATCTCCTTTGCCACTGTACTGGTAAAAATGGTCCTACAATGTCTAATCCCCACTTTCCAAAAGGCATACACTTGTTGAAGAGGTTAACCATGCCTTATTATGCCCTTCTAGCGATTGTTTTATTTGTTGCTTACTACGCTATGCTTTGTCCGTTGGCTGACGGCTGCTGACGGGTATAAAGGAGTTGATTTCCCACATTTTATTTGAAATGCATTAATCAATAATTCTATATTTTGTCCCCTCATGTATTTTCTGCATATTATGTTTTCAAATATGAAAGTAAAAAATATCTTTATCGCGAATGTGTTGTACCGCAATTTTTATACGCCCACTTTGTCTTTGACAAAAATCTGGTGCATGTATTTTCTTTCCGTGTCTTTGACAATCTGCAACGTCTTGATATTTGTTTCGCATCTTCATGCATATATGGCCAATAATAGCCTTGCATTTTCGCCTTATGTGCTAAAGATCTTCCGCCACTATGATTGCCAGCATCCCCACTGTGTAGCATTTTTAACACTGCTTCTCCTTCCTTTCGTGTTAAACATCTGAGCGAGGGTCCATTAAAGGATCTTCGGTACAATACTCCGTCTTTTAATTCAAAATTTGTTGCACGGCTTTTTAATTTATGCATTTCTAATCTATTTCTTGGTGTTTCTCCTTTCATTAAATAAGCATGAAGTTCTGTCCTCCAATCCTCGCAATGGGATCTTTGTGCTTCATCTTCTATGAGCATTACTTCTGCTTCTTCCTCTTCCTCTTTGTTGATTGATGGTGATTGAAGTGTATGCGTATTTTTATGCATCTCATGAGATGGATCTGTCATCATACTTGATATAAAAGCAAAAGCATCCGCGAGTCTATTGTCTTTTCTTGATATGTGTCTCCACTTTATTTTTGGTATCTTCACTGACAATTCGTCAACAAGCTTTTTGTACTTTTTCAAGGATGCTTCATTTGTAGTATACTCTTCTTTTATCTGGCGAATAGCTAACTGAGAATCACTGGTAATTCTTACATTCTCCAACTCATTTCTATTGCAAATCGCAAAGCATGTATTATAGCTTCATACTCTGTTTCATTGTTAGTAGATGCATGTAGGATCAGAATATCGCGACATCAATACTTTGCGAGATTAATAAATGACGACATTGCGAGGGAGTCGCAGGGAAGTAAAATAAATGACGCAACGAATGACGACAGCCAGAACACGAGGAAGATATGAAAATATAGCGAATTTTAAGAGTGTCGCGAGATTGTATACTTGTACACTTGCGATATTTCGCAAGCCATTCCCGAAAATAAAGGACAGCTTAGCTGTCATCCACTGTGTACTATACTACCCTATATAAAGGGTTGAGTCAGTCTTTTGTAGGGAGAGTTCTTTTTGGAATTGTTAAGCAAGTCATTAGGAGAGATAAAATTTTAGAGTGATTGTAATTCTATAACTCATTTCTATTTCATATTGTAAAGATTCAAGTATTCAATCAATAGGAATCATAATCATTCATCTTAAAATGTCTTAGTTGTGTATATTCTAGTGAGGGGTGTAGTGTAGGATTTCCTACAACTACATAATGGCGCTAGAAACAAGGACTGAGTAGAGATCAACCTTGTGAATTAAAAGAATCCGGAGTAACAAGAAAGAAATTTCGTCTAATTTTCAAACAACTTACTGAAATTGAGAAATGGCTAGAAGAAGGAATGCATCAGAACAGCCAACAACTGTTAGAAGAAGCAGGAGATTAGCTGGAGAAAGGAGAAATGAAGTAGGTGAACCATCAAGAATAAACGCAAGAGATAGAGAAGAAGGCCAGATTCAACCACCAATTCAACCAGCACCGAATAGAGTAATAGATTATGATAGGGTGAGTGTGCATACATGGAGATCAGATTCTATGGAAAAAAGAGAAGAAGTGCAACAATTGATAAATAATGGACAAGAGGAGAGAAATCGAGAAGAGATGGGAGAAACAATTCGTGGAAATGAAGAAATCGCAGCATTAGAAGCTTTGAGGCAAACAATACATGAAGAAAGGCGGTTAGAAGCGGAAGAACGTGAAAATTTAACAAGGCAAAACCATGAGTTAAGAATGGAAAATATGAGGTTGCAGAATAGAAGGTCGAGAAGTAATACCAGGTCAAGATCAGGATCGGTTAGAGATGATATGAGGAGAACATTACCTGTAGAAAATGTTAATGAAGAAAATCTAGAAAGAGAGCCAAATCTCGGTGAAGGATGCTGCGAAAGAAGGGAAGTGGTGTGTATTCCACGTCCACGAGATTTTCTGAGAATGGCCAAAATGACGGAAATCAAGAAAATAGGCAGCAGAATAGTCCAATTGGTGAAGAAAATCAGGAAGAAGGAAGAAGAATACTGCATGGGAGAGAAACACGGAGGAAACAAAAGGAGATTGAAGATGACATCGAAAAACATTATATTGAACAAGCGCGTCTAGCTTGCGAAAGGGAAAGATTAAGAGTAGAAATGGAAGAACAGGAATTGGAGGAAGCAATTCGGCGGAACAATCATGACAATCGAGAAAGAAGGCACGAGCAAAATCGCAACAATGGAAATATCAATGGAGAATATGAAAGAATATAAAGGAGAACTGATAGACAACCAAGAAGAGAAAATGATAGATATAATGGTGTGCGAATTCGTGAACGAGATGAAGGAGAAAGTCGTAGAGAAAGAAGAGAAGAAAATGCTGAATAAGAAAATCAAAGTAGACATGAACGCAGAAGGAGAGAGGCAGAGCTAAAAAGACCAATAAATCCGAATCCTGATGTAAATGAACAAATCTTAAGAGAATTGGCAGAGATGAGAGGAATGTTGAACAATAAAAGGGGAGGAGGAAGAAGACAATTGGATGAGGCCATCGAAGAAGCTGCGAAAACCCCCTTTACACTAGAGGTGCAGTTAGGAGGAATACCCCCAAAGTGCAATTTACCCGCATTAACCAGCATTTTTGATGAAACAACTTGCGCAATACAACACATCAAAGCGTATGTGAGATGTATGCTACAATGGGAAAATCATGACGCTATATTGTGCAAATATTTTGCATCAAGTTTAACAGGAGAAGTACTGAAATGGTTTGAGGGTTTACCAAGAAACACAATCACGTCATTCAACCATTTACAAGCTATATTCTTAGGGGCGTATATAAGTAACAACTCCTCGCGACCAGGAATTGAAGATGTATTTGGGCTGAAACAAAGAGTTGGCGAAAGTTTGAGACACTTAGTTGTGAGGTGGAATGGCTGGACGAGTGGATGAAAGATATCTTATTCTATCATTCATAAACGCTATGTTCGCAACCAATTTGTTATATATTCAAATTTTTAGAGTCAAGAATACAATTACAATGACTGAGTTGCGAGAACTTCAGGAGGAATATATTGCTCTAGAGGAAAAGCAAAATGAGATGGAATCATACCCAGTTGCGAATACAAATTCAAATGATGCGAATGCAAGCTTATTACCCAAGTTGATAAACACAGTAGCGAGCACTTAGCAAGGGCAACAAGAAAGGATAATAGATGATGGACATCCAAAGATAGTAGCTATGGGAAGCCTTGATTGAAAGAGAAAGGAACTACTACAACCGCGGCAGCAATAACAAAATTCAAAGACTTGATCATCCACAAGAAACTTATGGAGGTCGAAGGCAGAATTATCATGGAGGATAGCGAAGTCACAGAGTAGTATGGGAGGAAATCAAAATGTCACCACTAAATACTGGTGTGGAAAAAATATGGGAAGCTATACTCTTGATGGAAAACATACCTGCACCATGGAACATGGGGAATGAACCTCACCAAGTGATAGAAGTCACGAGTTCTATTCTTACCACCGCTTTCATGGACACCTAACAAATGACTGCAGAAATATAAAAAGAATCATCCTCAGAATGATTGACCAAGGAAAGCTGAATCATTTTCTAAAAAATGAAGAGAAGGTTCAATCGTTACCACCACCGCCAGAAACGCACAGGACAAATTCAGCAAAGGGGAAAGAAACATTCTTAATAGAAGTTGGAGCGAAAGCTAAAAACTTGTTTTGCAACTCCATTGTACATTCATATCGAACAATTGAAGATTTTCATGATAATGTTCTCAGTAGGGTTTTTGCGAGGGATGCTGATAATAGAGAAGTGATGAACATCGGAAGACATCGCAGTTAAAAGAATGGCAAATGCAAATTATTTCTTTCACTGCAGAAGAGATTCCTGAAGGCAGAGAGACGCATGATAACCCATTGGTCGTAAAATTGGAAATTAATCCAAAACCTGTAGATGGCGAAGATGATGAAGCAGAAAATTCCTGGGCGATCAATAGAATCTTAATTGATACGGGGAGCTCAGTAAATATTCTTTTTTATCATACTTACAAGACTATGGGTGGGAAGGATGAAGAGTTGATACCTTCGACGTATAAAATATATGGTTTCAATGGCACAGCGAATAAGCCTAAAGGAGAAGCTCATATGAGAATACCCTTGCAAGGATTATCAACTGAAATTTTGTTCTGTGTAGTCTATGTGGAATCCCCTTATAATGCATTGATCGGAAGGCCATGGTTGCACGAAATTCTGGGTGTAGCGTCGACTTATCATCAGTGTATAAAGTTTCCTCATCCTAGCGGTGTTGGAGTTATAAAGGGAGACTGGATGGAAGGACAAAAATGCTATGAGATTGATGTGGAGAGTTGCGAGGAAAGAGCTGCAAAAAGAAAAGTTGGAAGCAAAATATAAAAGATGAACAAAGAAGAGAAAGGTTGATGGTGGATACCATAGATACAAGAGGTGAATATACAATGCGAAGCAAGTGCATGAAAACAGTTGAAAATCATGATGGAAAGGAATCATTAAGAGGTTTGAATGGTGCAGAGGCAGAGAGCAGCAGGAGCAAAAAGTGTAAGAAATGAATAATCATTATTATCAAAATCAATGACAAAGGCACATCAAGAGTAAGAGGAAGAAACAATAATTGAAGAAGAAATACGCGAGAATCTCGCCATCAAGAATGTATGAAAATTTGATTGAAGAATTGAAAACCAAAAATGAATAAACAATGCAAGATTGTGCGATAGCTTCACAAATAAAATAACGAGAGAAAAACAAAAATGAATGATTGAATGAATTAACAAAAATGAAAGAGTGAGTGAATGGGACGAACCTTTATGGCGTACACCCTAGTTCGCGAATTATATTTCGCAAGAGGCAAATGTAATACCTAAAGTGCGTCATATAAGGGGGTATCTCTTGACATGGCTCAGGGAAAAGGTTACACCGCCCCTGGAACCTGAGTCATGAAAATTTGGGGCCCATGAAAGCCTATCAGGGAGAGATACCTTGGATTTCCAACTATATATATAAGGTTATACCCTGGTTGGACGCCTTGAGGGTCTCTTCCAAGGAGTCGGTGTATGCTCAAGGCGCCGAGGTACACGGTTGAGCCAAGAGTGCACAGGACATTTGAAGTGTCTCGGCCATTCTTGGCAAGTCTTGGCACATGCTGCACTCGGCCCGAAGAAAACTCCACTTAGGGTGCAGTCTCGTAACCATAAACCTTATAGGTATAAGGGATAAGAGCTGCGAAAACAACTGGTTGTTGTTAAGACTGGATAGGAGGAGCTAGGATTGTATGGCCGATGTACGCCTCCTTTAAGGGGCAACCAGGGAGATGATAAGGGCGGCACCCTCCATTAGGGAGCTGATAAGTGTCACAAGACGGCAATGTCATGGGGCTTTATATTCGCAAGAACATTTAGGCTGTCATATTGTCGCAAATGAAATATCTGCTGAGAGGCAAAAATACTAAAGAAATGATAAGACAAGATCAATAGGTCATTACATGAAAGTGTAATGACGTCCTGCGATTTTGTCGCAAGACGTCAATGTCATGGGACTTTATGTTCGCAAGAATTGTTAGGCATGTCATATTGATGCAAAATGAGGGGTGGAAAAATAAGACCTTTAACTAGGAAGGCAAAATAAGACCACACAAAAACAATGATAAGACAAGATCAATGGGTCATTACATGAAAATGTAACGACGTCCTGCGATTTTGTCGCAAGGATGAATTTTAACATAAATGATGATAAAAAAAAAAAAAAACAAAGAAATCGAGTAAGCAAACAAGCTTGCGAATACGATTAAATTTCTTCATTTATTTGTGAAAAATCAGCAACAACAGTTGCGAAATTAAGAAGTATCATTACTTAAAGATTATCGACTTGGTTTATCTCATGTGAAAATAAATAACAGAGGCAAGTATGGGAATGATTAGAATAAAAATTTGTTATTTATTTTCACATGATAGATTTACAGTAAGAGATTACAAAATGGAAGGATAAATGTACAAGTATCACAAGAAGAGAAAGGAAAATGGAACAATCTAGCAACTTATACTTCTTCATTAGATTCTTTATCATATTCTTCTTCTTCGCTTACATCACTATCAGAGACATCTGAGCAAGGCATATTCTCAGGAATTTCATCGAGAAGACAAGGATATGAAGAAAGAGGAATGTTGTGATCATTGCAAATTTTTTCAATAGTTTGGTTGCGAAAACGAACTGCATCATTATTGAAATTCGCCACAGTAGTTTGAAGTTGCTTCTTCATCTTAGAATATTTGTCATTGCGAAGAGAGAAGTCTTTCGCAAGTTGTGCTTTCTCAGATTCAAGTTCCTTGATTCTAGTTTGAAACCTCTTCTCAGATTCTGCGAACAAATGACAATGAGTTAGTAGCTTAATAACAATTTTATAGAAAAGAAGCGGAAAAATAATGAAGAACAGTAAACAACCTTCTCTGTCAGAAATCATATCTTTAACCAAGGCAGTATGCTCAGCATGAAGACTGACGCTAACACCTAAGTTATTTCTGGCGTTATCTAGAACCTTCGCAGCCCAAGCGAATTCATCATCATTATTTATGACAAGAAGTGAACGAATTTGATTTTCTCGCTCATTAAGTATGGCATTCTGGCGAAGGGATTCATCTCGTTCAATTTGGACTTCAAGAATAGTTTTTGGAATTTCGCTAATGCTTGAGCCCCTTGATTAGCAATGCGATCTTTATCATCTATAAGGCTGCTAATTTTCTTCCTTAGAATATTATTATTCTCCTGAGAGCTAAGATAAAAATGTTTAAATCGGTTGGCTAAACCTAAACTAGATCTATGTTCAATTTCTAAAAGACGAAATTTGGTTCGAAGTTTATTTAATGAGAGGGAATTAATCTTGTTTGAAGAACTACTTAAAGATTCATTAAGGTGAGCGAGAAGAGCATCATCATCCATAGGTTCAGGGAATGAATGGAGAAGGATGGATTCGTCAGAAAGATTATAAATATCTGCGAAAATGATGAGTCAGGCAAAGAAAAATAAATGGCAAAGTAGAAATGAAGAAAAGAGGAGGGTGTTATACCATAAAGTTGCTGATTAGCACTTTGAAGAGTAGATATTTTGTCCTTTTGGGAAGAAGACTCAACTTCCAACTGTTGAATTTTTTCATCCTTCTTGCGAGACGTCGCAACTTCAATTTCTAGTTCTTTGATCTTCTCTTTAAGTTGAAGATTTTTCTTTTCAAGATTATTGCGTCTTTTCTCGAGGTCTGAGGCAACAACAAAGGAAGCTCTCCCAGACTATAAAGAAAGGTAAAAAAATTGTTAAGATAAGGTTTATAATTGAAATTACAGAAAAATAAAGAGATATGAACATACCAAAGCACTGAGTGCATTTAAGAAGCTGGGAGTCATTGTTAGGGAAACCCCGCGAAGAGAATCATTATCCACTAGCAGGGGAGCATCGTAAATATTAGAGAGAGCTTCGCAAGTAGCAGATAAATGATCATCTCCCAATCCTTGCATAGAATCGGAGAAGACACTAGACAATTGTGCCATAGCAGACTCGATCGAATGATTCTCCTTTACATAAGAAGTATCAACCTCATTTTCATCTTCGTCAGAACTCTCGCTGGTTTGGGAACTAGAACGAGAAGAGGGATGGATTTTCTGTTTTTTAGAAGATGGAGCGGAAGATTTATCCTTGCGAAGAGTGATTTTATTCTTGCCCTTAACCTTCGCAGCTTCGGGAATGTTAATTTCTTCAACAACCTTCACACACGAATGAAGATAAGAAACATAGGCAACAATATTGTTAAAAATAACAAAAGAAAGTATTTCTTACTTCATCCGTGATTGATCGGAGTATCGCCAGAGTACTCGCCTTTGGACGCTTTTATAACTCTTTTTCAATTTGGCAATCTGAAAATTTTACAAGCCTAGTAAATATAAGAGGAGGGAAATATCGTAAAGCAAACCTGAAATAGGAAGTATACCTCTTTTGCCTTCTCGGGCCACTTAAATTCCCAAGGATGATAGTTTGTGAGATTTGCAGGGAGTGTATGAGAACCTGCAATATAAGGTCCGCTCAAAAATAGAGGAACAACCCACCACTTCTCATCTTTGGAGTACCGAGGAACATTATTTTTGCCCGAGTGCCGGTCAATATCTTGCATAAGCGACTTATCACTTTGGAAATATTATCTTTTCTCTTCAATCGAGCACCCAGCGAGATTTATCATTTCTCATATTTATTACTTCATAATTTTCAAAAAAAAATTTCTGATAAACTTCTCAGTGACTATTTCTAAATTTGCGAATCTAGGATCTTTGACATCATCAGGATATAAAGATCCCTTACCAGCGCCACGGTTGGCGAATTCAAGCATTAGACGGATGCAATCACCGCTTAGTTGATAAATAGCTCGCGAGAATTTCTCATGAGCAAGAATTTCATAGAATAAAGGCATCTCGGGATTGTAGAGAGGAATGGGAAGACCTGCGAGGATTTGACCTAGCGAGATTATGATTTTCTGATCATCACACTGATGATCAGAAAACAACTTTGCAGAAAGTATAGATGAAGATTCTTGATCAGGAATGGTTGATAGGATGAAGCCCTTCTCTTGTAAATTCTTTTGAGCTTCATTAAAAAGGGGTTTATATATACGACCAAGTGAAGCCATTTTTAGAGTATGGGAATGATTAGAGAATTGAAGATCAAGAGAGAGAAAGAAGGGAAGATTTACAGTAGCAGAAACGCAGATTGCGGAGGAAGAAAGTTGAAGAAAAGTTGCAGAGAGAAAATAAAAGAGAAGAAGAGAAGGGTGAGAAAACTATATATAGAGAGAAGAATCCTCGAGAAAACAAATGCATTTAATGCGAGATGGGACGTGAATGGTCAAGAATAAACGGTTGAAAGAGACGTGTCAAGAAAAGAGTGGAAGAAGAAGCATCTGTAATAAATTCTGTGTAAAAGTACGGGAGTGAAACAGATAAAGATGAACAATTGCGGCATTTCAAAATATTGGTTCTCATAACGTTCTCTTCTTCGCAGAGAAGACATGAGAAGAGGCAAGATGTAGGATCAGAATATCGTGACATCACTACTTTGCGAGATTAATAAATGACGACATTGCGAGGGAGTCGCAGGGAAGTAAAATAAATGACGCAACGAATGACGACAGCCAGAACACGAGGAAGATATGAAAATATAGCGAAGTTTAAGAGTGTCGCGAGATTGTATACTTGTACACTTGCGATATTTCGCAAGCCATTCCGAAAAATAAAGGAAGCTTTTGTCATCCCTTTGTGTACTACCCTATATAAAGGGTTGAGTCGATCATTGTAGGGAGAGTTCTTTTTGGAATTTTTAAGCAAGTCATTAGGAGAGAGAAAGTTTTAGAGTGATTGTAATTCTATAACTCATTTCTATTTCATATTGTAAAGATTCAAGTATTCAATCAATAGGAATCATAATCATTCATCTTAAAATGTCTTAGTTGTGTATATTCTAGTGAGGAATGTAGTGTAGGATTTCCTGCAACTACAATGCAAACTCCAATCTGAAAGAGAAAGCCATTTTATTGCCTTCTGGCGAAATTATAATGATCCCAATTCCGTTACCTTCTCCATTTGACGATCCATCTACCAATATTTCCCATCTATTTGGCTCTGTTAATAAATCCTTTGGATTTCCATATTCTTCTTCTATATCTATCATTTCTTCCACTGCCTCATCTTCTTCCAATGGAAATTCTGCTAAAAAGTCTGCTACAACTTGCGATTTTGGTGAGGATAACACTTCATACTTGAGTTTGCAATGACTTACTTGAGCATTCCACCTTTCAACCCTTCTGATCTTTTTGAATTTTTCATTATTGACTCAATTGGTACTTTTGTAATTACCTTTACCGTGTGTGCTTCAAAATAGATGCGAAGTTTAAACGTCGCGTAAACTAACGCCAAAATTAATTTTTCAATTTTTGAATAGTTTTCTCTGTGAGCATTGAATGTTTTTTGATGTAATAGATTGGTTTTTCCACCCCTGCGTCCATTCGCAATAATACGCGCTTAGTGCATGCGAGGTTGTCATGAGGTAAATTAGTAATTCCTCCCCGTCTTCGCTTTTTGTAATATTGATATATCCATTAGATGTTCTTTTATTCCTTGCAATGCCTTTTCACACTCATCCAGTCCACCTAAATTTCGTTCCCTTTTTAAGTATGTTGAAAAAATGTTTGCACTTATCGGATGATCTCGAGATGAATCTTCCTAGCGAAGCTAATAATCCATTTAACTTTTGCACATCTTTCACTTTTGTTTTTGGCGTTGGCATGTCTCGAATTGCTTGTACCTTTTAGGATCAACTTGTATTCCTTCTTTTGATACAATGTATCCTAAAATTTTTCCAGATGCCACTCCAAAGGTACATTTTCTGGATTTACTTTGATGTTGAAATGTCTCATTGTTCGAAAATTTCCTTCAAATCTCGCACATGATCTTTTGCTTTTTTGCTTTTTATTAACATATCATCCACATATACCTCTAATGTTTTATGTATCCATTGTTCGAACACTTTCTCCACCATCCTTTGATACGTTGCACCGGCATTTCGCGATCCGAATGGCATTTTTGTGTAACAAGTATAATCCTCTTGGAGCGAAAAGGCGTATGTTCTTGGTCTTCTTCGGCGAGAGGATTTGATTGTATCCCTTATATCCATCCAGGGAAGATATCCTTTCATTTCCTGCTCTTTGATTCGACCATCTGCGGAATATCGGCAAGGGAAAACTATCTTTTGGACAAGCTTTGTTTAAATCGGTGAAATCTATGCAAATTCTTATTCCTTTTTTATTCTTCGGAACTACGACCATATTCTCTATCCATTCGGGGTATTTTGCTTGCCTAATAATGCCAGCATCAAGCATCTTCTGCAACTCTTCTTAAATTTGAGGATGATATGCTGTTGCGATTTTTCTAATTCTTTGTTTGAATGGTCTGGCATTTTTATCAATCTCTAATTTATGACACGCTACAGATGGATCTATTCCAGGCATCTCATCCATATCCCATGCGAAGATATCTTTATAATCTCGCAACAAATCAACGGTCTTTCTTTCTTCATCTGCCTCCATTTTAGTTCCAATTTTTAACATCTTGGGTTCTTCTTCAGTTCCAATATTCACTTCCTTTGTTGGTTCTGCCGCAATGTAGCTAGCCTTCGTTTCTCCCATGGCCGTTGGTCCTCTTATTTCCTTTGCGAGATCACTCTCTTCACCAATATTCCTTTTCCAATCTTCCGCTCTTATCATATATGTTCTAAATTCTTCTTCCTTTTTTGCTGCTTTTGCCATCTTCTTGCGATATTTTCGCCTCTTCACCCGTTCTTCATAATGTTTTACTTCGATTTGATGATACATTCTTCCTTTATCGGTATCTCCTCTAATTTCGCCAATTCCACTCGGCATAGGAAATCTGACACATTGATGAAATGTTGATGCTACAGCTTTTATTGCGTGTATCCATGGCCTTCCCAACAGCATGTTATATGGTGATTCCATATCTACTACGCATAACGTTACATTTGTTTCAATTTCTCCCAACAAAATTCGTATTTTTATTTCCCCTTTAGGTTTTGTTATTGATTTGTCGAAACCATAGATATGACATGTTGCGGAGGTCATTTCTTCATCTATGTACCCCAATTTTTTATATGCATGATAAAACATTATATTCACTGAACTCCCTGTATCCACTAATGTTCTACTTATTGCCCATTCTTCCATTGTTTTTGTTAATTTTCCTTCTTCTTTCTTTTTGGCACTTATCGTAATTACTAGTGGAGATGTGTGATTTAAGTTCTCTCCTGACATCTCTGTTGCTGTGAATATAATTCTCTGTTTTTCCCATTCTTTCAAGGGTAACACCTCCTTTGCTTTTATAATTTTCTTTCCTTCAAAATCTCTTTTATGTATTCTCCCTTTAATACTTTCATGAAATTTATTAACCATTGATTTTGAAATCATATTACATTCCAATTCTTCATTACCCTCTCTGATTCTAATTTTCTTCAATTTATCCATCATACTCTTGAATTTTACCGTTTTAGTGACAATATGCAATCTCTTATCTTCAATCAATCCCTGTTTCTAGCGCCATTATGTAGTTGCAGGAAATCCTACACTACACCCCTCACTAGAATATACACAACTAAGACATTTTAAGATGAATGATTATGATTCCTATTGATTGAATACTTGAATCTTTACAATATGAAATAGAAATGAGTTATAGAATTACAATCACTCTAAAACTTTCTCTCTCCTAATGACTTGCTTAACAATTCCAAAAAGAACTCTCTTCACAGCAGACTTACTCAACCCTTTATATAGGGTAGTACACAGTGGATGACAGCTAAGTTGTCCTTTATTTTCGGGAATGGCTTGCGAAATATCGCAAGCGTACAAGTATACAATCTCGCGACACTATTAAACTTCGCCATATTTTCATATCTTCCTCGTGTTCTGGTTGTCGTCATTCATTGCGTCATTTATTTTACTTCCCTGCGACTCCCTCGCAATGTCGTCATTTATAAATCTCGCGAAGTATTGATGTCGCGATATTCTGATCCTACAGCCAACAACGGGTCCATAGAAACACATCATCATCAACAAGTGGAGCGACATCAAAATCTACAAGGAAAGTTGAAGACGTTTAAGGTTTACAAGCAACAATATGAGTAAGAGCGAAATTTCATATCCAAGTAAAGCAACATACAATGAGCAAATTTTTATATACATGTTGAAGACTTACATATAAGGAGCGAAATTCTATATCCAATTGTTGAGGTGGATTTTCATTTAAGGGCTGAAATTGTAAAAGCCAAAATTATGCGCTAACATCTTGCGAAAGATAAAGCCATTAATAAGTGATGATACTTCTTCACTTTACTAATTCACCTAGAACGGAGCATGTGGCAATAATCCCAGTATTCTGTGAATTAAATACACGAAATTCATCCAGGTTGGAGCATGTAGCAACAATCCCATATACCTGTGAATTCTGACATTATTAATTAATGCATGACCAGCCTTGTATTTCCTGTACTCATTACCGGTGCGGCATGATGACTGAGTGTTGTTCTCAGCAGAGCAACACGAATCTCCAAGCATTAATAATGAAGCATGTAAGAAATACCCATACAAGATAAAACTCTCGGTGTGTTATACTAGCCCGATTGAGTATATTTGAACCTGAACTGACCATATCAGTCTCAGAAACGATCACGACCATCCAACTTCACCAGCATGATTGGATGGCTTAGATTGAATCCATGACCCCAAGCAGGTATTGGAATATGCACCACCGACCCAACGCGGTCCCCGCATGGTCGGCCTCCCAAAAAAGGGTGGCATAGCTTGCCAAACCGTCCAAACCAGAGCAGCATGGACGATAAAACCCTAAATTAGGGTTTGCGGCACATTACATGTATCGCAAAACAGTCTCAACCATCCATCTTCGCAGGCAAAGATGGAGGGTGTAGATGTAGATTCAAAGGGCCCAGAGCATGTCAACACAAACACCGTGGGCCCGCCTATATACCTGACTAATCGGTCAGGACCAACTATGGTTGGTCGTCTTGATTCGTGCGCCCCAAACTGGGTATGACACACGGCCGACAAAACTTAATCAGGGTTTTTGTCGCGATCATGAGCGTCCATTTTCTCATGCACGAATGAAGGGTCCAGGAATAAACTAAGCAGGTCCGGTAAGTATCAACACGATCACTGTGGGCCCACCTATCTCCACAACCGATCGGCTAAGACCAAACTTGGATGTACACCTTGATTCGCGCGCCCAAGCTAGGCGTGGTCACACTCCCCAACCACAAAATGATCTCGACCGCTCAAGTTTACCGGACAAATTGAGTGGCTTAGATCACGTTTCTATGGGACGATGAAGTACATGTATATACACCATCCCACCGTATGCACGCCGGGCTGATCGGCCAAAACCGACCAAACTTGGAACGCGCGCCCAAAATTGGCATGATGCGCGGCTTTTTGCGGCACCAGATTTCTGTTGCAAATCGATCTCAACCGCTCCTCTTTGCCGGTCAAATTGAGTGGCCTAGATCGCACCTTCATGGGATAGTGAGGTACGGACGTGTACACCGGCATGTCGTCTACACGCATGCCTGGTCGGTCCTTTCCAAAACACCTCCCATGCTTGGATTCGACCAAGCTAAAGAGTGATGCTTGCGCACCTCTTCAAAAACCCTAATTCCATCAACGGTCGCAGATGAGTGTCTCAAAGATCATCTCGTTTGTCCAACTTCACCGGCTTGGTTATACAACCCTGGTCAGGAGTTAATTGGTCAGTGAGGCGTCATGGTTATCACTAATAAACTTGTTTGTAGGTGTTTTTGTCAAATAAGCTCTTATGGAAAAAGTTGCTCGAAAAATGGTTTTTGTACCCCGGAGGACGCACGTTATTCGGACTCTCACCTAATTACTAAGGGGCATCCTAATTGCTATTCGCACTCCCGGATTGGATAAGGGGCAGTCATCTTCAACCTTTTGAATTATGAATTTTGGCGGGAATATTGGTTTTCAAGGAACAGAATTAGGGCTCGATAATTGAAGGTGTTATAATGAGACTAAATCGTTTGGAATTCATGGGGAAGCTTTGATTCTTCAAGACAGAGATAACGTGAGCTTGAGAATCGATTAACTTTGGCGGGGAGAATCTAATAAAAATTGTTGCGATCAGGAAGAAGTTAGGGTTCAATATTTGGAGTGTTAGAGGGAGACTCGATGGACCAAATTAATTGGGTTTGTTCTTAATGACGAAACAGGGATGGTAGTGGTCTCGAGATTCGTTTATATTTGGTGGATAATCATCAATTGAAGAAATATCATTCTCGGGTTTATTCCTGCGGAAAGTTCAGTTTGGAATTTGAGAGACTTTTTGGGAGATTTAATCGTTGGATTTAGTTGGATTGGGCTTGATGGAGTTAAACAGAATGGTAAGGTACTTAGAATCGACCGGATATTGCTAGATGATCGGGTTTGATTAAAAGAGAAGTAGGGTTTTCACGGGTTTACTTCTCACTTTCTTATCTCAAATAGAGGTGGCATGATTCGACGCAATCTCTGTCGTGCTGGCAATTTGTTTGGAGCGTGAAGGAGTTAAAAGGGAAATATAACCAACTGCGGGCGCGTGCGAGAGATAAGGAAGGAAATAAAATCTCGAGATATTGCAGAGAAGTAAAGGGAGGATTATTTGCGTTGAATAAGTGAGATTGGAAGACCTGTCTAGTATAAAAGAGGTGTTGATGATACCAAGTAAGGTTATCGAGTGATTGGGAAGCTACGAGTCGAGAGAATTCTTGCAGATAGAAATCTGCGAAAGAAAGCAGAGAAATAATGAAGAACACGAAGAACAGACTTGCAAGGACAAGTCGTAAAACACACTCTTGTCGTTTGTGCGTAAGAGATAAGACTGTCATCTGCATGACAGTTTCTTGTTATTCATTGTAATGATGGGTTTGCAACGCTTATAAACGTTGCGAATTCGGTTTAATTTGATTTTCTCATTTTCTCTTCTTTGTAAACACCATTTGGGCAATAAAAATGAATTTTGAGCGTGTTTTCATCATGAGAAGCTAAGCCCCTACACTTTGGGTCGACGGAGGAAGCCGAATTTCATACGTGGGTAATTTTAATTAATTCTTTATTTGACTTTTGCACTAATTAAAATAGAATTAGGATTTGAAAAAATTAGTTATCATTTTATTAGATGGGTCATGCTTGCTTAAATGTTTGATGGCCCATGCTTACGATTTATAACTAATGTTTGCAGAATCTACATTGGCAAAAATAAGAGTCCTTGTTGTTTTATGAGCTATAATTGTTGAAGAATAATAATTGAACCTATTGATATAAATTCGGTGGAATCCTAGACCCAGTGACTCTCTCTTTTATTATTTTCGTTAAACCTTTAAATTTAATCTTCGCAAGTCTGAGAGAACGAATCTTAATTACTACTACGAAAACTAAAAAAAATCTTAAATCATTTTGGCGCCGTTGCCGGGGATTTGTTTTTAGATTAATTTTTAGGTTTATTTTTTTTATTTTGTACAATATTTTCTTTTTCCTTTTTATGTGTTTCTTTTTGTATTTATTTTCAGGGAATTTTTGAGGATGATAACTTCTTCTGAGGAGACGTCACCTACGATGATGCTGGCGGAATATGTGCGTACAAAGTCAAATTATCAGGAAAACTCACCTGAGATGACGCTTGCTGAATATATGCATAGGCAACAGTATGGAGTTTTTGCTCCACAAATGGTAAGTGAAGAATCACATGAAACTATATATGAGAAGTATTACAAACACACACCGCCTAGTTTGGAACAAAGATTGAGAATTCTAGAATGCCAAAGATTATTTAATGATGATGATCAGTCTTATAGTGACCCTGTGGATAATTGTGTGGATGATTCGCCTAATTCCATAGATGAATCTACCTCACAAGATCATTCACCCGACTTAGAGGTTGTTTCTAGACCACTAGACTTCCAAAAGTTGCCTAATTTAGGGTTAGAATTGTGTGCTTCTAAAGTGTTGTTGAATTAATTTGCATCTAAGTACCCAGAGGATTTGCCTATTTCTAATACCGTGCATGAGCCAGTTGAAATTTTCCCAGTCTCAATAGAATCCCCATACTTTGTTCTTTACGCACTTCCATGTGCAGTAAAAACTTGGTTTAGGGGTAAATCTTATTTTTTGATAGTTTCAGCGTCTTTGCGTTTTCATGACATAAGTGTGAAGCTGTTATTTGTAAATATTGTATTTTGGGTCGATCCCCAAGTTTTCAGGTTATTAGTGTATGGGGATCCATTTTTGTACAGTCCAGTAGGTATAATTATTTATTTATGTTTGTTTACTTTTGTTTATTTTATTTTTAATTTCCCATCTTAATTTTTACGTTGGATGACTCAATTACATTGAGGACAATGTAATATTTAAGTGTGGGGGAGTGGTTATTAACTTTTTATTTTAATTTATTTTCAGGAATTTTCTTGCGTATTGTGACCAGCTCTTGAGCGGGTCTAAAAAAATAATAAAAATATTATGACCAGCTGTGTAGCGGGACTTTACATGGCCAGTCATGATGCGAATGTCTAAGTTGGAGAGTTCCTTTTCCATAAATTAGGTGTTGTCATTCAAAAAGGGATTGGAGCTCAGCTTGTTGCGAGACTCCCATCCAATTCTTGTAAACTCCTTTCTGTTGATGATGAATAAATATTATTTATATAAAAAAAAAAAAAAAAGAATTGTTAAGTTTATGACCAGCTGTGTAGCGGGTCTATTTTTATGTATTTCCTTATTATGACCAGCTGTGTAGCGGGTCTTTTGTTTTTCCTTATATATTATGACCAGCTGTGTAGCGGGTCTAAAAAAAAATTTGTCTTGTGTATGTGGCATTTGTCATGACCAGCTGTGTAGCGGGTCTAAGTCTCTTATTTATGACCAGCTGTGTAGCGGGTCAGTTTTCTGTTTTGCTCGAGGACTAGCAAAATGTAAGTGTGGGGGAATTTGATGAGCACGAAAGTGCGACGCATTTTCACCCATAAATATATTAGTTGGGCCTCATTTTATCACTAATAAACTTGTTTGTAGGTGTTTTTGTCAAATAAGCTCTTATGGAAAAAGTTGCTCGAAAAATGGTTTTTGTACCCCGGAGGACGCACGTTATTCGGACTCTCAGTTTTGGATAAGGGGCACCCAATTACTAAGGGGCACCCTAATTGCTATTCGCACTCCGGATTGGATAAGGGGCAGTCATCTTCAACCTTTTGAATTATGAATTTTGGCGGGAATATTGGTTTTCAAGGAACAGAATTAGGGCTCGATAATTGAAGGTGTTATAATGAGACTAAATCGCTGGAATTCATGGGGAAGCTTTGATTCTTCAAGACAGAGATAACGTGAGCTTCAGAATCAGTTAACTTTGGCTGGAGAATCTAAAACAAATTGTTGCAGTCACCGGAAGAAGTTAGGGTTCAATATTTGGAGTGTTAGAGGGAGACTCGATGGACCAAATTAATTGGGTTTGTTCTTAATGACGAAACAGGGGATGGTAGTGGTCTCGGATTCGTTTATATTTGGTGGATAATCATCAATTGAAGAAATATCATTCTCGGGTTTATTCCCTGCGGAAAGTTCAGTTTGGAATTTGAGAGACTTTTTGGGAGATTTAATCGTTGGATTTAGTTGGATTGGGCTTGATGGAGTTAAACGGGAATGGTAAGGTACTTAGAATCGACCGAGATATTGCTAGATGATCGGGTTTGATTAAAAGCAGAGAAGTAGGGTTTTCACGGGTTTACTTCTCACTTTCTTATCTCAAATAAGTGGCATGATTCGACGCAATCTCTGTCGTCTTTGGCAATTTGTTTGGAGCGTGAAGGAGTTAAAGAGGAAATATAACCAACAAAGGGCGCGTGCGAGAGATAAGGAAGGAAATAAAATCTCGAGATATTGCAGAGAAGTAAAGGGAGGATTATTTGCGTTGAATAAGTGAGATTGGAAGACCCTGTCTAGTATAAAAGAGGTGTTGATGATACCAGTAAGGTTATCGAGTGATTGGGGAAGCTACAGAGTCGAGAGAATTGCTGCATAGAAATCTGCAGCAGCAGCAGAGAAATAATGAAGAACACGAAGAACAGACTTGCAAGGACAGTCGTAAAACACTGTCGTTTGTGCGTAAGAGATAAGACTGCCATCTGCGACAGTTTACTGTTATTCATTGTAACAGTGGGTTTGCAACGCTTATAAACGTTGCGAATTCCCGGTTTAATTTGATTTTCTCATTTTCTCTTCTTTGTAAACACCATTTGGGCAATAAAAATGAATTTTGAGCGTGTTTTCATCATGAGAAGCTAAGCCCCTACACTGGGTCGACGGAGGAAGCCGAATTTCATACGTGGGTAATTTTAATTAATTCTTTATTTGACTTTTGCACTAATTAAAATAGAATTAGGATTTGAAAAAAATTAGTTATCATTTTATTAGATGGGTCATGCTTGCTTAAATGTTTGATGTCCTATGCTTACAATTTATAACTAATGTTTGGAGAATCTACATTGGCAAAAATAAGAGTCCTTGTTGTTTTATGAGCTATAATTGTTGAAGAATAATAATTGAACCTATTGATATAAATTCAGTGGAATCCTAGACCCAGTGACTCTCTCTTTTATTATTTTCGTTAAACCTTTAAATTTAATCTTCGCAAGTCTGAGAGAACGAATCTTAATTACTACTACGAAAACTAAGAAAAATCTTAAATCAGTCCCACGATCCACACACTCGAGACATCAATCATGTCAAAAACTGGGGGATACATACTGGGGTATTGGTCTGGCGGTTTACAGCATGCAGCGTGCAACGCGCCATCACAAGAACGTGTCAGGAAGTCATGGACGGTTAGAGATGACAGGAGAAGTGGGCAAGACTAGTCGTGTAACACTAACACACAACTCCACTACTCCATCACTCCACTTCCTCCACTTCCCACGAGAGATGTGAATAAGGCTCAAATGACTTGTATAAATAGGTTCTCCTCCCTATTTCCAAAAAACAACAAGAACAAGTCCAGACAACAGAGGCAAGTGTTGATACCATCGTATTCAAACACCGAACCGATAGCTTACATCCTGCAAGCCGGTTCAGCTTTACGATACAAGTCATACATAGCCAACACCTTCACAATCTCAACACCTTCTTCGCTTCCCTCCCTAAGATCAACCCCATCTCCTTCACTTTGTGACCGAAACAAGTGCTGGAACGGTCATTTCTTGGTTTAGGTAGGATTTGCCTGATTGATTTCTTGAATCTATAAGCACTCCCGTGTAGTGCATTTGTTTAAGGTTTAGACTCATTTCTCATCCACACACCCCAAATTACCAAAACCGGCAGAAATAGTTTTCACCATAAACACCAATTATGAAGACTTATTTACAAGAGCAAAGAAAATCTAAAGATGAGAGTTATTGAAGTTTATGATACAAAGACAATACAAGTTGTGAAGATCAAAGTGGCAAAATACTTCTTTCATGGCCATGTTATTTAAATTTCGTTATTATTTTTGTAGTTGCAATCTTTTTGTTTGAAAAAAAAATGAAAAAAAGAAAAAAAAAATACAAAGAAAAAAAAAATACAAAAAGATTTGCATTTAGGTTGTTATTTATTCAATAAGGTCTTGGGGAAGAAAAATATATAAAGAAGTTTCAAGCAACAACGAAATAGAGGAAAAGAGTTAAAAATTGTCGAAGTTCTACGAAGTTTAAGAGTTTATCATCAACAGTTGAAGACCGAAGACGAAGACCGAGAAGACAAAGAAGACGAGCAGAAGGAAGACGTTTCTATTGGATGATGTGAGAGTGGTGCTTTCGTCACTGCCGATTGGATGTGAAGGTGGTAAGTACTCTCATCCTCGCAATAGTGGTTGATTTCCTTTTTTAGAGATTATCAGAAAAAGATTTTTATTTCCCACTATTTTGTGGGGTCTCCAGAATTAATTCGGAAGGTTTCCTTCCCACCATTCAACGTGTGTAGGATTTTTATATTCATTCCTACCCGCACACATGTGAGACACATAAAAAAGCCGTCTTATTGAGTGCAATTATCATAAAATCCTTTTAAGTGAGGCAGAAGTCTAGGCGAAATGCTTATTGATCGCTCTCAAATACGCGTTCTCTCATTATGGTGTGGTTATTTCTCACTCAACATTTAAGAATGAGAATATGTTCTTTGGTATTTCTAACTTCTTGTTACTAGCATGCAGAAACTCTATGTCCTCATAGCTCTTTGGATGCTTGGGACGCTGGAACGCTTTGAAGTTGGAGCAGGTTTTGTGGGTATATCTCTTGTGAACCCTCACGAGATTATAACTCGTCCACTAGGGACACCTAGGGGTTTAAAGTCCTGATGCACATGCTAAGTGCAACCGTCTCCTCAACAACATGGAGTTGTTGTACTTTAGGTAGTTTGCTCGAGGACTAGCAAAATCTAAGTGTGGGGGAATTTTATAAGTGCATATTTCACATATATTTGGTGTTAATTCCATGCTAGTATTTGTTGGTTTTCTTGCAAAGTATTGTATATTACGCTTGTTTTTTTTATTTGTGTTTTATTAGATGAATCATCCAAAAGAAGTGGAAATAGCTACAAAAGTGAAGTCACAAGTGAAGAAGGGCCAAATACCCAGTGGAACTCATTCAAATGGAGGATTTATAGTCATCATTTCATAGAGGACGAGAAGACGAAGTAAATGGCGAAAGAACGGAGTCATTCTGAGATCGTATGAAGAAATTATGAGCAAAACAAGAACTTGGAAGACTAAAAGGGCAAAATGGTCATTATCTAGGCAAAATGCTATTGGCATCCCACTGTACGTTAAGGGGCAATCATCCTATTAAGGGGTGTCCTATTTCAAAGGAACTGCTAAAGGCAGTCAAGTCAATTGTTAAGGGGATGCCACTTCTTCTTCCCTACCTCAACAGAAGAACTCGACGGAGGTTTGGTTTAGGAACCATTCTTTGTCTTGTTCTTTGGCGATGGAGATCGGAGATTAACAGGGAATGATGGTGATGAAGTTGATCACGGGTTTTAGCTATCTCTGGTGATCAGAGTTTGAGAAGTTATGGACGAGCTCAACTAAAACAGGGAGGTCACGGTGGTGCTGTGGCTGGTGATGATAGGAATGAGAATGAAGAACTCGAATTGTGGTGATGATGTTCTCTGCCATTGGCAGCGAATGATGATGGAATGGCTGTTCGAGATGGAGATTGATGGAGGTGTTCATGATAGTCGGTATGAAAATAGGGAAGCCGCTGTGATGTATATATGATGGCAGTAAGGATGGGTGAAAGCTGATTATCTATGATGGTGATTGATCACGACTGTGAAGAACAGGAAGTCAGTGATCGTGATGAAGGTGCAAAGAAAGTGATGGAGATTGAAGCTGTAGTTTAATGTCGACAACAGTAAGAGATGAAGAGGAGTTCGAAGCTGTTATGGATGGCTTAGAGTGATGGCAGTGATGACGGCGCTTGCATCCGCCATTGGTCGGAGATGGAACTGTTATCAAGCTCGAGAATGACATAGAAGTTGAAGTTCTATTGAGTTGTGGCTGTGATGATACCAATGCCAGTGGTGATGAAGCCGATAGGATAATGAGGATCGTGTTGGATTTGAGCCGGGGTTCGATGGTGGTTAATGGCAAAGATATTGAAACCGAAAGATACTTGGAGTCCGAGTATGCTGCTATTGTGATTAATATTTCAGTTTGAGAAAGAAAAGGATCCAATGACTCAACGAGAGAAAGAAGGAGCTAACATGGATACGTCGGTGCAACTATTTGGGATATGTACCAACTACGGGTAGTAATTATCCGATGCGATCTTGTAGGTGAAGTTAGGTTTCGAGTGAAACCTATATAAATAGGTTTTTATAGCCGAGAGAAAAAATATAACTTTGGAGAGACAGAAAAGAAGAGAGAAGAAAGGTTCTAAATTTATATTTTAGGGTTCACCCCTTCAGGGGGAAACCAATCTATTTTCTTCTTTTTCTATATATATTTCTATGGGTTTTAGTAAACCCATGTGTAGCTAATTTTCACTGATTAAGGATGATTTCAAAGTCCTGATTTTTCATAATGAAATTCTAATTCTTTTTACGAGTTTATTTTAAGTTGATTTTTCTTGTCGATTGTCTCTATTGTTTTTAGTATCTAAGATTGCTATTGGGTTATTCAATTGGCCATTTGAATTAACCTAATAATAATTCTTCTACTAGTATTGGGATTGGTGATACGTGTAATTGTCACTCAATTTCATACACAAGTAGTACATCGCAAAAGCTGACAAAGGGATTCTGTTAAGCAATTGTGTATAAAGATGAAACTAGTCTGCAGACCGAGCTTATGCATCTGTTGCTAGGATCAACCTAATTCACAAAACGTAATGCATTCGATGGGTTACACCTTGAGAGCTTATTCATGGTGGCTCAGATGGATAGAATTTGGTAGTCGAGCGCTTCCGTATCCAGTGACAACAAGAATTCCGGGGATAGCATATCTTATTGCTATTCTACGGTTGGTGACAATAGAAATTTTACAAGAAATAAACAAGTACTTTTATTAAGTTTATGTTCAGTGGCGGCGAATGATTCCTTAATCATATTTGCTTTCTTATTATATTTTTATTTTACTTTCATCAAACCAATCCCCCCTTTTTACTTTATTTTTGCTCATTCAAATAACATATCAATTACACAGCTCTTTGTGGGAACGATCTCTTACTACCGCTATATTACTAGTTAATTAGTGGGAAATATCTTAATTAATTTGTTGCACTTACGACACGCATCAATTGTTAACAGACTCCTTGTGGTAGATTGGATTGATTAGTTGTGTTGATCGGCATCAATACAATTCTTTGTGATTAAAAGTATTGATTGCAAAATCTTAACGATTACTTTGGTAATTGAACATAAGATAAATCTAAGAACCTGACGAAGGAGTTTATGTTAAGATAAACAAAAAATCCTTTGTCAAACTCACATCACTTGGTTGAAGAGAGTTGATACCAAACAGATTTCTTGTTCCTTTACTGTTTAGAATACGAACCAAATGAATTGTTCCAAGTACGTGACTTTTTCATAGGTCGGAGGCGTGGGAATACAGACGGAACTAAGTGAACTATAGGTTTAGTTGCTTGGTCTCAACTATACGAAGTTAGGTTTAATTTTGTGTAGCGGCTTAATCCTGAGAGTATTCAATTCTGGACAAGGTCCCGGGGTTTTTCTGCATTTGCGGTTTCCTCGTTAACAAAATCTTGTTGTGTCATTTACTTTATATTTCCGCATTATAATTGTTTTATTATAATTAAAGTAAATTACACAACATTAATTCCTATTTACTTGATAAGCAATCCTATTGTGTTTGGTTAAGTCCGAACCTTTGTATCAAGTAAACATACTTCATTATTGTATTGTCTCGATCTCGTATCCATAGACGACCACACGAAGTGTGAACCGATTAGTTGTATTATCTCGACTCAGTCCATAAATAATCACTTTCGGAGAAAGGACTTATAGGTAGGAAATTTTTAGCTTGAGGTATATTTGGGTACCCTCGCCTTTTCACATACCAAAGGAAAAGCCAACCTCAACCGGCCAACCTAAGGACACGGTTCCTACTTTTACCACACCACCTCCTTTCCCTAGTCGTTTTGCCAAGTCAAAGAAGAAAGCTCAAGACAAGGAGATCATGGATATTTTCAGCAAGATACAAATCAACATTCCATTTATTGAGGCCATCAGAATCGTACCCAGGTATGCCAAGGTTTTGAAGGATTTATGCATAAGGAAGGATAAGTTGATTGCTAATGAAATTACTCAGGTGGGCGAAAGTGCTACAGCTATGTTACTGAAGAAGATGCCTACTAAGTGTGAAGATCCTGGTGGTTTTACAGTGCCAATTACTATTGGTTACCGACGATTCGAGCGTGCTTTGCTTGATTTGGGAGCATCCATAAGTGTTATGTCAGCCGATGTTTATGAATCTTTGAATCTTGGACCTTTGAAAGAGGCAAAGATTACTATTCAATTGGCAAACAAGTCTAATATATATCCTAAGGGAGACGTGGAGGACGTGTTAGTTCAAGTGAATCAATTAATCTTTCCGGTTGATTTTTAAATTGTGGATATGCAAAATGGAGATAATTGTTCATCTACTTCGTTACTTCTTGGGAGACCGTTTATGAAAACTGCAAAGACGAAGATTGATGTTGACAATGGTACACTCACTATGGAATTTGATAAGGAGATCATTTGTTTCAACATATTTGAATCCATGTGTTATCCTAGTGATGTGCACTCCGCTTTTTGTATTGATGTTATTGGTTCCTTAGCACAACAAATGTTTGATTTGAGCAACGAAGATGAACTTGGAGTTGTGTTGCGTAATATCATTGATTTGGACATTCATAGGAAACCAAACTTGGACATCGACTTAGACAAAGAGCTAGTGGAGATGTGTGGTGCTTTAACGGCACTACAAGAAGCTCGAACGGGTAATATCTCTTATATTTCTTTACCCGTAACTGATGAGGTTCCTTTACCTTCTATTGTGCAGGCACCTAAGCTAGAATTGAAAACTCTTCCTTATAAATTAAAGTATGCTTACTTGGGTGACAAAGAGGAGCTTCCGGTGATAATTACAAAGAACCTTACCGCCATACAAGAAGAACGTCTACTTCGGGTTCTGAAAGAGCACAAAACGGCCATTGGTTTGACAATTGCTGACATTAAAGGCATTATTCCAGCCATGTGCATGCATAAAATCCTTATGGAAGATGATGTCAATCCAGTACGTGATGCTTAGCGTCGGCTTAACCCCCCAATGATGGCGGTCGTGAAGAAAGAGATCCTCAAATTGCTAAGTGTGGGGGTGATTTACCCAATTTCTGACAGCAAATGGGTTAGTCTGGTACAAGTGGTGCCTAAAAAATCAGGTGTCACTGTTGTTAGAAATCAAGATGATGAACTCATTCCTACAAGAGTTCAAACAGGATGGCGAGTGTGCATAGACTACAGAAAGCTCAATTCGGCTACCCGCAAGGATCACTTTCCTTTGTCTTTCATTGATCAAATGTTAGAGAGGCTAGCGGGTCATTCTCATTATTGCTTTTTGAACGGTTATTCGGGTTATAATCAAATAGTTATTGCACCGGAGGATCAAAAGAAGACTACATTTGCTTGTCCTTTCGGTACATTTGCATATAGAAGAATGCCGTATGGTCTTTGCAATGCGCCTGCCACTTTTCAGAGATGTATGGTCAGTATATTTTCTGACTACGTGGAAAACATCATTGAGGTATTTATGGATGATTTCAGTGTTTATGGTGATTCATTTGATGTTTGTTTCAATAATCTTGAACTTGTTCTTAAAAGATGCATACACACTAATCTTGTTTTAAACTGGGAGAAATGCCACTTTATGGTAAACCATGGAATTGTGCTTGGTCATATCGTGTCCTCTCAAAGGCTCGAAGTAGACAAGGCAAAGATAGACTTGATTAGAAACTTACAATACCTCACTTCGGTGAGGGAGATTCGCTCATTTCTTGGTCATGCAGGTTTTTACAGGCGGTTTATCAAAGATTTCTCCAAAATCTCAATGCCGATGTGCAAATTGTTGCAAAAGCAGGTTTTTTTTAACTTCGACCAGGAGTGCAAGGATGCCTTTGACAAATTGAAGGAGATGTTGACTACTACACCAATTATTAAGTCACCTGACTGGAGTTTGTCGTTCGAGTTAATGTGTGATGCAAGTGATTATGCATTCAGAGCTGTTTTGGGTCAGAAAGTGGACAAGAGGTCACATGTGATTTATTATGCATCAAGGACCCTTAATGAGGCTCAAATAAATTAGTCAACCACTGAGAAAGAGTTGATGGCTATAGTATTTGCATTAGAAAAATTCAGAGCTTATTTAGTGGGTACAAAAGTGATTGTATATTCGATCATGCAAAGACTTGGTACCTATTGAAAAAGAAGGAGGCCAATCCAAGACTCATAAGATGGATTCTTTTGCTACAAGAATTCAATATTGAAATCAGAGATAAGAAAGGTGTCGAGAATACTGTTGCGGATCATCTTAGTAAACTTATTGTCTTCGAAAAAGAACTCCCCTTACAGGATCGTTTTCCATACGAGCAACTCTTCTCGATTGAAGAATCAACACCTTGGTATGCTGATATAGTGAACTATTTGGTTATAAGGAAAGTACCTAGTACCATGTCTAATTTTCAAAAACTTAAGCTTAAGAAGATGGCCAAAACGTATGTGTAGGATGAGCCCTACTTGTGGAAATATAATGCTGATCAGATTATCCGCAGGTGCGTACCTAACTCTGAATTTCAATCAATTCTATCTTTTTGTCATTCTTATGCATGCGGTGGTCACTTTGTTTCTAAACGTACCTCTCTCAAAGTTCTTGAGATTGGATTTTATTGGCCTACCCTATTTGAGGACGCATATATTTTTTGCAAATCTTGTGATAGATGCCAACGAACGGGCAATCTAGGTGCTCGAAATCAAATGCCACTCACACCAATTCTTCCTGTAGAGATTTTCGATGTGTGGGGTATTGATTTTATGGGCCCTTTTGTTAATTTGAATGGAAAATTTTATATACTTCTTGTTGTAGATTATGTTTCTAAATGGGTGGAAGCTAAAGCCACCCGTACTAATGATTCTCAAGTTGTTTTTGAGTTTGTGAAGGAATATATATTCTCTAGACATCGTACACGACGAGTGGTTATTAGTGATGGAGGTTCGCATTTCAAGAAATCCTTCCATGCTCTCCTCAAGAAGTACAACATTACACACAAGGTTGGCACGCCGTATCACCCACAAACTAGTGGGCAAGCTGAAATTTAAAATCGTGAAATCAAGTCCATTCTGGAGAAAACTGTCAATACTACAAGAAAAGACTGGAGCTTTAGGCTTAATAATTCACTTTGGGCGTATAGAACGGCATATAAGACACCAATTGGTATGTCTCCATATCGGTTGGTTTATGGGAAAGCTTGTCATTTCCCAGTTGAACTTGAGCATAAGGCTTTTTGGGCGGTAAAGATGTACAACATGGAGTATGATGAAGCTGGGAAACAAAGGAAGCTACGAATAAATGAGCTAGAGGAAATACGTAATGATGCTTATGAGAGCTCTTGTATATACAAGGAAAAGACGAAGTTATTCCACGACAAAATGATTTCTCGAAAAAGTTTTGTTGTGGGGCAAAAAGTTCTTTTATTTAATTCTCATCTTATGTTATTTCCTGGCAAGCTAAGGTCCCGATGGGTGGGACCATTGGTTGTTACTAATGTTTTTTCTCATGGTGCAGTTGAAAAACTAGTCCTAAAACTGGGAAAGTTTTCAAGATCAACGGCCATAGACTGAAGCCATACTACGAGAACTTCACTATAGTGGATGTTGATGAGATTGAGCTTCGTGATTTACTTCCTCTAGAGGATCAATTTGGAGAATGCCAAGTCGGGCTGAGGACGTAAAACTAAGCGCTAAATTGGAGGCAACCCATCGGTTTTGTATCTCTATCTTTTGTATTTTATTTTTCTTAGCTTTTCATATCATATTTTGATTTCCCACCTTGATTTTACTTAGGATGAGTCAATTACATTGAGGACAATGTAAAATTTAAGTGTGGGGGGGTATTTTGCATATAGAGTTTTTCAAATTTTGCATAAAAACCTCCAACTTGTAGAGATTTTAGAGTCACTAGCATGCTTCTAGGTATGTTTACATAGAGATTATGATCGACATAATTGAACTTGGAAGTGTTAGGGAACTACGTTGGATTTCTTATTTGTTAGAGTGTTAAATAATGGATTTAATCATGCCGGTGATGCAAATGAGGAGCAGGGATAAATGCATTATCAGAGTTGCTAATCAATCATTAGTGGAGACTACCTATTTTCAAATCAACAAAGGCACCAGACCAAATTTTTTGTAGTTGACTAAATAGCTTTCTTTTGAGTGTGTGTCACCGTACGTTAATTCCGGGTAGAATGGTGAACTACCCAACCTCCCACCAATAGAAGCACTACTCTTTGATCTCTTGAGTGCTAATTTTGTCAATCATGAGTGTGACATCTATAGATGAAAACCACCTTCTTTTAGTTTGATTTGCAGTTAGAACCATTCTCTCTCTTGCCAACAACAGGTCAATAGAAACACATCATCATCAACAAGCGGGGCGACATCAAAATCTACAAGGAAAGTTGAAGACGTTTGAGGTTTACAAACAACAGTACAAGATAGAGAAGATTTCATATCGGAGTAAAGCAACATATAATGAGCAGATTTTATATATACACGATGAAGACTTACATATAAGGAGAGGAATTCTATATCTAAGTATGAAGACTTATTTACAAGAGCGAAGAAAAACAAAAGATGAGAGCTATTGAAGTTTAGGATACAAAGACAATAAAAGTTATGATAATTCAAGTAGTAAAGTACTTCTTTCATGGCCATGTTAATTTTAATTTCATTTTTATTTTTGTAGTTGCAATCTTTTTGAAAAAAATACAAAAAAAAATACAAAAATACAAAAAAATACAAAAATACAAAAATATTTGCATTTAGCTTGTTATTTTTTCAATAAGGCCATAGGGAAGAAAAATATATAAAGAAGTTTCAAGCAACAAGGAAATAGAGGAAAAGAGTTACAAATTGTCAAGGATCTACGAAGTTCAAGAGTTTATCATCAACAGTTGAAGACCGAAGATGAACACCAAGAAGATGAAGAAAACGAGCCGAAGGATGACGTTTCTATTGGATTATGTGAGAGTGGTGCTACCATTACTGTCGATCGGATGTGAATGTGGTAAGTACTCCCATCCTTGCTATAGTGGTTGATTTCCTTTCTTAGAGATCATCAGAAAAGAATTTTTATTTCCCACGATCTTGTGGGGTCTCCAGAAATAATTCGGAAGGTTTCCTTCCCACCATTCAACATGTGTAGGATTTATCTCTTCATTCCTACCTGCACACATGTGAGACCCATAAAAAAACCGTCTTATTGAGTGCAATTATCATAAAATCCTTTTAAGTGAGGCAGAAGTCGAGGAATATGCTTATTGATCGCTCTCAAACACGCGTTCTCTCATTATGGTGTGGTTATTTCTCACTCAACATTTAAGAATGAGAATATGTTCTTTGGTATTTCTAACTTCTTATTACTAGCATGCAGAAACTTTATGTCCTCATAGATCTTTGGATGCTTGGGAAGCTGGAACACTTTGAAGTTGGAGTAGGTTTTGTGGGTATACCTCTCGTAAGCCCTCACGAGACTATAACTTGTCCACTAGGGACACCTAGGGGTTTAAAGGGTTGTTACACATGCTAAGTGTGACAGTATCCTCGGCGAAACGGAGTTGTTGTAGTTTAGTTTAGTTTGCTCGAGGACTAGCAAAAGGCAAGTGTGGGGGAATTTGATAAGTGCATATTTCACATATATTTGGTGTCAATTCCATGCTAGTATTTGTTGGTTTTCCTGCAAATTATTGTATATTACGCTTGTTTTCTCTTATTTGTGTTTTGTTAGGTAAATCATCCAAAAGAAGTGAATTTGCACTTAATTGTGCAAGAAAAGAAGCTAGCTACAAGTAAAGAAAGGCCAAAGAGCAAGTGGAACTCGTTCATTTTGTAGAGGACGAGAAGACGAAGGAAATGGCCAAAGAACGGAGTCATTCCGACATCGTATGAAGAAGTTATGGGCGAAACAAGAATGAACGCCGAAACAAAATTGTCAGTCTTCCAGGTTTGACAGATGAATGAAGATCGCTAAGGGACACCCTCCTGTTAAGGGGCAGTCATCATTCAAAGGAACTGCTAAAGGAAGTGCGGTCTTTTACAAAGGGGGAGGCAGGAATTCAAAATATGTTGAAGGCACCCGTCGTATTACTCAGGGCAATTCTTATTCCCTATTCCTAAACAGAACACCGAAAATGGCAGACCGAACTTGATGATCATGATGATCACGACGGTGATGGATCTTGATTAACAATTTTATTCGAGTTTAAATATATCATTAGATTCCCGAAGATGACATAAAGCTTGGGTAAATGCCTGATTTCAAATCATAGGGCTCGAATTTAAGAGAGCTGTAGATAGAGACTCGAATGTTACTGCTACCATTATCGGGTGAAGAGATTGGGTTAGCTGGAGATTCTGCGATCATGAAGACATGATGAAGGAGCTCGAGTTTGCTGCCATTATTGGCTAATGTTACTTCCGATAATACTCGGTGATGGAGTGTTGCAGTAGAGGAGAGGACGAGCTGTTGGTTGCATCGATGAAGGAACAGAGTTGAATAGGGAAATGGAAGGTGATCGGAGTTTGGGTTGCTGTCGACGGAATAATGGAGCGTGGTCTGTGGTTCTCCGAGTCTGCAGAGAAGAGTACGAAGGAGTAGTGCTGTTATGACGTCATTGAGAGGACCCACCAAACACGTACAAATCAAAAGAGAATAAATAAGCGAGCATGTGAAGACGTGTGGTGGATCCTGTTTGCAGTCCGTTTGCAGAGTGTTGATGCGTAGAGAGGAAGGTGATGATTGTCCGTACTGCGGAGCATTGACGTTATATAGATTGACGGTGCAGATGAAGATACAAAGGTCCCTCATAGGATCGAACGGATCAGAAGCCGTGCATACCTAATAAAATGCGGTCCGCTATACCTGATTATGAGCTCATGTTTTGGGATAAACTCCACCGACTTTATTCTCTATCTTGCACGAGAATTTTGGATCAACTAGGGTATTTGGAGGCTATAAATTGCAGCCAAAACTCAAAGAAAAATTCATTTCTTCTTTTATTTATTCCTTTTGTAGCTAGAGACAAAAACAGAGTGAGAAATAAAGTTTTGCTCTTTTCTTGTGAGCTTTTATATCTTGGCTTGATTGGGGTATACCCAAATTAATTGGGGTATACCTAATAAGACAAAAGCTATTTTTTGAGAAATTTGTGATATGAGTGAGATGAGTGATTCAAATCCTGATTTTGAAGTGGGGGAGTCTTCTAACTTTCCTCCTACAGATGAGTACATGTATGATGATCTACCAGACCATGATCAAATGGATTATATGCATGATCCTCACTTTTATTTTCCTCATACTCAAGATGGGTATGGAAGTGATGAATGTCTTGAGCCAAACGTAGAATCCAATGACCAAGAAGAAGAGAATGGAGCTACAAGTAATCAGGTAGACAACATACGTGGTGAAGATTGTGATTTTTCCATGCAAATGATGGATTTTGGTTTGTTTGTTTTTTTCACGTTTCTTTGCCTGAGTCGGGGAGGTCGACGATTATCGATCATGCCGACCGTAAAAGTTGGCGTGGTATATATTACCCAATGCTCCGACTTTTCATGAGCAATATTCTAGTCGACAAGGTCAAAAATTTGAACCCTGCCGACCACAAGTTTTTTTGCAACACAGAAGTCGTGATTTGAAACATGTTTAAGCCGGCATTGTAGTGGTATGTAGACCCTGCCGACTACAGTCAAAGTCGGCACTGTTTTATTTTCCGACCAAGCCGGATGTAGCTTAGTCGGCGTGGTTTTATATATAGACCCTGCCGACTACAAGATTTTTTGCAGCACAGGAAACCATTTTGAAACATGCTTAAGTCGGCATTGTTCTGGTTCGTCGACCCTGCCGACTGTTGTTCGGTCGGCGCTCTTTTTTTCTTCGACCAAACCGGCGGTATTTTAGCCGGCGCTGTTTTATATATCGACCCTGCTGACTTTTGTATTACATATCAACTAACTTGTGTTGCTTTGTAGATTGCATTGGTACCGATGGCGGATCAGCCTCAAGCTCACAATGTTAGGGGTCCTCATACTTCCGCACATTATGCTAATGATTTGGAATGGAAGGAAAAAGACGACGCGGTAAATTGGATTTTTGAGAAAGCAAAAGAGAATATGTGTGTTCTAGTGAAAAATACCCAACAAAGAGGTACGCGGTTCGAAATGTTATGCGAGTGTAGTGGGTCGCCGGACGCAAGTCACAAGAGAAAGGGTTATGTGTATAATAATAAGACGACTAGGGTGTACAAGACGAAGTCAAAGAAGTGTGGATGCCCATTCAAGATTATTTTTTGGAGGAACAAAGAAACCAATCACATGTGGAGAATGTATAGAGTTGAAGTTGGTTGGCATAACCATAAAGATCCGGAAAGTCTTGTTGGGCATTGCCAAGTTGTTAAGTTGAAACCGCACGAGTTCGAACAAGTAAGAACAAGTTGGGGAATTAAACCAAGCAAGCTCCTTAGTAAGTTCAAGAGGGACGACCCGCATAACCTTTCTTCATTGTCTACAATTTATGCGGCCAAGGCAACCATCAAAAGAATTGAATGGGGTGGAAGAAAGGTAATGGAAGAATCACAATGGTTGGCACACAAATACAACTACACTGTGAGACACCATGAGTCATCGGAGGGGAAGGTGGATCGTATTTTTCTTGCGCATCCTGATATGATTCAATTGGCGCGGTGCTTTTACCAAGTTTTGTTCATGAATTGTACTTATAAGACGAATAGGTACAACATGCCTTTGTTGAACATTGTTGGGCAAACCTCGGATAAGAAATCGTTCACGGTGGCATGGTGTTTTATGGATCGTGAGAAGGATGATAGCTATATTTGGGCATTGGAAACTTTGAAGCTTCTCTACCACGAAGATGAGACTCCCAGGGTTATAGTGACCGACAATGAGCAAGCAATAATGAACGCCGTGAGGATAGTTTTCCCAGTGCACAAAATTTCCTTTGCACTTGGCATATACAATGCAATCTTAGAAAGAATTGTAGGAATCATATCCAAAAGCCAAAGGCAAAGAAAGGCACTAAACGTGAAAAGGGGGAAGATGAACGTCTTAGTAAACTAACTAAAGAGGAGAGAGAGGAAGAGAAGAAGAAAGAAGATGAAGAATGGAAAGAAGGTGAGATCAAGTTTGGGTTATTCATGAAAGCGTGGGATAAGTTGGTTTGGTCGATGAGTGTGGCAAGATATGAGATCAACTTGAAGGAGTTCGAGGATGATTGGGGGACTAATTACCCCAAAGTAGTGGAATATTGCAAGAGACAATGGTTGAGGCCACACAAAAAGAGGTTTGTGTATGCTTTTACTTACGACTATAAATATTTCAAACTTGAATCCACAAGTATGGTAGAGCAATCTCATGGTAGACTAATAGCTCTACTTTTCACGAGTCAAAATGGGATTGTGACGGTGCAACGTGCTATCCATGAGTACAATAATAATGATATCAACAAGATAACAAATAAATTCCAAGAAAGTAGCTTCCGAAAGTTGAAGGAGTTTAAGGAGGATAATTGGTTGCTTGTTGGTATACATTGCAACGTCTCGCATTGGGCAATACGTTTTATGATGAAACATCTCAAGTTGTATCAAAAGTATGACAAGATGGACACTCCTTGAAGGTGTAGGATAATGAAGGCTATCGGACTTCCATGTCGTCATATTCTTGGTAGGTATAAAACTCCCATTCCGATTGAAGATATCGATCCTTATTTGAAGCAATTATCTTTCAAACCGTCTCCAAGAGAAGATCCCGGTAAAGAGTTTGGCAACATGGAACTTGGGAGAATAATCTTCGACAAGTACCCCAAGTTGAATAGGTTGGACAAATAATCTATGAAGCACAAGTTGATGCCGATTGTTTACCCTTTTATGGAAAAACTTGAAGAACCGGAGAAACAAGATCCTTGTGGTAGACCACCTACCACAAAGACAAGGGAGGAAGAAAGGGAACAAATTAAAGACTATTTGAGTACGAAATATGATCCATCCGGACATGACTATACCGAGGCGCAATACAAAGATGAGCTGGCTAAAAAGAAAAGAGGTCGTCCGAGGAAAGAAACAACTACACAAACGGTTTCAAACTTGAATCCAAATAGCACTCCACCTCTTGAGAGTCAAGCAAGTGTTGTAAAGAAAAGGGGTCGGCCGAGCAAAGAAACAACTACACCAACCGTTTCAAACTTGAACCCAAATGAAACTCTACTTCTTGAGAGTCAAGCAAGTTAAGGAGATGTTGTGAAGAAAAGAGGTCGTCCAAGCAAAGAAACAACTACACCAACCGTTTCAAACTTGAATACAAATAAAACTCCACTTCTTGAGAGTCAAGCAAGTCAAGGAGATGTTGTGAAGAAAATAGGTCATCTGAGGAAGGAAGTATAACCGGTATTGGAAGAGTATTGCGTACAACTCCCTCAAATTATTCAAGAGTTCGTTATTGGTACCGACGACGTCCCAAAGGATGGAAATTGGGACACCTAGGTGAAGAGGTTGAGGATAATCTCACCCAATGTCAATACATAAGAAAGAAGATGGCTTCCCGACTAGAAGACAAGGAGTTTTATATCTCAATGATACTAGAAGGTTCCATGGAGGATAAAGAAGCGAATTTTAAAGATTTGCTAAAGAGTGTTAAAGGCCCGGAGGGAAATACACCGGTCAAATGGGAGCATTGGTTGAGAATGCCGGAGTGTGGCCATCTATTCGTGGATACGTGGTCATGCGTGGTACATTTTTTTAGTAAAGGACTAAGTGTAGCATTTGCACGAAAAATGCGGTTTGTGTGGAGCAGCTCAAGCATAGAAGAATTGTTATGGTTGTAGGATCAGAATATCGCAACACCAACACCACTGCGAAATCCATAAATGTTACATAGCGAAGGCGTCGCAGACGAGTAAAATAAGTGACGCAATGAATGACGATAGCCAGAAAATGAGAAAGGTGTGAAGACCTAGCGAGAACTAGGAGTGTCGCGAGATTATGCATTTGTACACTTGCGACACTTCGCAAGTCATTCCCGAAAATAAAGGACAGCTTAGCTGTCATCCATTATGTAATACCCTATATAAAGAGTCGAACAAGCCTATTGAGGGAGAGATCTTTTTCGAGTGTTGAGCAAGTCATTAAGAGAGAGAAAGTTTATAGTGATTGTAATTTCTTTAGCTCCTTTCCATTTTATCTTGAAAACATTCAAGAAATTAATAAACAAAATTATAATTGTTCATCTTCAATGGTTTGATTGTGTGAGGGGTGTAGTGTAGGATTTCCTGCAACTACATATTGGCACTAGAAACAGGGAGAGAGTAAAGATTGACATCGTGATTGGAAAGAATTTGGAGTAATAGGGAAGGAATTTCATATAATTTTCAACAATTTACTGAAATTGAGAAATGGCTAGAAGAAGATATGCATCAGAACAACCAACAACTGTTAGAAGAAGTAGGAGACTTCTTTGGAGAAGGGAGAAATGAAATGGGGGAATCTTCAAGAATGAATACAAGAAATAATGAAGAAAATCAAATTCAACACCAATTCAACGAAGATAGAATAGAAGGGTGGATTATGATAGAGTAAGCGTGCATACTTGGAGATGGGGACTACGTGGACGAAAGGGGAGAAGAACGAGCAATTGATAAACAATGGACAAGAGAGAGAGGCAGAAGTGATTAGAGAAATAATTCATGGAAATGAAGAGATCGCGGCATTAGAGAAATTGAGACAAACAATACATGAAGAAAGGCGATTAGAAGCGGAGAGGAACGTGCAAATTTGACAAGACAAAATCATGAGTTGAGGATGGAAAATACGAGATTACAAAACAGAAGGTCGAGAAGCACTACAAGGTCAAGCTCAAGATCAGTTAAAGAGGAAAGAAGGATAACTTTACCTATAGAAAATGCTAATGAAGAAAATCGAGAGGAAGTGCAAAATCCAGGCGAAGAACGTTGCGAAAGAAGAGAAATAATGGAAGATCGTTATATCCCACGTCCCGAGACTCTTCAAAATGGGCGAAATGATGGAAATCAAGGAAATAGGCAGCGTCAAGGGCGGAATAATCCAAATGATGAGGAAAATTAGGAAGAAGGAAGAAGAATATTGCATAGGAGAGAAACACAGAGGAAGCAAAAAGAAATTGAAAGACACTATGTTGAGCAAGCACGTCTAGCTTGCGAAAGAGAAAGATTGAGAACAGAAATGGAAGAACAAGAGTTACAAGAGGCAATTCGCCAGAATAATCATGATAATAAAGAAAGAAGGAGAGAACAAAATCGCAACAATGGTAATATCAATGAAGAGTATGAAAGAGTACAAAGGAGAATCGAAAGGCAGCAAAGAAGAGAAAATGATAGATATAACGGTGTGCGAATTCAAGAGAGGAATGAAAGAGAAGATAGAGAGAAACACAAGAAGAGAATGATGAACAAGAAAGTCAAAGCAGAGACATGAACGAGAAGAAGAGAGGCGGAGTTAAAAAGACCAATGGAGCCAAACTCTGGTGTAAATGAACAAATTCTGAGAGAATTGGCGGAAATGAGAGGAATGTTAAATAATAAAAGGGGAGGAGGTAAGAGACAATTGGATGAAGCCATAGAAGAAGCTGCGAAGACTCCATTCACACAAGAAGTACAATTAGGAGAAATACCCCCAAAGTGCAATCTACCTACGTTAACTAGCATTTTCGATGGAACAACTTGTGCGATACAACATATCAAAGCTTATGTGAGATGTATGTTACAGTGGGAGAACCATGATGCTATATTGTGCAAATATTTTGCATCAAGTTTGACAGGAGAAGCTTTGAAATGGTTTGAAGGATTTGTAGTAGCAGGAAATCCCACACTACACCCCTTACTCAGTTTTGCTTGACTAATCCATTGAAAGATGTGTGATCAAGAATATTTATTAATTGATTTCATGAAATGTTTACACAATACAATAGAATTACACTTAGAAATTAAAGCGCTCTTTGAACTTTCTCTCTCCTAATGACTTGCTTCACAATTCAAAAAGATCTCCCCTTTTACAGACTCATTTAGCCCTTTATATAGGGTAATACATAGTGGATGACAGCTAAGCTACCCTTTATTTTCGGGAATGTCTCGCGAAGTGTCGCAAATGCACAAACATTCACTCTCGCGACACTTCTTAACCCTCGCCAGGTCTCACGTCTTCTTTATGTTTTGGGTGTCGTTATTCATCGCGTCGTTTATTTTAGTTCCCTGCGACTCCCTCGCGACACCGTCGTTCATTAATCCCGCGAGCCTTGTACGTTGCGATATTATGATCCTACATCTTGCCTCTTTTTCCTTGAATATTGCTTGAAGAGCGATTTGAAGGAAAAATTCATTGTTGTCATATTCCTTGGTTTCAATTGGTGAAGGAACGAGCGAAAGAATACTTTTCTTAAAAAGTACGTACTTGCCTCTATTCTTTTGTGAAGTTCCGAAGCTTTTTTTGTAATACGTATGCGAAGTGTCATTTCTTGCCTCATGAATTACAGAAAATAATCAATTTCGCAAACTATTCTCGCCTATTATGAAATATGTTGTATATTTGGATTCTACTAAAGTTCTTTTCGTCTGGCTTCCTTGGATTTAGTAGTGACCGTTTACACGTGTCCATATTTACCTCTTTTACCGGTGCATTTAATGTTAACCGGTCATAACATTTTTTCTCGTCTATTTATAGGAGCATCCCCTGTGAAGAATTTTTCTTTTCCTTTTCATCTTCTTCATCGTCTGCAAGTGTTCTTCTTCTTCATCGTTCTGCAAGTGTTCTTCTTCTTCATCGTTCTGCAAGTGTTTGCCTATTATTGTCTCTTACCGTCTTCTTCACCATTTTTGCTATTCCCTAGCAGTTGTTGCTCTCATGGCGTCCAGGTTTGTTAATTTTGCCATATCTGGCTGATTTTGTGGTTGATCAAATTTCTTGTTGAAATCACACTGGTATGATTAACTTTGTAGTTCTCTTTCTGCCATTGTTGTTTAGCAAGAACCAATCCAGAACTAAGTTTACCGTGAAGGACCCTCTTCTTTCTTTGGGCTCGCCACCGAAACCTACCTCGCAACAAGAATCCCTCACGCAACAAAAGCCCTCTTCGCGAGCAAAATCTATGGCTTCAAAAAGACAGTCTGGGAGTGACAAGGTATCTAAGAAACATTTGTTTTTATTAACAATGCATTATTGCCTCTGTTTCTTATTTAATTTGTCATTCGCAGGATGATAAAACTACTGGTAATACTCCCAAAAGGCTCCGCCACTCTAAACCTGTTACCCCCAATGTTCCATTTCCTCCATTCACATCTTCGTCTCCTGTTGCGAAATCTTCGCAAGATGATTTTGTGCCTCTTTCTTCTGGTAACATTACTGGCGACAATATTTCTATACCTCAACTCCTCATAGATCAAGTTCCTTTCAATTGTCCTACTACAAACGATATTATACCTCCTCCTGCTGTCAATGTCCCTGCTATTTCTCCAATCACTTTCTCCCTGAAACCTCCTCTTCTCATGAGGTTCCTTTGACAAAAGACGACTCGTCTTCTTTGTTTGAACAAATTCCTCTAACTTCGGAAAATTTGGAGGGGATAGATGTGGCCTTTAAGGTCCTTTCTGATCTCGTGAATGATGCCAAAAAGATTTCTTCTGATCCTGTCAAATCCAACGTCTGCGAGATTTTAAGTAAGCATCTTGGTCCTGATAGGATCTCGCAAGCATCTTTAGTTCAAGAGATTAAAAAGCTGAAGGATGATCTCCAAGTTATGGCTGTGAAATGCAATAATCTCCACCTTGAAAATCAAAAATTTCTCAGTATCTCACTTGATCGTGATAATCTTCGCAAGAAGAATGAAGAATTAAAAGGTATGCTCTCGCCATCGTGATAATTCTTCACGAGTTTTTTTTGAAAAATCAACTTGAAGAGAGTTCCTCCGAGAGAGATAAACTTATTCAAGGTAGAATAACTTTGAGTGTAAAAGCGAAGCAATTCCAGAACAATGCACCAAATTAGAAAAATCCAACTCTACTCTCCACCGAAAATTCCATACTTGTTTCTAATGACAAGAAGTTGCGATCTCGATTGAAAGGTTTAGTGGAGACTCATTTGATGATGCCATGGGTATGTCTGGGGAATAACTTCGCGGCTTTAATTCAACAACTTACTCTTCAAAGGAAGGTAGTCAAATTATTTGACTACCTTAATTCATTTATTTATTCCGAAAGTTCCAAAGAACTGTTGTAAGGATCTCTTTTAATCTTTTATTGCGTGTTTATTAAGATTCTCGAGAAGAAGCTTCGTGCCGTCGTTTCTACTCTCAAATCGATTATTCAAAAATTCGCAAAGAAAATGGATTACTTGCTTCCTCCTCGCTCGTTCTCGCGATCGTGCGAACGTAGATTTGATTACATGTCTGGGATCAGTAAAGACATAGATAGTAAAAACCGTCGAAAGCGCTGCTTCGTCAATTTCCCCTCAAAGTGAAATCCTTGTGAATGAGATTTTCTTTGTCTAAGTCTCTTGATCCTATACATGTTGATCCTCGGAAGTAAGTGATGATGAAGTCCCTAATCCTCCCGATAGTGATTATGACTATGAAAGCGGCGAAGATCTCCCCGATAAGGAAGTCGTCGATGAAGATCCGAATAGAAGAATTTCGATGAAAGTCCAAGAATTGGCGAGAACAAAGGTGATGAAAACATTTCTCAAGAAAATCCATCAACGGCGGATGTGAAGCGATAAAGGCGCGAAAAGTCTCAACCACCCTTTGTAGAGAGTTAAATTCTCTTTGTAATTTGTTAGAATTCCTTTTTGTTTGAGTGACTTAACTCTTTTGATTGAGTAATTTCCATATTTCTTTCTTCCTTTCTTAGTTAAGACCACCTTGCGAGCATGTTCGCTCATTGAGTTTTTTATTAAGTAAATCCATCCCAATCAGGGATTTGATTTTAATTCTTCTCACGGCGACAAAGTCGCAGGCCGCCTTTACATTTTCATGCAGAGGCCCATTGACCTTGCCTTATCATTTTTATGTGGTCTTCCAAGTTAGACCTCCCTAATTAGAGGTCTTCCCTGCCACCTTTCATCGCGACAAAATCGCAGGACGTCTTTACACTTGCATGTAAAGACCCATTGATCTTGCCTTATCATTTTCCAAGTATTTTTGCCTCTGCAGGATGTTTTAATTGCGACAATATGACAGGTCTAGATATCCTTGCGAACATAAAGCCCCATGACATTGCCGTCTTGCGACGAAATCGCAGGACGTCCGTGCACTTTCGTGTAAAGACCCATTGATCTCGCCTTACCTTCGCGTTAGTATTATTGCCTCTCGAGGATAATTGCACAAATATGACAAGCCTAAATTCTCTTGCGAAAACATAGCCTCATGACATTTGCGTCTGTTTTGACACTCCCCTAATGGAGAGCGTCGCCCTTATCATCTCCCCGGTTGCCCCTTCAAGGAGGCGAAACATCGGCCATACAAGACTAGCTCCTCCCATCCGGTCTTAACAACAACCAGTTGTTTTCGCAGCCTCTTATCCCTTATACCTATAGAGTTTATGGTTACGAGGCTGCACCCTAAGTGGAGTTTTCTTCGGGCGAGTGCAACATATGCCAAGACTTGCCAAGAATGGCCAGGGTAGGTTCATCCATCCCGGGCACTCTGGCTCAACCGTGTACCTCGGCGCCTTGAGCATACACGGACTCCTAAGAAGAGACCCTCGGTCGCCCAACCGGGGTATAACCTTATATATATAGTTGGGAATCCAAGGTACCTCTTAGGATAGGCTTTCATGGGCCCCAAATTTTCATGACTCGGGCTTCGGGAGCGGTGTAACCTTCCCCCTGAGCCATGTCGAGAGATACCCCCTTATATGACGCACTTTAGGTCTTACATTTGCCTCTTACGAAATGTTATTCGCGAACTAGGGTGTACGCCATAAAGGTTCGTCCCATTCATTCATTCTTTTATTCGATCATTCTTTATCATTTGCTATTTTGCTTGCGAGATATTCGCTGATTCATTCATTTAATCATTCATTAGCTCTTGTTGTTTTGTTAAGCCATTCATGATTTCTTATTATTCTTGTCGCGAGATCTTCGCGGATTTTCTCTGGCATTTTATTGAATGTCGCAAACATTTTGCGACGAAGTACTTTATCTTCATTCATCTTTCCTCTCCCATTTTTACGGGTAATACTTCTTTAGATATAATCTATTCCATGGTCTATCCAATTTTTGTCCCACATCTTTTCCTTCGGGATCTATCAATCTATATGCCCCTGTACCAACTACTTCTTTGATGATATAAGGTCCATCCCATTTTCTCGCCAACTTGCCTCCGCTTTCACGTTGATATATTGGGGTTTCTCGCAACACCAAGTCTCCCGGGTTGGAACTCACGTATTTTTACACGCTTGTTATATTCTCTAGCCAGTCGCCGATAATTCTCCATGTGTCGCAGAGTGCCTTCTCTCGTTTTTCTTCCAATTCATCCAACTTGATTAGAATGTTGTCGGCGCTAAGATTTTTATCCCAGACCTCTTTTTTGGTTGTCGGAATCACGACCTCTGTTGGGAGTACTGCTTCAACTCCGTAAGTTAAGCAAAAAGGGGACATTCTGTGGCTTCTCTTATAGTTGTATTATAAGCCCATACTTGCATTGGGTACTTGTTCGCACCATCCCCTATTGTGTCCTTCCAACTTTTTCTTCAATATATCAGCAATTGTTTTATTTGTTGCCTCCGCTTGGCCATTAGCTTGTGGATATAATGGGGTTGATTTTCCACATCTTATCCGAAATGCATTAAGCAAGAATTCTATATTTTGCCCTTCAAATCGCTTCCCATTATCGGATACCACACGGGGATCCCAAATCTGCATATAATATTTTCAAATATGAAAGTAAAAACATCCTTATCGCGAATGTCTTGGACCGCTTTCACTTCGCCCATTTTGTGAAATAGTCCGTTGCGGCAATTAAGTACCTTCTTTGTCCTGTTCCCGGTAAAAATGGTCCCACAATATCTAAACCCCATTTTCCGAAAGGCCACACACTTCTCGAAGAATTTAATGGTGCTCCTGGTGCATGTATCTTCTTCCCCATGTCTTTGACAATCTTCGCAATGCCACGGATATTGCTTTCGCGTCCTCATGCATATATGGCCAATAATATCCTTGTGTCTTTGCCTTATATGCGAGAGATCTCCGCCGCTATGATTTCCGGCATCCCCACTATGCAAGCATCTTCAATATGGTTTCTCCTTCTTTCCTTGTTAGACATCGAAGTGAAGGTCCATCAAAAGAACGCCGATAAAGCACGCCATCTCTTAATTCATAATTTGTTGCCCGGCTCTTTAACTTGTGTGCTTCCAATCTATTTCTTGGTACCTCGCCTTTCATTAAGTACGCATGAAGTTCTACTCTCCAGTCTTCCTCGCGACATTGCATTTCATCTACCACCATCATTATATCTGCTTCTTGTCCTTCCTCTTTATTAATTGATGGCGCTTGATGGCGTCGTATTTTGATATTCCTCATGAATGGTCTGTCATCATACTTGATATAAAGGCAAAAGCGTCTGCGAGTCTATTATCTCTCCTTGATATGTGCCTCCATTTTATTTTTGGTATCTGTGCCGACAATTCTTCAACATGCTTCTTATACTTTTTCAAAGATGGATTATTTGTAGTATATTTCTCTGTTACCTGGTGAATTGCTAGTTGCGAATCACTGGTAATCCTTATATTCTCCAATTTCATTTCTATTGCAAGTCGCAGAGCATGTATTATAGCTTCATACTCTGTTTCATTATTCGTGGATTCAAACTCCAATCTAAAAGAGAAAGCTAATTTATTGCCTTCTGGTGAAATCATAACAATTCCCACTCCATTTCCTTCTCCATTTGATGATCCATCTACTAATATTTCCCATCAGTCCGGTTCGGTTAGCGGTCTTTTGGGTCTCCATACTCTTCTTCTACATCCATCATTTCATCTATCGCTTCATCTTCTTCCAAAGGAAATTCTCGCTAAAAAGTCTGCGACAACCTTTGTGACTTAGTTGAGGATAATATCTCATACTTGAGTTTACAATGGCTTATTTGAGCATTCCATCTTTCAACTCTTCCCGATCTTTTTGAATGTTTCATCACTGACTCAATTGGTATTTTTGTGACTACCTTAATGGTATGTGCTTGAAAATATATGCGAAGCTTGAATGTTGCATAAACTAATGCTAGGATTAATTTTTCGATCTTTGAATAATTTCTTTTGCGGCATTAAAAGTTTTCTTGATGTAATAGATTGGTTTTTCTACTCACTGCGTCCGTTCGCAGTAAAACTGCACTTAAGGCATGCGAAGTTGTCGCGAGATATATTAATAATTCTTCTCCTGGTTCCGCCTTCGCATAATGGATATATCCATTAAATGTTCTTTGATCCCTTGTAAAGCCTTTTCACATTCGTCCGTCCATTTAAACTTCGATCCTTTTTCGTAACGCCGAAAAAGTGTTTACACTTATCGGATGACCGCGAGATGAACCTTCCTAGTGATGCTAACAACCCATTCAGCTTTTGAACATCCTTTCTTGTCGCAGTGTCGGCATATCGCGAATGCTTTTACTTTCTCCGGTCAACATGTATTCCTTCCTTTGATATAATGTAACCCAAGAACTTTCCGACGCTACTCCAAAGGTACATTTTTCGGGATTTACTTTGATGTTAAAACGCCTCATCTCGCTCAAAAATTTCTTTCGGGTCTCGCACGTGATCCTCTCCGCCTTCTTACTTTTTACCAAACATGTCATCCACGTATACCTCTAGTGTTTTGTGTATCCATTCTGCGAATACCTCTTCCACCATCCTTTGATACGTTGCTCCAAGCATTTCGCAGACCAAACGGCATTTTAGTATAGCAAAGTATAATCCTCTTGGAGCGAAGAAAGCGGTATGCTCTTGATCTTCCTCGGCGAGAGGAATCAGTTGTAACCTTTATAAATCCGAGAGATGATACTCTTTCATTCATTTCTTGATTCGACTAGTTGTGGAATATCCGGCGGTGGAAAACCTGTCTTTAGGGCAAGCTTTATTTAAATCGGTGAAATCAATGCAGATCCGTATTCCCTTGTTCTTCTTTGGAACTATAACCATATTCGCTATCCATTCAGGATATTTTGCTTGTCTAATAATTCCGCGTCCGCATCTTACTCGCAGATTCTTCTTCTATCTCGAGGTGGTATCTTGTTGCTATCTTTCTAATTCTTTGTTTAAATGGCTTCACATTTTTATCAATTTCTAACTTGTGACAAAGCGATTGACGGATCTATACTAGGCATTTCATCCATATCCCACGCGAAGATGTCTTTATAATCTCGTAACAGATCGACAGTTCTTTTCTCTTCATCTGCTTCCATGCTAGTTCCAATCTTTAGCATCTTGGGTTTTTCCTTAGTTCCAATGTTCACTTCTTTGGTTTGTTCTGCCGCGACGTAACTGGCCTTCGGTTCTCCCATGGGGTTGGTCCTTTTGGTTCTCTCGCAAGATCATCTTCTTCTCCCGAGATCTCGGGTATGCCTTTTCCTTCCTTTGCTCTTATCATGTAAACTCGAATTCTTCTTCTTTCTTAGTTGCCTTCGCCATCTTTTTGCGGTATTTTGATATATTCTTTCGCTTGTTTACTTGCTCCTCGCAACACTTTACTTCATTTTGATAGTATATTCTTCCTTTGGCAGCGTCCCCTTTGATCTCGCCGATCCCAGTTGGTGTAGGAAACTTGATACATTGATGAAGCGTTGACGCCTACGGCTTTTATTGCATGTATCCATGGTCTTCCTAGTAATATGTTGTATGGTGATTCCATATCCACTACACTTAATGTCACCTGTGTTTCAATTCCTCCTAACGGAATACGTATTTTTATCTCTCCTCTTACTTTTGTTATGGAATTACCAAAACCTTGAATATTGTAAGCCGCGAAAATCATATCTTCGTCTTTATATCCCATCTTTTTGTAAGCGTGATAGAACATGATGTTCACCAGACTCCCTGTATCGATTAAAACTCCATTCACCATCCATGTTTTCACTGTGTTCTCCGATTTCTCTCCTTCCTTATACGTGTTTATTGTGATCACCAGTGGAGATGTGTGATCCAAATTTTCTTTGGATATTTCCCCGCCGTGAATGTTATCTCTTGCTTTTCCCAATCCTTCAAAGGTGATGCCATTTCTCTATCCATAATCTTCTTTCCTTCGAAATCCCGTTTGTGTATTCTTCCTTTGATATTTTCATGAAATTCGCTAATCAGTACTCTGGTGTCTGTGTTGCATGCCATATCTTTTTCATCCAATTTAAGATTTTCCTTTCTCATTTTCCTGATTCAAAAAACTTTAATTGCAGTCTTCTCTCTTTTACAAATGATCGTCCCTGTTTCTAGCGCATATGTAGTAGCAGGAAATCCCACACTACACCCCTTACTCAGTTTTGCTTGACTAATCCATTGAAAGATGTGTGATCAAGAATATTTATTAATTGATTTCATGAAATGTTTACACAATACAATAGAATTACCCTTAGAAATTAAAGCGCTCTTTGAACTTTCTCTCTCCTAATGACTTGCTTCACAATTCAAAAAGATCTCTCTTTTTACAGACTCATTTAGCCCTTTATATAGGGTAATACATAGTGGATGACAGCTAAGCTACCCTTTATTTTCGGGAATGTCTCGCGAAGTGTCGCAGATGCACAAACATTCACTCTCGCGACACTTCTTAACCCTCGCCAGGTCTCACGTCTTCTTTATGTTTTGCCTGTCGTTATTCATTGCGTCGTTTATTTTAGTTCCCTGCGACTCCCTCGCGACACCGTCGTTCATTAATCCCGCGAGCCTTGTACGTTGCGATATTATGATCCTACAGGATTATCGAGGAATACAATAACATCTTTCAATCATTTGCAGGCTATATTTTTAGGGGCATACATAAGTAATAACTCTTCGCGACCTGGTATTGAAGATGTATTTGGGTTAAAATAAAGGGTTGGTGAAAGTTTGAAGCATCTAACAATGAGATGGAAGACAATGTGCAGTGATATGGCTGGTCGTGTGGATGAGAGATATCTCATTCTATCATTCATTAACGCTATGTTCGCAACCAATCTGCTATATATTCAAATTTTTAGAATCAAGAATACAATCACAATGACTGAGTTGCGAGAACTTCAAGAGGAGTGCATTGCTCTAGAGGAAAAGCAAAATGAGATGGAATCATACCCGATTGCGAACACAAGTTCAAAAGTCGCAAATGCAAGCTTGTTACCTAAACTAATAAACATGGGGTGGTGAGCACCACAGGTCAACAAGAAATGATAACGGATGATGGTCAGCGAAAGTTAGTAGCCATGGGGAGTCGTGATCAGGAGGAATTTGAGAGAGAGAGAAACTTCTATAACCGTGGAGGAAATAACAAAATTCAAAGACTTGATCATCCACAAGAAACTTATGGAAGTCAGAGGCAGAGTTATCATAGAGGACAGCGAAGTCACAGGGTAGTCTGGGAAGAAATCAAGATGCCTCCACTGAATGCTAGTGTGGAGAAAATATGGGAAGCTATAATCTTGATGGAAAATATGCACCATGGAACATGGGAAATGAACCGCCTCCAGGTGACAGAAGTCACGAATTTTGTTCTTATCATCATTTCCATGGACACTCAACAAACGATTGCAGAAATATAAAAAGAATCATCCTCAGAATGATAGATCAAGGGAAACTAAATCAATTTCTAAAAAATCAACCTCAGTCTCAACCATTACCACCACCACCAGAAATTCACAGAGCAAACGCAACAAAAGGAGGAGAAACATTTGTAATAGAAGTTGGAACGAAAGCCAAGAATCTGTTTTGCAACTCTATTGTACATTCGTACAGAACCATTGAAGACTTTCATGATAGCGTTCTCAATAGAGTTTTCGCAAGAGATGCTGATAATAGAGAAATAATGAACATCGCGAAGACATCGCCACTAAAGGAATGGAAAAAGCAGATTATTTCTTTTACCGCAGAAGAGGTACTGATAGGTGTGATAAACACCTAATTTCATATCTAGTATTGATGCTTTCATGAAGTTTTCATGTAAATTATGTATCTTATGTGTGAATTTGAGTTTGTTAGGTACTTTGGAGTCTTTTGGAACAAAAGGAGAATAAACACGCGAAAGTTTCATCTAATATTCAAGTGCTATTGGGGACGAACTATTTATCATTATTCGCTTCTATTTCTTGATTCCTGTCTGAAAAGTATGTCGGCTTTAGTGATGCAATTTCTGTCTGAAAAGCACGACAACTTTAGTGATGACTCTCATTTAAGTGAAGAAGTGGGTATGAGAAATAAGAGGCGGTTCTCTGCTGGTGGAAGGCGGAAGAAATCATCCATTTGGTGCGTTAAAGGCAAAACGACCAGTTCACGGGCGAAAGATACGTGGAGCGAGCTAGGAGGCTGCGCAAGGAGGAGGTGAAGATGAACTGTCAGTTTTCCATAACTGACAGTTGAGCAAGAAGCAAGTGGGTTGTCAATCGTCTAGAACCGACGAGCCAAAGTAGTACCCCTTATCTTGTCACTTGGGGTGGCTATATCTAATCCTATTTACGATTAGAAGACCTAAAATTGAGAGAAATCATTTTCTCTCAAATTATTTCGACTCCGTGTTCCGAACTCGAGGCAAAAGGGAGGCGCTGGTATAAGCTGTGGTTTGAAGCGAGGATGAAGACGGAGAACGATGGAGCTAGATGGTGATTTGGGTTGGAATTAGGTTGAATTTGGCTGATAAATTCATATTGATGTGGTAGTTCATAAAGAATTGGAGATGCTTCTGTTAGAACAAGGTTGGATGACGAATTGTTGATAAAATGGGTTTTTGCCGTCGATTTGAGAGAAGACGATGGTGGTGTTGTGGTTCATTTCAAGAATCAAATGGGTCTGGTGGTTTTTCGATCTGTTTGCAATTGGTGAGGTGGCCATGGAAGTGGAGAACCTGGAAGAATCATTCAAGAACAAGAATCTGCTATTAAGAGGTGTCTTGAGTTTTGATTCAATTACAGAAGCTGGTGGAATGAAAAGCTGCAGTTGCAGGTGTGTTGTGATAAAGATATGTGCAGTGTGATATTGCAAGTTGAGAGCTAGTGGTGCATTTGTGCTTGAAGAGTGTTCACAGTGCGGTGCGCGAGCGAGAAAGAAGTGAAGGCATCAACTACTCTCGCCAAGGATATTGCGAGTGGTGAAGATGCGAGATGCAGAATTACAAGGGATCACTGAGAAAGTTACAACAAGAGAGGCAGTGGAGTTGCTATTGTTTAATGTGAAACAAGACATGGAGCTGCGTCATTGCTACAGGATGAAGGAGAGCAGCTGCAAATGTGCAGGCGATGGCTGGAGATTCGAGGCACGAAAATATTGAAGTGATGCGACAATGCTATTGAGCTGAACTACTGGGTATTCCGTGTATGGAGGAAATGAACTGGAACTGTTGGTTGCCAAAGTTGTGACTTAGTTCTGATGTGATCCGTGTGGTAGCCGAACTGGAATGAGTTCCAAGCTTGTGTCACCGCTGCCTGGTCAAAATAAGGATTGAGTGGAGTTCTATGCTTGTATTTCACAGGTGCAGTGCGATCGGAACCGTTCGACGGAGGCGATTGCGAGAGTGGCGAGGAGGAGGCTGTAACCGAACTAGAAGCTACAGTTGGTGCAACACAGACAGCCCTCTTGGCCGTAAGCTGCAGAATCATAGACAACCATCTTGGCCGTGACTGAATTGCACAGACTACATCCATCTTGGCTGTGCTGCTTATGGCCAGTGCACCAGTTTTCCGGCGAATAATTTTTTGGTAATATTTTCACATGGGTTTTTCACACACATGAGTTTGGTGGACTTCTTGGTATTGGACCGTGGGCTTTGAAGACCTAATATGGAAAGTTGGAAGGCTATAAAAAGAAGAAGTTTCTATTCTTTTGGAGGTGATCAATCACGTATTCTTCTTGGAGTTTTGCAGAGAGCCGGAGCTAGGGTTTGCTTTCATTTAATATTTTCATCTTCTTTACTTTATTTCATTTATTGATTTGATAATGAACTCCATATTTATGAGTAACTAAAACTCTCTTTGATTAAGGGCGATTTCGAAGCCCGAAATATGAATCTATATTTGATATGAAATAACTTGTTCTCTTGCATTCATTAATGTTATTGATTGATTTCTACCATGCTAATATTGTCTATGGATTATTTGTTAAGGGTTTAAGTTCGAAATTGAATCATTAATTCCTAATCTATTTGCTAGTTTAGATTTTTTCGACCCGTAATTGTCTAGAGAAGATGAACACAAGTAGCAATATGTGGGTATTGATGATGGGACTTTGTTAAGTACCCATATGTAGAAATCAACACTAATAGGTGATTCATGCTTTTGAGTTCATCACTAGGAGCAACCTTATCTCACAGAACTTAGAACACTTGTTTAAGTCAAACCTAGTAAGCGTACCTCTAGGAAACTTGGCAAGTAGGAACCCGGTAGTCGAGCGCTTCCGTATCCGGTGAGTTAGGAGATAATAACGGAATAGTTGAGCGTACTAATTATTCTAGGGTTGTTAGTAACATGATAATGTGAAGAACATAGCTATCTATCAATTTGGTTTGTATTCCGTGGTCTAGAATGAACCTTTAATCAATTACATCTCTTATTGGAATACATTTTACAATTTTCAGCATTTCTACAACAAAATCATCTTTGCTAAGAGTATTTGCATAACAACTTGAACTTCATACCTCCATTGGGACGATCCTACTTACATTATACTACTTGCTAGTTAAAGAGAAGTAGAGAAATTAATTTTTGCGAGTTCGACACCTCGTCAAAATTGGCGCCGCTGCCGGGGAGGCGTGGCAAGTTTAGTTGTTATTTTTATTCTTAGTTGTTATTTTTGCTTTGGTTACGATTTCAGTTTACTTATTCAATCTCTTAGAATCTGATTTTCAGGTACTATTTCTTTGGTGAATGCGTGGAGAGGGCAGACCAAGTCCAATTGATATACGTCTTCGTTCAGGCACTTTACTTAAGGATTTCATTCGAGCAGTCAACACTCCACTTCCTCAAAGTTCTACACCAAGTGAATTCTCGGACTCGGACGAAGAGGAAGACAACACAATGGGAGGTCGACCACCTGCTCCAAGAACACTCAAGGAGCTCACTTCTCCAAACCTAGATCGACCTTTATGTATTCAGCCGAATGGAACCATTGAGTTAAAACCACAATTGATTAACTTGCTGCCCAAATTCAGAGGTTTAGCGGGAGAAGATCCTAATCGTCACTTGCAACAATTCCATCATGTTGTGACTAGTATGAAGCAAGCAACTGCAGATGCGGATATGGCTATGATGACAGCTTTTCCTTTCTCTCTTTTAGATACTGCAGGAGAGTGGTTCTTTTTCTTACCCGCTGGAAGCATAACCACATGGAATGGGATGAAGAAATTGTTCCTTGAGAAGTATTTTCCAGCATCAAAAGCAGCTGTGATTCGCAAGGAGATTTGTGGTATTAGGCAAGTATCGGGAGAGACTCTCCATGAGTATTGGGAGCGCTACAAGAAGCTTTTATCTAGTTGTCCACACCACCAAATCAGTGATCAACTTGTGATTCAATATTTCTACGAGGAGTTGCTTTCTAATGATAGAAATTTGATCGATGCCGCAAGTGGTGGTGCACTTACCAACAAGACCATTGCGGAAGCTACAAGTTTGTTGGAGAATATGGCTGCGAACACTCAACAATTCTACACTCGAGATGAATCAGCAGTAAGGAAGGTGAATGAAGTTGGAAATTCTTCACACATGGAACAAAGGATGGGCAACATGGAGAGAATGATGAATCAAATAGCTGCAGCTGTCATACCATCATCATATACCGAAGATGTTGAGCAAGCAAGTGCTATGTACCAAAATCAGCAAAGGCCGAGGTACGATCCGTACTCCAACACATACAACCCAGGTTGGCGTGATCATCCGAATTTCAGTTATGCCAACAAGCAAGCTGCTGCAAATCCTACTTTCAATCAACAAGGAGGATATCAATTCATGCAAAGACCACCACAAGAAACTCAAGGCACGAGTATAGATGACAAGTTGAATCTCATTCTCAACACAATGGTGCAAGATAAGCAAAAGTCAGTAATGGATATGAAGGACATCCGAACACAAATGGGTCAATTAGCTAATGCCGTGAGCAAATTCGAAGCACAAGCAGAAGGAAAACTTCCTTCACAACCAATAAATCATAAGGAGAATGCCAATGCTATTGATTTACTAAGTGGGAAGCAAGTAGAGAAACCGGAAACATCACCGGTGTCCCATGAACTGATTTGGAGAAAGAAGAGGGTGAAACTTGACCCCTAAAAGGCTGACCCGGTAACAAATTCTAACTCTAAAACTCATGTTTCTACTTATGTTACTTCTCCGCTTTTCCTAGCAGGTTCATGAAAGTCGAACAAGGAGACATTGTACCAAGAGCTTTTGGAAATCTTTAAGAAGATTGAAGTGAACATTCCACTCATTGAGGCGATAGGCAAGTTCCACGTTGGGCAAAGTTCTTGAAGGAATTGTGCACTAACAAGCACAAATTGACCGGTAACGAGGTAATGAGTGTGGGGGAGAATGCTTCGGCATATCTTCAAAAGAAACTCCCACCTAAGTTGAAAGATCCCGGTAGTTTCACCATACCATGTACTATTGGTAAAATCAGGTTTGAACGTGCTATGTTAGATTTAGGAGCATCCATTAATGTTATGCCTGCCTCCGTTTATGAATCATTGAATCTTGGACCTCTTAAGAATACCGGTATTGTTATACAACTTGCTGATAGGTCTAATTCTTACCCGAAAGGGGTTATTGAAGATGTTTTGGTGCAGGTTAATCAACTCATATTTCCAGCTGATTTCTATGTTCTTAACATGATGGATGAAGATTCACCATCGACTACCCCCTTGTTGTTGGGTAGACCATTCATGAGAACCGCTAGAACAAAGATTGATGTTTTCAAGGGCGCTTTAACTATGGAATTTGATGATGAGATCATAAGTTTCAATATCTTTGAGGCGATGAGATATCCTAGTGACGTGCATTCATGTTTTCTATTGATGTTATTGATTCTCTAGCTCAAAAGATGTTTGAATTAAATGGTGATGATGCGTTAGAAAACACCATAGTGGAAGGTTTAGGTTATGGAAAATACAAAGACATTGAAAGTGAATTGTCTATTTGTGATGAGCTTAAAGAGGTTGTTTTATCTCTTAACTCATTACAAGAAGTTCCACCAAAATATAATGTGTCTTATGTTTCTTTGCCGCTTACTAATGAGAAACTTTTACCGTCGATTGTGCAGGCACCTATTCTTGAGTTGAAACCTCTTAGGATCACCTTAAATACGTGTATTTAGGTGACAAGGAAGAGTTACCGGTGATCACTGCCAACAACCTTACCAAGGTGCAAGAGGAGAAGCTTGTTCGAGTGCTAAGAGAGTACAAGTCTGCCATTGGGTGGACTATTGCCGATATCAAAGGAATCAGTCCTTCCACATGTATGCACCGAATACTTCTTGAGGAGGGGGCAAAACCAACAAGAGAAGCTCAACGCCGCTTGAACCCTCCAATGATGGAAGTAGTCAAGAAGGAAATCCTCGAAGTTGTTGGAAGTCGGGGTGATCTATCCCATATCCGATAGAAAATGGGTGAGCCCGATTCAAGTCGTTCCAAAGAAGTCCGGAATCACGGTGGTGAAAAACGAAGATAATGACTTGGTTCCAACTAGAATCCAGACCGGTTGGAGAGTGTGCATTGATTACGAAAGCTAAACTCTACCACCGAAAGGACCATTTTCCCTACCATTCATTGATCAAATGCTTGAAAGGTTGGCTAGACATGCTTTCTATTGCTTCCTTGATGGGTTTTCGGTTATAACCAGATTGTAATAGCTCCGGAAGATCAAGAAAAGACAGCGTTTACTTGCCCTTTTGGAACTTTTGCGTATAGACGTATGCCATTTGGCTTGTGCAATGCACGACCACTTTTCAACGTTGTATGGTAAGTATATTCTCAGATTATGTGGAAAGCATCATAGAAGTGTTTATGGATGATTTCAGTGTGTATGGTGATTCTTTTGACAAATGCTTAGATAACCTTGCACTTATTCTTAAACGATGCGTAGAAACTAATCTTGTGCTTAATTGGGAAAAATGTCACTTTATGGTCAATCATGGGATTGTGCTAGGTCATGTTGTATCCTCTAAGGGGTTAGAAGTTGACAAGGCTAAGATAGATTTGATTCGGAACTTACAATACCCCACAAATGTGAGGAGGTTCGCTCTTTTCTTGGTCATGCAGGTTTTACGGGAGATTCATCAAGGATTTCTCCAAGATTGCAATGCCCTGTGTAGACTCTTGCAAAAGATGTGGCCTTTGATTGTGACAAGGAATGCAAGGAAGCTTTCGACACCTTGAAAGAGTTGTTGACTACCGCACCAATCATCAAACCACCGGATGGAGCAAGCCATTTGAGTTGATGTGCGATGCAAGTAATTATGCCGTTGGAGCCGTGTTGGGACAGCGAGATGGCAAAGTTCCATATGCCATTTATTATGCTTCTAGAACTCTCAACGGAGCACAAATCAACTACTCCACTACTGAAAAGGAGCTTTTGGCCATAGTGTTTGCACTCGAGAAGTTTAGATCTTATTTAGTGGGTACAAAGGTGGTTGTTTTCTCGACCATGCCTTGCACTTCGATACTTGCTAACAAAGAAGGATGCTAAGCCAAGGCTCATAAGGTGGATTCTTCTTCTTCAAGAGTTCAACATGCAAATCAAGGACAAGAAGGGTAGTGAGAATACCGTAGCGGATCATCTAAGCAGATTGGTTGTGTCCGAAGAAGCGATTCCTTTGCATGATAGCTTCCCGGATGAGCAACTCTTTGCGGTTGGTGGCACAACTCCATGGTACGCTGATATCGTTAACTTCTTGGTGACAGGACAAGTACCTAGTTCCATGTCTACATTCCAAAAACACAAGCTCAAGAAGATTTCCAAGCAATATATATGGGATGAACCTTATTTGTGGAAGCATTGCTTCGATCAAATGATCCAGAGTGCGTATTTGAATCCGAGTTCCAATCAATTCTGAATTTTTGTCACTCATATGCTTGTGGTGGCCATTTCGGAGCCAAGAGGACAGCCCTCAAGGTTCTCGAAAGTGGTTTTTATTGGCCTACATTGTTTAAGGATGCATATCTATGTTGTAAGGCTTGTGATAGGTGTCAAAGGACAGGGAAGGCAACCTTGGTGCTAGAAACCAAATGCCGCAAACACCAATTCTCGCTGTTGAGATTTTTGATGTTTGGGGTATCGATTTTATGGGGCCTTTTGTGAATTCCAATGGGAAATTTTTTATACTTCTTGCTGTAGATTATGTTTCTAAGTGGGTGGAAGCTAAAGCCACCCCTACCAATGATTCTCATATTGTTTGTGAGTTTGTGAAGGAACATATCTTTTCTAGGTTTGGAACACCTCGAGTGGTGATTAGTGATGGAGGTTCGCACTTCAAGAGATCTTTTCACGCTCTTCTAAAGAAGTATAACATTTCTCATAAAGTTGGCACACCGTACCATCCACAAACGAGTGGACAAGCTGAAATTTCCAACCGGGAGATTAAGTCCATCTTAGAGAAGACGGTGAACGTTACAAGGAAGGATTGGAGTTATAGACTCAATGACGCTTTGTGGGCGTATAGGACAGCTTATAAGACACCCATCGGTATGTCTCCTTTTAGGCTTGTCTATGGTAAACCTTGCCATCTTCCCGTCGAACTTGAACACAAAGCTTATTGGGCTATCAAGGTATGTAATATGGAATTAGATGCAGCTGGTGAACATAGGAAACTTTAACACAATGAGTTAGAAGAGATACGAAATGATGCATATGAAAGTTCACGCATTTACAAAGAAAATACCAAGGCTTTCCATGATAAAATGATTTCCCGAAAGAGTTTTGAAGTAGGGCAGAAAGTTCTTTTATTCCATTCTCGTCTTAAATTGTTTCCGGGTAAACTTAGGTCCAGATGGATTGGACCATTTGTTGTTACTAATGTGTTTGCGCATGGTGCAGTTGAAATCATTAGTCCCAAAACAGGGCTGGTTTCCAAGGTCAACGGCCATCGTTTGAAACCATACTATGAGCAGTTTGTGACGGAGAATCAGGATATGATCACATTGAGTGACCCACTCCCTCTGGAGGAGTAATTGGAGCTGAACGTCGGGCTGACGACGTTAAACCAAGCGCTAAGTGGGAGGCAACCCACCGGTTTTGTATCTTTACCTTTATCTCTTTATTTTTTTTCAGCATTTTATCTTTCTTTGTTTTTGCATTTCGTTCTTTGAATTTCCCACCTTGAACTTTCTTTGGACGATTCAATTTTACATTGAGGACAATGTAAAGTTTAAGTGTGGGGAAACATTTATATGTTTGTATAGTTTGTTTTAGTTTGTTTTATGCCTTTAAAAAAAAAAAAAAAAAAAAAAAAAAAGCGAGAAAAATAGAAAAAACCAAGAAAAATTTGTGCTTTTTGAACTATGAAATCTAGAAACTTGTGCCTTTAGGATGACACCATTAGTGGATGGAATCATTTTGATTGCAGGAGTTGAGGAACCCATTAATTATCAAGAACGAACATAGCTCAGGAATCACAAATAACATGATAGTCGTTACCATATCTCGGAATATCACCATATCGCATTATATTTTTATTTTATTTTCCATATTTATCTATTGTTCTCTAAGTGCTTTGGTGGGTCACTAAACATCGACGTGTTATTACTGCTAGGATGAAATAGAGTGATTGAGTTGCTAGAAAAAGAAAAAAAAAGAAAAAGAAAAAAAAGAGACCGACCAATTAGACCAAACGGAATAAAAAGACACTTGGATAGCAGTATGTGTGAACGTAGTCCCTGTCTCCGTTGCCTAAACAAGCGTGGAATGCAGGATCCAAGGCAACTATCACGTACTTGCTGACAAGAAGCATGCGCTTGGATCCAAAAGATCTAATCAAGCCGTCTAAAAAAAAAAAATGTGAAAAAGAAAAGAAAAAGAAAAGAAAAAAATATTATCATTGTTGAATAAAGTCACTCCTGGTTCCCTTGTATATGCCAGTGAGTTGATGTAGAAATAAGTTTGTTGACCACTGGTTCCCTTGTATATGCCAGTGTGTTAACACTAGAATTGACGATAGCTCAATCCAATAGGATGGATAGGTTCATCTTGGCGGTGACCTTGAGACGGATATGGGAAACATCGATCACTTGTGAACATTCGCCAACATCTACATCTATATCCATCTTCTTAATCTTTTCATTGTGATTGTGGTTTGTTAGTTTCCAGTATTGTGGCTTGTTCGACTATCTAATTAGAGCTTTATTTACTTATATATGAACTGAATTTGGTCAAGGTACCTCCTCCCGTAGTCATTTTGGATTCGTTCATTGATTTGTCACAAATAAACGGAGTTGGAAATATAGGTTTTGTAGGCGAGACCTCTTGTAAACCTTCACGAGACTAAAACTCGTCCACTAGGGACACCTAGGGGTTCAAAGGCTTGTTATTTATGATTAAAGTGACCGTAGCCTCGACGAGACGGAGTTGTATGTATCTTTTAGAATTATTTTTGTTTGATTTGCTCGAGGACTAGCAAAGTCTAAGTGTGGGGGAATTTGATAGGTGTGATAAACACCTAATTTCATATCTAGTATTGATGCTTTCTTTGAGAGTTTTCATGTAAATTATGTATCTTATGTGTGAATTTGAGTTTGTTAGGTACTTTGGAGTCTTTTGGAACAAAAGGAGAATAAACACGCGAAAGTTTCATCTAATATTCAAGTGCTATTGGGGATGAACTATTTATCATTATTCGCTTCTATTTCTTGATTCCTGTCTGAAAAGTATGTCGGCTTTAGTGATGCAATTTCTGTCTGAAAAGCACGACAACTTTAGTGATGACTCTCATTTAAGTGAAGAAGTGGGTATGAGAAATAAGAGGCGGTTGCTGCTGGTGGAAGGCGGAAGAAATCATCCATTTGGAGCGTTAAAGGCAAAACGACCAGTTCACGGGCGAAAGATACGTGGAGCAGGCTAGGCTGCGCAAGGAGGAGGTGAAGATGAACTGTCAGTTTTCCATAACTGACAGTTGAGCAAGAAGCAAGTGGGTTGTCAATCGTCTAGAACCGACGAGCCAAAGTAGTACCCCTTATCTTGTCACTTGGGGTGGCTATATCTAATCCTATTTCTGACAGAAGACCTAAAATTCAGAGAAATCATTTTCTCTCAAATTATTTCGGCTCTGTGTTCTGAACTCAGGCAAAAAGGGAGGCGCTGGTATAACTGTGGTTTGAAGCAGGATGAAGACGGAGAACGATGGAGCTAGATGGTGATTTGGGTTGGAATTAGGTTGAATTTGGCTGATAAATTCATATTGATGTGGTAGTTCATAAAGAATTGGAGATGCTTCTGTTAGAACAAGGTTGGATGACGAATTGTTGATAAAATGGGTTTTTGCCGTCGATTTGAGAGAAGACGATGGTGGTGTTGTGGTTCATTTCAAGAATAAAATGGGTCTGGTGGCTTTCGATCTACAGCTGCAATTCAGTGAGGTGGCCATGGAAGTGGAGAACTGGAAGAATCAGTCAAAAACAAGAATCTGCTATTAAGAGGTGTCTTGAGTTTTGATTCAATTACAGAAGCTGGTGGGATGAAAAGGCTGCGATTGCAGCAAGCTGTGATAAAGATATGTGCAGGTGATATTGCAGTTAAGAGCTAGCAGTGGTTTGTGCTTGAAGAGCATGGCAGTGCGGTGCGGCGCGAAAGAAGTGAAGGCATCAACTGCTCTGCCAAGGATATTGCAGGGTGACAGTGCAGATGCAGAATTACAAGGGATCACTGAGAAAGTTACAACAAGAGAGGCAGTGGAGTTGCTATTGTTTAATGTGAAACAAGACATGGAGCTGCGTCATTGCTACAGGATGAAGGAGAGCAATTTGCAAATGTGCAAAGCGATGGCTGGAGATTCGAGGCACGGAAATATTGAAGTGATGCGACAATGCTATTGAGCTGAACTACTGGTATTTCCGTGTATGGAGGAAATGAACTGGAACTGTTGGTTGCCAAAGTTGTGACTTAGTTACAGTCGCAGTCTGTGTGGTAGCTGAACTGGAATGAGTTCCAAGCTTGTACTGCAGCTGGTCATAATAAGGATTGAGTGGAGTTCTATGCTTGTATTTCTGCAGGGTCTGGTGCAGTCGGAACCGTTCGACGGAGGCGATTGCAGAGTGGCAGGAGGAGCTGTTAACTGAACTAGAAGCTACAGTTGGTGCAACACAGACAGCCCTCTTGGCCGTAAGCTGCAGAATCATAGACGACCCATCTTGGCCGTGACTGAATTACCTGACTACATCCATCTTGGTTTGTCCGCTTATGGCCGATGCACCGCCTTTTCCGTGAATAATTTTTGGTAATATTTTCACATGGGTTTTCACACACATGAGTTTGGTGGACTTCTTGGTATTGGACCGTGGGCTTTGAAGACCTAATATGGAAAGTTGGAAGGCTATAAAAGAAGAAGTTTCTATTCTTTTGGAGGTGATCAATCACGTATTCTTCTTGGAGTTTTGCAGAGAGCCGGAGCTAGGGTTTGCTTTCATTTTATATTTTCATCTTCTTTACTTTATTTCATTTATTGATTTGATAATGAACTCCATATTTATGAGTAACTAAAACTCTCTTTGATTAAGGGCGATTTCGAAGCCCGAAATATGAATCTATATTTGATATGAAATAACTTGTTCTCTTGCATTCATTAATGTTATTGATTGATTTCTACCATGCTAATATTGTCTATGGATTATTTGTTAAGGGTTTAAGTTCGAAATTGAATCATTAATTCTTAATCTATTTGCTAGTTTAGATTTTCTTCGACCCGTAATTGTCTAGAGAAGATGAACACAAGTAGCAATATGTGGGTATTGATGATGGGACTTTGTTAAGTACCCATATGTAGAAATCAAGACTAATAGGTGATTCATGCTTTTGAGTTCATCACTAGGAGCAACCTTATCTCACAGAACTTAGAGCACTTGTTTAAGTCAAACCTAGTAAGCGTACCTCTAGGAAACTTGGCAAGTAGGAACCGGTAGTCGAGCGCTTCCGTATCCGGTGAGCTAGGAGATAATAACGGAATAGTTGAGCGTACTAATTATTCTAGGGTTGTTAGTAACATGATAATGTGAAGAACATAGCTATCTATCAATTTTATTTGTATTCCGTGGTCTAGAATGAACCTTTAATCAATTACATCTCTTATTGGAATACATTTTACAATTTTCAGCATTTCTACAACAAAATCATCTTTGCTAAGAGTATTTGCATAACAACTTGAACTTCATACCTCCCTTGGGACGATCCTACTTACATTATACTACTTGCTAGTTAAAGAGAAGTAGAGAAATTAATTTTTGCGAGTTCGACACCTCGTCAGGTACCCGAGGATGGCGAGATGCATGACAACCCATTAGTGGTAAAGTTGGAGATTAACCCAAGACCTAATGGTGATGAAGATGATGAGGCAGAAAATTCATGGGCAATCAATAGAATCTTAATAGATACTGGAAGCTCTGTAAATATCCTTTTTTACCATACTTCCAAGACTATGGGAGGAAAAGACGAAGATCTAATACCTTCAACTTATAAGATCTATGGTTTCAACGGTACTGCCAACAAGCCTAAAAGAGAAGCTCATATGCGAATACCACTGAAAGGATTATCAACTGAAATTTTGTTCTGCATAGTCGATGTGGAATCTCCCTATAACGCATTGATTGGGCGACCTTGGTTACATGAGATTTTGGGTGTAGCATCGACTTATCACCAGTGCATCAAATTTCCTCATCCTACTGGTGTCGGAGTCATAAAAGGAGATTGGGTTGAGGGACAGAAATGCTATGAAGTTGATGTGGAATCTTGCGAGGAAAGAGCTGCTCAGAAGAAGAACTGGAAGCAAAACATCAAAAATGAACAAAGAAGGGAAAGACTAATGGTGGACGCAATAGAGGTGAGAGAAGAAAATACGTTGCGAAACCAATGCCTGAAGAAAGTTGGAAATTGCGATGATTTCGCAAAAGGGAATGCAGTATTAGGAAATTTGAATAATGAAGAAGCAGAGAGCACAATAAGTAAGAGGCGAAAGGAGTGAATAGTTGATTCTAGACTTGCGAAGGTTGTAAAAAAAAAAAAAAAATTTAACTTTTGAGTGATCAAGACAGGTTGAAGATGCAAAGACTGTGATAATCGAAAAAAGAATACGCGAAGCTTTCGCAGGAATTTGAATGATAAAGACAAGCTGAAGATACAAAGACTATGATAATCGAAAAAAAATACGCGAAATTCTCGCAAAAATGATGACAAGAAACAATCTAAAATCAATGAAATATCAGAATGGGACGAACCTTTATGACGTACACCCTAGTTCGCGAACAAAATTTCGCAAGAGGCAAACGTAAGACCTAAAGTGCGTCATATAAGGGGGTATCTCTTTACATGGCTCAGGGAAAAGGTTACACCGCCCCTGGAACCTGAGTCATGGAGATTTGGGGTCAATAAAGCCATCCAGGAGAGATACCTTGGATTTCCAACTATATATATAAGGTTATACCCTGGTAGGACGACCGAGGGTCTCTTCCAAGGAGTCAGCGTATGATCAAGGCGCCGAGGTACACGGTTGAGCCAAGAGTGCCTGGGGCATTTGAAGTGTCTCGGCCATTCTTGGCAAGTCTTGGCATATGTTGCACTCGGCCCGAAGAAAAATCCACTTAGGGTGCAGTCTCGTAACCATAAGCCCTATAGGTAAAAGGGATAAGAGGCTGCGAAAACAACTGGTTGTTGTTAAGACCGTATGGGAGGAGCTAGTCTTGTATGGCCGATGTACTCCTCCTTGAATGGGCAACCGGGGAGATGATAAGGGCGGCACCCTCCATTAGGGAGCTGATAAGTGTCTTAAGACGCAAATGTCATGAGGCTTTATTTTCGCAAGAAAATTTAGGCTTGTCATATTTGTGCGATGATCCTGAAGAGGCAATAATACAAAAGACAAAGATAAGACGAGATCAATGGGTCAGTACATGAAAGTGTAAGGACGTCCTGCGATTTCGTCGCAAGACGACAATGTCATGGGGCTTTATTTTCGCAAGAAAATCTAGGCTTATCATATTGTCGCAATAAAATTATCCTGCAGAGGCAATAATACTAAGAAATGATAAGGCAAAATCAATGGGTCTTTACATGAAAGTGTAAAGACGTCCTGCGATTTTGTCGCAATGACAAGAGGTGGCGCAATAAGACCTTTAACTAGGAAGGAAAAATAAGACCACACAAAAGAAAAAGAAAAAAATGAGATCTTGAAAACAACCAAGAAACATTCTCTCGCGAGAATTCAGTAGTGATTGCAAGTAGACTCGAGGCATGTTATCATCTAAAGGTTATTTGCTTAATCTTTCATTTGAAAACAAATAACAGAGGCAAGTATGGGAATGAATAGATTGAGAATATGTTATTTATTTTCATATGATAGATTTACGCACTCACAATATATTGATTAACTATATTGCAAAAAAGAATTGCTTTTTTAACATGTGCAGAAAGGGACAACAAAAGTAGAATTTGTATTTGGAGATCCAAGAAACTTACAATAAGAGATTATAAAAATGGAAGATTAAAAGGATAAATGTACAGATGTTACAAAAAGAGAAAGAAGAAAATGAAGCTATTTCTTGTGTGATTCTTCTTCTTCATCAGATCCTTCTACTTCATTATCTTCATCAGATTCTTCTTCGCTAGCATCGCTATCAGAGATATCCAAAGAAGGCATGTTCTCGGGAATTTTGTCAAGAAGACAAGGGTATGAAGAATGAGGAATACTGTTGTCATCGCAGACTGTCTTAATAGTTTGATTGCGAAAGAGAACAACATCATTTTTTAAGTTCGCCGCAGTAATTTGTAGTTGCTTCTTCAACTTGGAATACTTGTCATTGCGAAGAGAGAAGTCCTTTGCAAGTTGCTCTTTTTCGGATTCAAGTTCTTCAATTCTTTTCTAAAATCTCTTCTCAGCCTCTGCGAACGTAGAACAATGAATCAGCAACTTAATAACACCTTCATATATAATAAACAATTAAGTAAAGAGGAATGGTCAACAACCTTCTATATCAGAAATCATATCCCTAATCAAGGCTGTATGCTCAACTTGAAGACTAACATTAACACCTAAATTATTTCTGGCGTCATCTAAAACTTTCGCAGCCCAAGCGAACTCATCGTCACTGTTTATGAGAAGAAGGGAACGAATTTGATTCTCTCTTTCGCTAAGAATAGTATTTTGGCGAATGGATTCATCCCGCTCAACTTGAACTTCAAGAAGAGTTTTTGAAATTTTGCTAATGCTTGGGCACCTTGATTAGCAATGCGATCTTTGTCATCTATAAGATCACTAACCTTCTTCCTTAAAGTACTAATTTTCTCTTGGGAACTAAGGTATAGGTGTTTAGGTTGGTTGGCTAAACTTAAACTAGATCTATGATCAGCTTCTAAGTGACGGAATTTGGATTGAAGTTCATTTAGAGAAAGATGTTTGACTCTGTCATTTGAAAAGCTATTTAAAGAATCATTGAGATGGGAAAGAAGAGCATCGTTATCCATAGACTCAGGAAATGTGTGAAGAAGAATGGCTTCTTCAGAAAGGTTATAAACGTCTGCGAAAATGATAAGTCAGATAAAGAAAAATAAATGACAGAACAAAAGCAAGAAAAAAAGAAGAATCTTATACCATAAAGTTGTTGATTAGCATTTTGAAGGCTAGATATCTTATCCTTCTGAGAGGAGGATTCAACTTCCAGTTGTTTGGTCTTTTCGCGAAGTGTAGCAGTTTCATTTTCAAGTTCTTTATCTCTCTTGCGAAGATCAACAACTTCAGCTTCCAATTCTTCATTCTTATGGTGAAGTTGAAGGTTTTTCTTTTCAAGAATGTTGCGCCTTTTCTCGAGATCTGAGGCAACAACAAAGGAAGCTCTCCCAGACTATAAAGGAAAATAAAGAAATCGTCAAGATGAGGTTTATAGTTGAAACCATGCAGAAATAAGGAAATATAGACATACCAAGGCACTAAGTGCGTTGTAGGATCAGAATATCGCAACATCAATATCTCGCGAGATTAGTAAACGACAGCATCGCAAAGGCGTTGCAGAAGAGTAATATAAATGACGCAATGAATGACGACAGTCAAAACACGAGAAAGATGTGAAGATCTAGCGAAGTTTAGGAGTGTCGCGAGATTGTATACTTGTACACTTGCGATATTTCGAAAGTCATTCCCGAAAATAAAGGACAGCTTAGCTGTCATCCATTGTATACTACCCTATATAAAGAGTCGAATAAGCCTGTTGTGGGGAGATCTTTTTTGGGTGTTAGGCAAGTCATTAGGAGAGAGAAAGTTTGAGTGATTGTATTTCCTTTAGCTCTTTTCCATTTTATCTTGTAATATTCAAGGAATTAATCAATAAAAAATCATAGTTATTCATTTTCAAATGGCTTAGTTGTGTGGAATTTAGTGAGGGGTGTAGTGTAGGATTTCCTGCAACTACATATTGGCGCTAGAAACAGGGAGGTTGAAGATAAGAAATTGGATATTGTCACTAAAATTGTTCAAATCAAGAGTATGATGGATAAATTGGAGAAAATCAGAATCAAAGAGAGTGATGGAGAATTGAAATGTAATATGATTACAAAAACAATGGTTAATGAATTTCATGAAAGTATCAAAGGGAGAGTACACAAAAGAGATTTTGAAGGAAAGAAAATTATAATAGCAGAGAAGGTGTTACCCTTGAAAGAGTGGGAAAAACAGAGAATTATATTCACAGCAACAGAGATATCAGGAGAGAATTTAAATCACACATCTCCACTAGTGATTACGATAAGTGCAAGCAAAGAAGAAGGAAAATTAACAAAAACAGTGGAAGAATGGGCAATAAATAGAACTTTGGTGGATACAGGGAGTTCAGTGAATATAATGTTTTATCATGCGTATAAAAAATTGGGGTACAAGGATGAAGAAATGACTTCCGCAACATATCATATCTATTGTTTCGGCAAATCCATAACAAAACCTAAAGGGGAAGTAAAAATACGAATTTTGTTGGGAGAAATTGAAACACATGTGACGTTATGTGTAGTGGATATGGAATCACCATATAACATGCTGTTGGGAAGACCGTGGATACATGCAATAAAAGCTGTAGCGTCAACATTTCATCAATGTGTCAAATTTCCTATACCGAGTGGAATTGGCGAAATCAGAGGTGATACTGATAAAGGAAGGATATATCATCAAATCGAAGTAAAAAATTATGAAGAACAGGTGAAGAGGCGAAAAGATCGCAAGAAGATGGCAAAAGCAGCGAAAAAGGAAGAGGAATTTAGAGCTTACATAATAAAAGCAGAAGAAGGAAAAGGAATATATGGTGAAGAAAATGAACTTGCGAAGGAAGTCAAAGGACCAACGCCCATGGGAGAACCGACAGCTAGTTACACTGCGGCAGAGCCAACAAAGGAAGTGAATATCGGAACTGAAGAAGAACCCAAGATGTTAAAAATTGGGACCAAAATGGAGGCAGATGAGGAAAGAAAGACTATTGATTTGTTGCGAGATTATAAAGACATTTTCGCGTGGGATATGGATGAGATGCCTGGAATAGATCCATTTGTAGCGTGCCATAAATTAGAGATTGATAAAAATGCAAGACCATTCAAGCAAAGAATTAGAAAAATTGCAACAGCATATCATCCTCAAATAGAAGAAGAATTACAGAAGATGCTTGACGCCGGAATTATTAGACAAGCAAAATATCCCGAGTAGATAGCAAATATGGTCGTAGTCCCAAAGAAGAAAAAAGGGATAAGAATTTGCATAGATTTTACCGATCTAAACAAAGATTATCCAAAAGATAGCTTTCCTTTGCCAGATATTCCATGAGATGGTTGAATCAAGAAGCAGAAATGAAAGGATATCCTCTCTTGATGGATACAAGGGATACAATCAAATTCCTCTCGCTGAAGAAGACCAAGAGCATCTTGCCTTTTTCGCTCCAAGAGGATTATCTTGTTACACAAAAATGCCATTTGGCTGCGAAATCTTTGGAGCAACATACCAAAGGATGGTAGAAAAAGTGTTCGAAAAATGGATACATAAAACACTAGAGGTATACGTGGATGACATGTTAATAAAAAGTAAAGAAGCAAAGGATCATGTGCGAGATTTGAAGGAAATTTTTGAACAAATGAGACATTTCAACGTCAAAGTAAATCCAGAAAAATGTACCTTTGGGGTGGCATCTGGAAAAATTTTAGGATACATTGTGTCAAAAGAAGGAATACAAGTTGATCCGGAGAAAGTACAAGCAATTCGCGATATTCCGACACCAGCAACAGTGAAAGATGTGCAAAAGCTAAATGGATTATTAGCTTCGCTAGGAAGATTCATCTCGCGATCATCTGATAAGAGCAAGCATTTTTTCAACATACTTAAAAAGGGAGCGAAATTTAGGTGGACGGATGAGTGTGAAAAGGCGTTACAAGGAATAAAAGAACATCTAATGGATATATCAATCTTACAAAAAGCAGAACCAGGGGAAGAATTATTAATTTACCTTGCGACAACCTCGCATGCACTAAGCGCAGTATTATTGCGAATGGACGCAGGTGTGGAAAAACCAATCTATTACATTAGCAAAACATTCAATGCCGAAGAGAAAAATTATTCAAAAATTGAAAAACTAATTTTGGCATTAGTTTACGCGACATTTAAACTTCGCATCTACTTCTAAGCACACACGGTAAAGGTAATGACAAAAGTACCAATTGAGTCAGTAATGAAAAATTCAAAAAGGTCAGGAAGGGTTGAAAGATGGAATGCTCAAGTAAGTCATTGCAAACTCAAATATGAAGTATTATCCTCACCCAAATCACAAGTTGTTGCAGACTTTTTAGAAGAATTTCCATTGGAAGAGGATGAAGCAGTGGAAGAAATGATGGATATAGAAGAAGAACATGGAAATCCAAGGGATTTATTAACTGAGCCAAACAGATGGGAAATATTGGTAGATGGATCGTCAAATGGAGAAGGTAACGGAATTGGGATCATTGTAATTTCGCCAGAAGGCAATAAAATGGCTTTCTCTTTCAGATTGGAATTTGCATCTACCAACAATGAAACAGAGTATGAAGCTATAGTACATGCTTTGCAATTTGCAATAGAAATGAAGTTGGAGAATGTAAGAGTTACCAGTGATTCTCAGTTAGCTATTCGCCAGATAAAAGAAGAGTATACTACAAATGAAGCATCCTTGAAAAATTACAAAAAGCTTGTTGAAGAATTGTCAGCGAAGATACCAAAAATAAAGTGGAGACACATATCAAGAAAAGACAATAGACTCGCGGATGCTTTTGCTTTTATATCAAGTATGATGTCAGACCCAACTGCGAGATGCATAAAAATACAGACGCTTCCGTCACCCTCAATCAACAAAGAGGAAGAGGAAGAAGCATAAATAATGCTTATAGAAGAGGGAACACAAAGACCCTATTGCGAAGATTGGAGGACAGAACTTCATGCTTATCTAATGAAAGGAGAAACACCAAGAAATAGATTAGAGATGCACAAATTAAAAAGCCGTGCAACAAATTATGAATTAAGAGATGGGGTATTGTACCGAAGATCCTTTAATGGACCCTCGCTTAGATGTTTAACGCGAAATGAAGGAGAAGCAATATTAAAAATGTTACATAGTGGGGATGCTGGCAATCATAGTGGCGGAAGGTCTTTAGCACATAAGGCGAAAATGCAAGGCTATTATTGGCCATATATGCATGAAGATGCGAAACAAGTATCAAGACGTTGCGAAGATTGTCAAAGGCATGGAAAGAAAATACATGCACCAGGAGCACCATTAACCTCTTCAACAAGTGTATGGCCTTTTGGAAAGTGGGGGTTAGATATTGTAGGACCATTTTTACCAGGTACAGGACAGAGGAGATATTTGATTGTCGCTACGGATTATTTCACAAAATGGGCAGAAGTAAAAGCAGTACAACACATTCGCGATAAAGATATTTTTACCTTCATATTCGAAAACATAATATGCAGATTTGGAATTCAGCACAGTTGGTATCGACAATGGGAAAGCTTGATTTGAGGGAAAAAAATATAGAATTGCTTTGCTTAATGCATTTCAAATAAAATATGGGAAATCAACTCCTTTATACCCGCAGAGCCAATGGACAAAGCGGAAGCAACAAATAAAACAATCGCAGATATCTTGAAGAAGAAGTTAGAAGGACATAATAAGGCATGGTGTGAACAAGTGCATAATGCAAGTATGGGCTTACAATACAACAAGGCGAGAAGCTACGGGAATGTCACCATTTTGTCTAACATATGGAGTTGAAGTGTACTTCCCGGAAGTTATTATTCCAACAACAAAGAGAGAAGCTTGGGAGAAAAATCTTAGTGCGGGTAACATTTTGGTTAAATTAGACGAATTAGAGGAAAACAGAGAAAGAGCACTACAGCATATGGAGAATTACCAGCGAAGATTAGCCAGAGAATATAACAAACGTGTCAAGGCACGCGAATTTCAACTAGGTGATATGGTATTGCGAGAAACACCAATATATCAGCGAGAAAGTGGTGGCAAATTGGCGAAAAAGTGGGATGAACCTTATATCATCAAGGAGATAGTTGGAACAGGGGCATATAGATTGATGGATCCTGAGGGCAAAGATGTGGGCCAAATATTGGATAGACCGTGGAATAGATTATATCTCAAGAAATGTTACCCATAGAAGACGGAAGGGAAAGACTAAGTTGCGAAATGTTGAATGGATGAAATGAAATGAATTCATATGAAATATTCCTGTGACAAAGTGATTGCGAAACTGCATAAAATAAAGAAAGAATGTGCGAATATCTTGCAAATGAAATAACAAGAGATAATCAAAAATGAATGATTGAACGAATTGACAGAAATGAAAGAATGAGTGAATGGGACGAACCTTCATGGCATACACCCTAGTTCGCGAATGATATTTCGTAAGAGGCAAATGTAAGACCTAAAGTTCGTCATATAAGGGGGTATCTCTTGACATGGCTCAGGGAAAAGGTTACACCGCCCCTGGAACCTGAGTCATGAAAATTTGGGGTCAATAAAGCCCATCCGGGGGAGATACCTTGGATTTCCAACTATATATATAAGGTTATACCCTGGTTGGACGACCGAGGGTCTCTTCCAAGGAGTCAGTGTATGACCAAGGCGCCGAGGTACACGGTTGAGCCAAGAGTGCCTGGGGCATTTGAAGTGTCTCGGCCATTCTTGGCCAAGTCTTGGCACATGCTACACTCGGCCAGAAGAAAACTTCACTTAGGGTGCAGTCTCGTAACCATAAGCCCTATAGGTATAAGGGATAAGAGGCTGCAAAAACAACTGGTTGTTGTTAAGACCGGATGGGAGGAGCTAGTCTTGTATGGCCGATGTACGCCTCCTTGAAGGGGCAACCAGGGGAGATGATAAGGGAGGCACCCTCCATTAGGGAGGTGATAAGTGTCAAAAGACGCAAATGTCATGAGGCTCTATTTTCGCAAGAAAATTTAGGCTTGTCATATTTGTGCGATGATCCTGAAGATGCAATAATACTAGCGCGAGGGTAAGACGAGATCAATAGGTCTTTACATGAAATTGTAAAGACGTCCTGCGATTTCGTCGCAAGACGGCAATGTCATGGGACTTCAAGTTCGCAAGAATTTTTAGGCCTGTCATATTGTCGCAACAAAAACATCCTGCAGAGGCAATAATACTAAAGAAATGATAAGACAGGATCAATGGGTCATTACATGAAAGTGTAAAGACGTCCTGCGATCTTGTCGCAAGACGGCAATGTCATGGGGCTTTATGTTCGCAAGAATATTTAGGCCTGTCATATTGACGCAAATATAAGGGGTGGCAAAATAAGACCTTTAACTAGGAAGGCAAAATAAGACCACACAAGAACAATGATAATGCAAGATCAATGGGTCATTACATGAAAATGTAAAGACGTCCTGCGATCTTGTGACAATGATGAATTTCAATATAAATAATCAAAAACAAAATAGCAATTATTAAATACCAAAAAATATACTCATTGAAAGAAAGAGTAGTAATAAGCATATGAACACATCAAAAAGATGATTGAAGTACATAAAGAAGTAACAGTACAAGAAGAAAGATTACAAGAGAAAGTTAATTCTCAAATATCAGTTTTTTCACCAGAAGGAGATACTGGGTTTTCTTCAGCAACTTTATCCGTATTTTCGCCAGTTATTATATTTCCACCAGATCCTTCTTCACCCAGATCATCATTGACAGTTTTGCTAGGAGGGATTGTCTCTTCATTTGCGAACTCTTCGCCACTATTGTAGTCATAATCACTGTCAGGAGGATTAGGAACTTCATCATCGCTTACTTCCAGAGGTTCGACGGATACAGGATCAAGAGACTTAGATAGTAAAACATCATTCACAAGAACTTCGACTTTAAGATGAAATTGACGAAGGAGTGCTTTCTGATAATTTCTACTCTCTATATCTTTACAATCAGACATATAATCGAATCTTCTTTCTGCACGATCGCGAGAGCGAGCAAGGGAAGCAACGAGGATTCCATTTTCTTTGCGAATTTTTTAATAGTCAGATTTTAAAGCGGCAATATAGGAATGAAGATTTTTCTCAGAATCTGCAAAAGAAAAGAACATAGAAAATTATTCAGATTTTTGGACTTCGCAAGGAAAATATCACAAGATAATAAATAAATGTATTAAGGTAGTCAAATAATATGACTATCTTCCTTCTGCGAGGTAAGATATTGGATTAAAGCCGAACAACTATTCTCCAAATGATCCATGACATTGTCAAAATTATCTCCAATTAAACCTTTCAATCGAGATCGCAAGCTTTTTTCGTTGGAAACAAGTAAGGCATTTTCTTTCGCAAGGGAAGAGTTGGACTTTTCTAACTTGGAAAATTGATCCTTGAATTGGTTTTCCTTTACACTTAAGATTATTCTACCCTGAATAAGTTTATCCTTCTCGGCAGTAACTTCTTCAAGTTGATTTCTCAGCGAGCAAAGAGATTGTTCTTGTTCTTTACATAATTTTTGACAAACATCGATTTATTGCGAGTAAATCGCCACCTTGTTTAACAGAGTTCGCTTCTCTTGAGAAAGAATTCCATTCTCATATGATAAAGTTTCCAACTCCAAATTAGCTTTAGTCAAAGAGTAAGAGAGGCGAGATAATTCATTACTTAATGAGTCTTGTTTCTGAGCTAAATCAGCATTTTCTTTAGAAAGATTATCTATTTGATCAACAGAATATGTATGAAGATTATCTAATTGGTTATATTGCTCCATCCAAGCATCTCTATCAACTCGAACTTCTTCAACAGTAGATTCCAACTGATATATCTCCATTTTTCGCTTCTGGTTTAAAGCTTGAAGGGCGAACAAGGGCTCTTGGTTCAATAAAAAAAAAATGGACAATACAGAGGTAAGAGTATACCTTTCAATTCTTCATTCTTCTTGCGAAGATTATCATGATCCAGCGAAACATTTTGAAGTTTTTGATTCTCAAGTTGGAGAATATTACACTTTGCAGTCATAGATTGGAGATCATTCTTCAAAATATTAATTTCTTGCTCCAAAGATGTTTGCGAAATTCTATCAGGGCCAAGGTGTTTGCTCAAAATCTCGCAGACATCAGATTTGATAGGATCGACAGAAGTCTTCTTGGCATCGTTCACGATATCCGATAGAACTTTGAAGGCCACATCTATTCCTTCTAAATTTTCTTTAGTAAGGGGGATTTGCTCAGATAAGGAAGTAATGGTGATAGAAGAAGGAAGAGATGAGTCATCTTTTGTTAAAGGAATATCATGAGAAGAGGAAATCTCATGAAGATTAATGACTGGAGAAATGGTAGAGGCATTGACAATGGAAGAAGAAATAGGCTCATTCGCAATGGGACTGTTATGAGGGATTTGATCTATGAGAAATTTAGGCATAGGAGTGTTATCTTCAACAGTATTTTCGCAGGAAGAAACAGTAGGATTATCTTGCGAAGATTTCGCAGAAGGAGTTGTAAGTTTAAATATAGGAAAGGAAACAACAGGTGCAACAGGTTTAGAACGGCGAGGCTTCTTGGGGGACCTATCAACATTTTTATCATCCTGCGAATTACAAGTTAAATAAGAAACAGAGGCAACAATATTGTTATTAAAAGAGTAAATGTTTCTTAAATACCTTGCTATTCGCAGGCTTTCTTTTAGTGACAGTGGATTTCGGTTGCGAGCCCATAGAGATATTAGGGTTCACAATGGTGAACTTGGTGTTAGATTTGTTCTTGCTAAAACAAAAACAGCAGGGGAATCATTAAAAGAAGAACAATATCAAAACAAAACAACTTCAATAAGAGAGATCAATCACTAAATGATCAAATTCAGCAAAATTAACAAACCTTGATGGCTCCATATAAATAGTAGCAGAAAAAGAAAGATGAGAACAGTAACAGAAGAATAGTAGCAGAAAAATGATGAAGAGGACGATGAAGAAAAACAGCAGAAGAAAGTTGCAGACGATGAAGAAGACGAAGTAAAAGTAAAGAAATAGTTTCACAAGGAATTCTACTTTAAATAGACAAGAAAAGAGTAACAGGATAACATTAAATGTGCTTAGGTAAAAGGGAAAATTTTAGATACGTGTAAACAGTCATTCCTAAATCCACGGAATCTTGTCGGCAAAAAATTGATAGAAAACAAACGATTGCGGCATTTCAAAATACTGGTTCTCATGACATTCTCTTCTTCGCAGAGAAGACATGAGAAGAGGCAAGATGTAGGATCAGAATATCGCAACATCAATATCTCGCGAGATTAGTAAACGACAAACATCGCGAAGGCGTCATGAGAAGAGTAATATAAATGACGCAATGAATGACGACAGCCAAAACACGAGAAAGATGTGAAGATCTAGCGAAGTTTAGGAGTGTCGCGAGATTGTATACTTGTGCACTTGCGATATTTCGGAAGTCATTCCCGAAAATAAAGGACAGCTTAGCTGTCATCCATTGTATACTACCCTATATAAAGAGTCGAATAAGCCTGTTGTGGGGAGATCATTTTTGGGTGTTAGGAAAGTCATTAGGAGAGACAAAGTTTGAGTGATTGTACTTCCTTTAGCTCTTTTCCATTTTATCTTGTAATATTCAAGGAATTAATCAATAAAAAATCATAGTTATTCATTTTCAAATGGCTTAGTTGTGTGGAATTTAGTGAGGGGTGTAGTGTAGGATTTCCTGCAACTACATGTGTTTAGGAAACTGGGAGTCACTTCTCTGGAAACTCCACGAAAAGAATCATCATCCTCTAGTAAGGGGGCATCGCAGATATTTGCGAGAGCTTCGCATGTGGCAGAAAAATGATCATCTCCCATTCCTTGCATAGAGTCAGAGAAGATACTAGATAGTTGCGCCATAGAAGATTCAATTGGATGATTCTCCTTCGCAAAAGAGGTGTCAATATCATCATTATCTTCATCAGAGTTCTCGCTGGATTGAGGACTGGAGCGAGAAGAAGAATGGATCTTCCGTTTTTTAGAAGGTGGAGCAGCAGATTTATTCTTGCGAAGAGGAATTTTACTCTTGCCTTTAGCTTTCGAAACTTCAGAAATATCCTCTTCTTCAACAACTTCAACGCCAACCTTCGCACACGAATGAAGATAAGAAACAGAGGCAACAATATTGTTAAAAATAATGAAGAAAAGTATTTCTTACTTCATCCGTGATCGATTGGAGAATTGCCAGAGTACTCGCCTTAGGATTTCTCTCGTAACTTTTTCTCAATTTAACAATCTGAAAATTTCGCAAGATTAGTAGATGTAAAAAGAAGTAATTATTACAAACTGAGCGAAATTCGGGAAGCACACCTCTTTAGCTTTCTCAGGCCAGTTAAATACCCAAGGTTGATAGTTGGCGAGGTTCGCATGGAGTACATTCGAACCTGAAATATAAGGTCCATTCAAAAATAGTGGAAAGACACACCATTTTTCGTCTTTAGAATGGCGAGGAACATTGTTCTTGCCAGAATGCCAATCGATATCCTGCATAAGTACTTTGTCGTCGGGGATATTTTTTCTTCTTTTCAAACGTGCACCCCAAATGAGTTCTTCATGTTTATTACTTCATAATTCTCAAAGAAACTCTCTCTGAATACTTCTCGTGAATATCTCTAAATCTACAAATTTAGGATCTCTGACTGTATTAGAATAGAGAGAGCCCTTACCAGCGCCACGGTTGGCGAACTCAAGCATTAAGCGGATACAATCCCCACTTAATTGGTAAACAGCTCGCGAGAATTTCTCATGAGCAAGAATTTCATAAAACAAAGGAAGTTCAGGGTTGTAGAGAGGAATGGGAAGGCCGGAGAGAATCTGACCTAGCGATATTATGATCTTTTGATTATCACAACAATGATCAGTAAATAATTTGGCGGAGAGAATAGATGAAGATTCTTGATGGGGAATAGTGGATAATGTGAAACCTTTCTCTTGTAAATCCTTTTGAGCCTCTCCCAAGAGAACTTATATCTACGACCAGGTGGAGCCATTTTCAGAGTATGGGAATGATTAAGGAGTTGAATATCAAAGGAAAAAAGAAAATTTACAGTAGCAGAAGCGGAAGTTACGGAGGAGAATTGAAGAAAAATTGCAGAGAGAAAGTAAAAAGAAGAAGAGGAGGATGAGAAAACTATATATAGAGAAGAATTATTGAGAAGATAAATGCATTTAATGCGAGAAGAGACGTGAATGGTTGAGAAGTAACGGTTGAAAGGGACGTGTCAAAAAATGGGTGGAAGAAGAGACACGTATTATAGATTTTGTGTAAAAGTATGAAGTCAAATCGCTAAACAGATAAGGATGAACAATTGCGGCAGTTTGAAAATAATAATTCTCATGACATTCTCTCTGTAGTTGCAGGAAATCCTACACTACACCCCTCACAATAATCCGCACAACTAAGACATTTTAAGATGAAAAACAATGATTTTATTGATTAATTCTTTTAATATTTTCAAGATAAGATAAGAAAGAGCTAAAGAAGTTACAATCACCACACACTTTCTCTCTCCTAATGACTTGTCTAACACTCCGAAAAAGATCTCCCCCCACAACTGGTTCACTCGACTCTTTATATAGGGTAGTATACAATGGATGACAGCTAAGTTGTCCTTTATTTTCGGGAATGACTTGCGAAATATCGCAAGTGTACAAGTATTCATTCTCGCAGCTCTCCTAAACTTCGCTAGGTCTTCACACCTTTCTCGTGTTTTGGCTGTCGTCATTCATTGCGTCATTGATATTACTCTTTTGCGACGCCCTCGCAACGCCATTGTTTATGATCCTTGAAGTATTGATGTCACGATATTCTGATCCTACATCTTGCCTCTTCTCATGTCTTCTCTGCGAAGGAGAGAATGTCATGAGAACCAATATTTTGAAATGCCGCGACTGCTCATCTTTATCCGTTACAATCCCGTACTTTTATATGGAATTTATTATACATGTTTTTTCTTCCACTCTTTTCTTGACACGTCTCTTTCAACCATTTTTTCTTGACCACTCACGTCCCCTCTCGCATTAAATGCATTTGTCTTATCGAGAATTCTTCTCCCTATAAATAGTTTTCTCACCCTCCTCTTCTTCTTTTTTTTTTACTTTTTCTCTGCAACTTTTCTTCAACTTTCTTCTTCCGCAATTTGCGCTTCTGCACTTCTGCTACTGTAAATCTTCCTTTTCTTCTTTCTCTTGATCTTTGATTCTCTAATCATTCCCATACTCTAAAAATGGCTCCATCTGGTCATAAGTATGAAACCCTTTTCGATGAAATTCAAAAAAAATTACAAAAGAAAGGTTTCACCTTGTCTACTATTCCCAATCAAGAATCTTCATCTATTCTTTCTGCAAAATTGTTTACTGATCATCAGTGTGATGGTCAGAAAATCATAATCTCGCTAGGTCAAATCCTCGCAGGTCTTCCCATTCCCCTATACGATCCCGAATTGCCTTTGTTCTATGAGATCCTTGCTCATGAGAAGTTCTCGCGAGCTATTTATCAATTAAGTGGTGATTGCATCCGTCTAATGCTTGAATTTGCCAATCGCGGCGCTGGTAAGGGATCTCTATATCCTGATAATGTTAAAGATCCTAACTTCGCAAGTTTAGAGATAGTCGCTGCAAAATACACTGTAGAAAACTTCTTTGAAAATTATGAAGTGATAAACATGAAAAATGATAAATCTCATGGGGTGCCCGATTTAAAAGAAAAGAGAACGTTTCCGACGATAAGATACTCATGCTAGATATTGACTGGCATTCTGGCAAGAACAACGTTCCTCGATATTCTAAGGATGAGAGGTGGTCTGTCTTTCCACTATTTTTGAGTGGACCTTACATTTTCGGGTTCTAATATACTCCCCTGCGAATCTCGCAAATTATCGACCTTGGGTATTCAATTGGCCCGAAAAGGCAAAAGAGGTATACTTCTAATTTTTACTTATTTTACTATCTTCACTCCCTCTTATATCTAATCTTGCAAATTTTTCAGATCATCAAATTAAGAAAGAGTTACAAAAGAAATCCAAGAGCGAGTACTCTGGCGATACTTCGTTCGATCACGGATGAAGTAAGAAATATTTTCCCTTATTATTTTTAACAATATTGTTGCCTCTGTTTCTTATCTTCATTCGTGTGTGAAGGTTGGCGTTGAAGAAATTGACATTTCTGAAGCTGCGAAGGCTAAAGGCAAGAATAAAATCACTCTTCGCAAGGATAAATCTTCTGCTCCATCTTCTAAAAAACGGAAAATCCATTCCACTTCTCACTCTAATTCCCAAACCAGCGAAAATTCTGATGAAGATGAAAATGAAATTGATACTTCTTTTGCAAAGGAGAATCATTCGGTCGAATCTGCTATGGCGCAATTGTCTAGCGTTTTCCGATTCTATGCAAGGATTGGGAGATGATCGTTTTTACGCTACTTGCGATACTCTCGCAAAAAATCTGATGCCCCATGTTAGCGGATAATGATTCTTTTCGTGGAGTTTCTCGGACAATTACTCCCAGTTTCTTAAATGCACTTAGTGCCTTGGTATGTTCATATTTCTTTATTTCTTTGTGATTTCGATTATAAACCTTATCTTAACAATTTCTTTACTTTCCTTTATAGTCTGGGAGAGCTTCTTTTGTTGTTGCCTCAGACCTTGAGAAAAGACGCAACAATCTTGAAAAGAAAAATCTTCAACTTAAGGAGAAGAACAAAGAACTAGAAATTGAAGTTGCGACATCTCGCAAGAAGGATGAAAAAATTCAACAGTTGGAAGTTGAGTCTTCTACCCAGAAGGACAAAATATCTACTCTTCAAAGTTTTAATCAGCAACTTTATGGTATAACACTCTTCTCTTTTCTTCATTTCTACTTTGTCATTTATTTCTCTTTGTCTGACTTATCATTTTCGCAGACATTTATAATCTTTCTGACGAAGCCATCCTTCTCCACTCATTCCCTGAACCTATGGATGATGATGCTCTTCTCGCTCATCTCAATGAATCTTTAAGTAGTTCTTCAAACAAGATTAATTCTCTCTCATTAAATGAACTTCAAACCAAATTTCATCTCTTAAAAATTGAACATAGATCTAGTTTAGGTTTAGCCAACCGATTTAAACGTTTATATCTTAGCTCCCAGGAAAATAATAATATTCTAAGGAAGAAAATTAGCAACCTTATAGATGATAAGGATCGCATTGCTAATCAAGGTGCACAAGCATTAGCGAAGTTCCAAAAAACCCTTCTTGAAGTCCAAATTGAACGAGATGAATCTCTTCGCCAAAATGCCATACTTAATGAGCGAGAAAATCAAATTCGTTCACTCCTTGTCATAAATAATGATGATGAATTCGCTTGGGCTGCGAAAGTTCTAGATTATGCCAGAAATAGCTTAGGTGTTAATGTCAGTCTTCATGCTGATCATACTGCCTTGGTTAAAGATATGATTTCTGACAGAGAAGGTTGTTAACTGTTCTTCTTTATTTTACCATTTCTTTTTTATGAAATTGCTATTAAATTCCGACTCATTATCATTTATTCGCGAGAAGTGAGAAGAGATATCAAACAAGGATTGAAGAACTTGAATCTGAAAAAGAACAACTTGCAAAGGACCTTTCTCTTCGCAACGACAAGTATTCCATGTTGAAGAAGCAATTACAAGCTACTGTAGCGAATTTCAACAATAATGCTGTTCGTTTTCGCAATCAAACTATTAAGACAGTTTGCGATGACCACAATATTCCTCATTCTTCATATCCTTGTCTTCTTGATGAAATTCCTGAAGATATACCTTCCTTTAATGTTTCTGATAGTGAAGCTAGCGAAGAGGAAGAATCTGATGACAAAGAAGAATGAACTGAGAGATAGCTCCATTTCCCTTTTTCTCTTCTTGTGATATATGTACATTTATCCTTTTAACCTTCCATCTTTGTAATTTTTCACTGTAAATCTATCACATGGAAATAAATAACAAATTTTTAGTATAATCATTCCCATACTTGCCTCTGTTATTTATTTGCATATGAGAGATTGGATCGATAACCTTTAAGTAATATTACTTCTTAATTTCGCAACTGCAGTTGCTAACCTTTCACAAATATAACCATATTCGCAAGCTTATTTGCATACTCGACTTCTTGTGTTATGTTATCTTTGTTTATGTTGAAATTCATCATTGCGATAAGATCGCAGGACGTCTTTACATTTTCATGTAATGACCCATTGATCTTGCCTTAACATTGTTTTTGTGTGGTCTTATTTTGCCTTCCTAGTTAAAGGTCTTATTTTGCCACCCCTCATTTTGCGTCAATATGACAGGTCTAAATATTCTTACGAACATAAAGTCCCATGACATTGCCGTCTTGCGACAAAATCGCAGGACGTCATTACACTTTCATGTAACGACCCATTGATCTTGTCTTATCATTTCTTTAGTATTTTTGCCTCTGCAGGATGTTTTTGTTGCGACAATATGACAGGCCTAAATTTTCTTGCGAACTTGAAGCCCCATGACATTGCCGTCTTGCGACGAAATCGCAGGACGTCTTTACACTTACGTATAAAGACCCATTGATCTCGTCTTACCCTCGCGTTAGTATTATTGCCTCTTCAGGATCATTGCACAAATATGACAAGCCTAAATTTTCTTGCGAAAATAAAGCCTCATGAAATTTGCGTCTTTTGACACTTATCAGCTCCCTAATGGAGGGTGCCGCCCTTATCATCTCTGGTTGCCCCTTCAAGGAGGCGTACATCGGCCATACAAGACTAGCTCCTCCCATCCGGTCTTAACAACAACCGAGTTATTTTCGCAGCCTCTTATCCCTTATACCTATAGGGTTTATGGTTACGAGACTCGCACCCTAAGTGGAGTTTTCTTCGGGCCAAGTGCGGCATGTGCCAAGACTTGCCAAGAATGGCCGAGACACTTCAAATGCCCAGGCACTCTTGGCTCAACCGTGTACCTCGGCGCCTTGGTCATACACCCGATTCCTTGGAAGAGACCCTCGGTCGTCCAACCAGGGTATAACCTTATATATATAGTTGGAAATCCAAGGTATCTCCCCCAGGATAGGCTTTCATGGGCCCCAAATCTTCATGACTCGGGTTCCGGGCGGTGTAACCTTTTCCCCGAGCCATGTTCAAGAGATACCCCTTATATGACGCACTTTAGGTCTTACATTTGCCTCTTACGAAATATCATTCGCGAACTAGGGTGTACGCCATAAAGGTTCGTCCCATTCACTCACTCATTCATTTCTGTCAATTCTTGTAATCATTCATTGCTTTTTGATTATTTCTTCTCATCTTCTTTGCGAAATTATCACATAATCTTGCTTCATTTTCTGAGATCTCGCTGTAATTATTTAACCGAACTTTCATCACATTCATATATCGCGATTTTTTCGCGCACTCCTTCTTCGATCATCATGACACACACATTTTTTTTTTTTATAAGACCCTGAAATCAATTATTTATTTCTTACACCTCTTACTCCTGTTGCCCTCTGTTTCCTCATTCACATTTCCAGATACTTCCATCCCTTTTGCGAGACCATCGCAATTTTCAATTGTCTTCAAGCACTGATTTCGCAACATATCTTCATCTCTCACTTCTACTGTGTCCACCATCATTCTTTCTCTTCTTTGTTCTTCTTTGACATTCCTTTTCCAATTCTTCTGTTGAACAGCCCTTTCCTCGCAAGACTCCACATCGACTTCATAGCATTTTTGTCCCTCAGCCCAATCTCCATTTATAACTCCAACACCACTGGGATGTGGAAATTTGATGCACTGATGGTAAGTTGATGCCACACCCAAGATCTCATGTAACTGTGTGGTCGCCCAATTAATGCATTATAAGGGATTCCACATCGACTATGCAAAACAAGATTTCAGTTGATAATCCATTCAATGGTATTCGCATGCGAGCTTCTCCTTTAGGTTTATTAGCAGTACCGTTAAAACCATAGATCTTATACGTTGAAGGTATCAAATCTTCATCTTTGCCCCCCATAGTCTTGTAGGTGTGATAAAAAGGATGTTTACAGAGCTTCCAGTATCAATTAAGATTCGATTTATTGCCCATGAATTTTCTGCACCATCATTTTCATCATCAACAGGTTTTGGATTAATTTCTAATCTTACCACTAATGGACTGTCATGCAATTCGCCACCTTCAGGAACTTCTTCTGCGGTAAAAGAAATAATCTGCGCTTGTCATTCCTTTAGTGGCGATGACTTCGCGATATTCATTACTTCTCTATTGTCAACATCTCTTGTAAAAACCTTACTGAGAATACTATCATGAAAATCTTCAATTGTTTTGTATGAATGTACGATAGAGTTGCAGAACAAGTTTTTGGCCTTTGTTCAACTTCTACTACAAATGTTTCTTTTCCTTTTGTCGTATTTACTCTGCGATTTTCTGGAGGTGTTGGTAATGGTTGAGACTTCTCTTCATATTTTAAGAATTGGTTTAGCTTCCCTTGATCTATCATTCTGAGGATGATTCTTTTTATATTCCTGCAATCATTCGTTTGGTGTCCATGAAAGTGGTGGTAGGAACAGAATTCATGACTTCTATCACCTGGAGGTGGTTCATTCCCCATGTTCCATGGTGCAGGTATGTTTTCCATCAGCATTATAGCCTCCCATATTTTCTCCACACTAGCGTTTAGCGGTGGCATTTTGATTTCTTCCCATACGACTCTATGACTTCGCTGTCCTCTATGATAATTCCCGCCTCCGGCCTCCATAAGTCTCTTGCGAATTATGCCTTTGACCTCCATAGGTTTCTTGCGGTTGATCAAGCCTTTGAATTTTATTATTTCCGCCACGGTTGTAGAAATTTCTTTCTCTTTCAAATTCTTCTTGATCGCGACTTCCCATAGCTACCAACTTTTGTTGACCATCATCTGGTATCCTCACTCCTTGTTGACCTTGCGAGGTACTCGCCACAGTGTTTATCAATTTGGGTAACAAACTTGCATTCGCAGCTCCTGAACTTGTATTCGCAACAGGGTATGATTCCATCTCATTTTGTTTTTCCTCTAGAGAAATATACTCCTCCTGAAGCTCTCGCAACTCAGTCATTGTGATTGTATTTTTGACTCTAAAAATTTGAATATATAGCAGATTTGTCGCAAACATAGCATTAATGAATGATAAGATGAGATATCTTTCTTCCACTCGGCTTGACAATTTCGCTACACATTGTCTTCCATCTTACAGTTAGATGTTTCAAACTTTCACCAACCCTTTGTTTTAACCCAAATACATCTTCAATACCTGGTCGCGAGGAATTATTACTTATATATGCCCCCAAAAATATAGCCTTCAAGTGATTAAAAGATGTTATTGTATTCCTCGGTAGCCCTTCAAACCATTTCAAAGCTTCTCCTGTCAGACTTGATGCAAAATATTTGCATAATATAGCATCATTATTCTCCCATTGTAGCATACATCTCATATAAGCTTTGATATGCTGTATCGCACAAGTTGTTCCATCGAAAATGCTGGTTAATGTCGGTAAATTGCACTTCGGTGGTATTCCTCTTAATTGTATCTCTTGTGTGAACGGAGTTTTCGCATCTTCTTCTATTGCTTCATCTAATTGTCTCTTTCCTCCTCCCCTTTTATTGTTCATCATTCCTCTCAATTCTGCCAATTCTCTCAAAATTTGTTCATTTACATCAGAATTTGAATCCATTGGTCTTTTTAGTTCCGCTTCTCTTCGCCTGCGTTCATGTCTACTTTGACTTTCTTGTTCATCATTCTCTTCTCGTATTTCTCTGCGATCTTCCCCTTCATTTCTTTCGCGAATTCGCAAACCATTATATCTATCAATTTCTATTCTTTGGTGCCTATCAGCTCTCCTTGGTGCTCTTTCATATTCTTCATTAATATTATCATTGTTGTGATTTTGTTCTCGCCTTCTTTCTCGATTATCATGATTATTCTGGCGAATTGCCTCTTCTAACTCCTGTTCTTCCATTTCTGCCCTCAATCTTTCTCTCTCGCGAGCTAGACGTGCTTGTTCGGCATAGCGTCTTTCAATTTCATCTTCAATTTCTTTTTGCTTCCTCCGTGCTTCTCTCCCATGCAATATTCTTCTTCCTTCTTCTTGATTTTCTTCATCCATTGGTTGATTCTGCTCCTGATGTTGCCTATTTCCTTGGTTTCCACCATTCTGTTCATTTTGAAGAGTCTCGGGACGTGGGATATAACGATTTTCCATAATTTCTCTTCTCTCGCAATGTTCTGTGCTTCGATTTTGCGCTTCTTCTCGGTTTTCCTCATCAGCATTTTCTGTAGGTAAAATTCTCCTTCTTTCCTCTCTAACTGATCTTGAGCTTGACCTTGTAGTGCTTCTCGATCTTCTGTTTTGTAACCTCATGTTTTCCATCCTCATCTCATGATTCTGTCTTGTCAAGTTTGCACGTTCCTCTGCCTCTAATAGTCTCTCTTCATGTATTGTTTGCCTCAATGCCTCTAATGCTGCGATCTCTTCATTTCCACGAATTATTTCTCCATTCCTTTCTCGATCTCTCCCCTCTTGTCCATTGTTTACCAATTGTTGTTCTTCTTCCCCTTCGTCCACAGAGTCTGATCTCCAAGTGTGCAAGCTTACTCTATCATAATCCACAATTCTATCCGTTACTGGTTGAATTAGTGATTGAATTTGATTTTCTTCACCATTTCCTATGTTTCTTCTTGAGGATTCTCCCATTTCATTTCTCTCTTCTCCGGCTAGTCTCCTACTTCTCCTCACAGTTGTTGGTTGCTCAGATGCATTTCTCCTTCTAGCCATTTCTTGATTTTGGTAAACTGTTGAAAATTATATGAAATTTCTTCCCTACTACTCCAAATTCCTTCAAATCACGATGTTGATCCTTACTCTCTCCCTGTTTCTAGCGCCATTATGTAGTTGCAGGAAATCCTACACTACACCCCTCACAATAATCCGCACAACTAAGGCATTTTAAGATGAACAACAATGATTTTATTGATTAATTCTTTTAATATTTTCAAGATAAGATAAGAAAGAGGTAAAGAAATTACAATCACCACACACTTTCTCTCTCCTAATGACTTGTGTAACACTCCGAAAAAGATCTCCCCCCACAACTGGTTCACTCGACTCTTTATATAGGGTAGTATACAATGGATGACAGCTAAGCTATCCTTTATTTTCGGGAATGACTTGCGAAATATCGCAAGTGTACAAGTATTCATTCTCGCAGCTCTCCTAAACTTCGCTAGGTCTTCACACCTTTCTCGTGTTTTGGATGTCGTCATTCATTGCGTCATTGATATTACTCTTTTGCGACGCCCTCGCAACGTCATTGTTTATTAATCCCGCGAAGTATTGATGTCGCGATATTCTGATCCTACACTCTCCTTCGCATAGAAGACATGAGAAGAGGCAAGATGTAGGATCAGAATATCGCAACACCAACACCACTGCGAAATCCATAATGTTACATAGCGAAGGCGTCGCAGACGAGTAAAATAAGTGACGCAATGAATGATGATAGCCAGAACACGAGAAAGGTGTGAAGACCTAGCGAGAACTAGGAGTGTCGCGAGATTATGCATTTGTACACTTGCGACACTTCGCAAGTCATTCCCAAAAATAAAGGACAGCTTAGCTGTCATCCATTATGTAATACCCTATATAAAGAGTCGAACAGGCCTATTGAGGGAGAGATCTTTTTCGAGTGTTAAGCAAGTCATTAAGAGAGAGAAAGTCTATAGTGATTGTAATTTCTTTAGATCCTTTCCATTTTATCTTGTAAACATTCAAGAAATTAATAAACAAAATTATAATTGTTCATCTTCAATGGTTTGATTGTGTGGATTCTTGTGAGGGGTGTAGTGTAGGATTTCCTGCAACTACAATGGCTTTGGTAGATAATAATCATTTTATTGGTCTAAAAATCAACAAGGAATGTCCATTACCTCCTCTTTGTAGGTTTAGTTTTTGGAAAAAGTTCATTGGAATGCTTTAGATGAGTCTAGGGAATGCCCCATAGATTTAACTAAAGGAGGTTCAATAGATTTGAATAAGTCTAGGGAATGCCCCATAGATTTGAATAAAGGAGGTTCAATAGATTTGAATGAACTCCCTCCCATAGATTTAAGTGATGAGTGATTATGATTAGGGAATAAGGAATCTTTTTGGAGTACGTTTTTAATCGCATTCTTGTTTTGTGTAATGTACTTTGGAGTACTACAAATGAATGAAATGGATGTGGTTTTTTGGTGTATACTCCTTTGGTCAGCATTGTATTTGTTACACGACCCTACCGACTCCTCCGGGGTCGGCATGTTATAAATTCGCCAGGCTGCCGGCGACACTGCACGACAGCAAAGGAAAAAAGGCCTGGGACGGTCGGAAAGGTTGTTTCCCTCCTACAGTGCCGACCGTCCCAGGGTCGGCATGGTCTTAGTTTCGTCAGGTTGCCGGCTTTTCTGTGGTCGGCATGGTTTATGAGGATAACCATGCCGATCAGAACAGAAAAAAAAAAAGTTGTTCATGGATGTTCTCATACATTATAGTCGGCAGGGTGGATTAGGAGAACCCTGCCGACTATACATCCACCGGCATGGTTTATGAGGATAATCATGCCGATCAGAACAGAAAAAAAAAACTTGTTCCTGGATGTTCTCATACATTATAGTCGGCAGGGTGTATTAGGAGAACCCTGCCGACTATACATTTACCGGCATGGTTTGTAAACTCTTAAGTGCCGACTGTTAAGCAGATGACACGCTTTTAATTTAGTACAATGCCGACTATACATCGAATACAAATCTTAAAAACTTAATTAGAGCATACTAACTTTAATTAAAGCTGTTGATGGTGGATTTTCAACAAAGGGAAAAACCGTAAAATCATGAGGCATGTTTCGACACGGCTTTCAGGCATGCAACGATTCATATTTTACGAACCCATGGTGAATATGTTTTTGAAAAGCCCCACTAGCTGAGCGATTCGATCCCTAGCATTTCATCATGCCCTCTATGCAGAATAACATAATTGGGCGGTTCTCCGTAGATTGAGAGCTTAAACGCCTTCAGGACGTCGGTGACACTCACTGTTCCCTGACTGCAGGAGAGAGACCCCCCCTCCACATAGAAGAATAGTTGGGCGGCGGACGCCTTCAGGACGTCGGTGACACTTACCGTTCCCTGATTATGTGGAGAGACCGTGTATAGATGCAGGCGGTTCTCCGTAGATTGAGAGCACTAACGCCTTCAGGTCGTAAACAGCACCGTGACTCCCTGACTATGCACCATTCAGAATACATGTGACGCTTTAAATGTCTAATATCTTTTCTGTAATAGATTAATTCTGCCGCGACATTCACCACTGAATTCCCAGAATAATCTATTATTGCTCCTATTACATGGTCGAATCCACGACCTGATCCCATGGAATGGAAATAACAATTGATCCTATTCCATGGTCAAATCCACGGCCTGATCCCATGGAATGGCAATAACAATTGCTCCTATTCCATGGTCGAATCCACGACCTGATCCCATGGAATGGCAGTAACAATTGCTCATATTCCATGGTCGAATCCACGGCCTGATCCCATGGAATGGCAATAACAATTGCTCATATTCCATGGTCGAATCCACGACCTGATCCCATGGAATGGAAATAACAATTGCTCCTATAGTTGCAGGAAATCCCACACTACACCCCTCACAAGAAATCACAAAATCAAATCATTTTAAGATGAACAATTATAGTCTTTATTGATTAAACTCACAAATGTTACAAGATGAAAAGGAAATAAGCTAAATAATTAACAACCGCTCTAAATTTTCTCTCTCTTAATGACTTTCCCAACACTCGAATGTTGGGCAAGTCTCTCTTAATAAATTTTCTCTCTCTCTTTTTCGAGTGTTGGGAAAGTCATTAAGAGAGAGAAAATTTAGAGCGGTTGTTAATTCTTTAGCTTATTTTCTTTTCATCTTGTAACATTTGTGAGTTTAATCAATAAAGACTATAATTGTTCATCTTAAAATGATTTGATTGTGTGAATTCTTGTGAGGGGTGTAGTGTGGGATTTCCTGCAACTACATCTCCTATTCCATGGTCGAATCCATGGCCTGATCCCATGGAATGGCAATAACAATTGCTCCTATTCCAGGGTCGAATCCACGGCCTGATCCCATGGAATGGAAATAACAATTACTCCAATTCCATGATCAAATCTACGACTTGATCTCACGGAATGGCAATAAACTACTATATTATCTCATTATTCCAATTTCATGATCGAATTCACTGCTAATCTCATGGAATGGTAATAGATAACTTTATTACTCCGATTCGTGGTCGAATCCACGATCCCATGGAATGGTAATACCTATTTTATTATTCCGAATTCATGGTCGAATCCACAGCTGATCCTATGAATTGATAATAAAAACTACTCACTTTTATTACTCGGTTTCATGAATCATTCTCCACCGAATTTCATGAATTAGTAATAAATACTCAACAATCGGGCATCTGGATCATCACTGAGTAAGCCCCACAAAAATGGTGTAAGTGTACTCGACAATGATGCATGAGTGAGCACCCGAATGCACAAACGAGCATCCAAAAATATGGATGAGATGAGGAATCCTACACAAAATAGGAGCAACAAATAATAATAAAATAATAAGAGGCGCAGGGACCGGGCCCACCGGCCGGCCGGCCATGCCCTAGCCGTGGCCGGTCCCATGCCTCTTCCATTATTTTCCCCTATTTTGTTATTTTCATGAACTCATGAAAAACTCCTTCAATTTAGCAACTTTCCTTGTTTGTGCAAAACTCATGAATTCCCCATAATCTCATGGATTCATGAAATAATATTATAAAATAGGGAAAGGTGTGCGGGACCGGTAAACCTAGCCGGCCGGCCATGCTTAAGCCGTGGCCGGTCCCACACCTCACAATCCCTAGTTTTTTATAATTCCCTAAATTCATGAAACTCCTCCGTTTCAACAAAAATTCATGGATCCTCCATAACTTCATGGATTCATGAAATTATATTATAAAATAAAGAAAGGTGTGCGATGCCGGGCAACCTAGCGGCCGGCCATGCCCGAGCCGTGGTCGGTCCCACACCTCACAATCCTTAGCTTTTATAATTATTATTGCCTAATCTCATGAAACTCCTTTGTTTCAACAAAAACTCATGGATTCTCCATAACTCCAAGGATTCTCCATAACTTCAAGGATTCATGAAAAATAATATTATAAAATAGGGAAAGGTGTGCGAGACCGGGCAACATAGCCGGCCGGCCATGGCCTAGCCGTGGCCGGTCCCACACCTGCAAGGCTTATCATTATTTCCCTCAATTCATGAAACTCTTGGGTTTGAGCAAAATTCATGATTTCGTCATAACTTCTCAAATTTTGCTCAAATCATGAAAAACCAAAAGCCAACAGGTCACACGACCACTAGCCTCTCACGACAATTTTAAATGTTAAAATACACTTATTTTAATATTTACAAAATATTGATCAATTGAGCATACATGCTCATTCCAACAAAAATCATGAATCTCAGTCAAGATGAAACTCTTCTGAAAATTCACAACATTGCTCGAACGCACATCAGAAAATACTGAAACTCTCAGTACGGAGACACGGGCACCACGGCAACACGTGCATGCCTTCATGACCGACCAGAGTCATCCTTAGGGCTTGCACAAATCCGGTCCCACACGTTTTCATAATTCTGACCTAATTTGCTCAATTGCTCGTATTGGGCCCAAACTATCTCCAACCAACCTGGGGATTGCTCAAACGGCCAACAACTGGTCACTTAATCACCAAGAGCCGGTCCCATGCTCTCTTGGTCGGTCCCCATCTTTCATACCTAGGTTTTATCACCTAATGCTGAACCCAACAATATTTCAGTAAATGATGAAACCAACATTTGATCATCATTCTTTCACCAATCCTCAAACTGAGAACCCTGGTGCATGCTCACTCGAGCACCGGGCACCACATGGACGCCTATCATCCCATGTGGTCGGTCACGCTATCACTCATGACCTATTTTTCAGCGATTCATCAACTATGGTCTGAAATTAGGGTTTTGAATAAATGCTCCACGAATCATCACTCTGAGCACGATTCAAACACTATGAATTAACGATGGATTCAGCAACCAACATCTGAATTAATCATATAATATTTGGTAGCTTACTAATATTTTAATATTTTATTGGATCACGTCACCAATAAATGTTTCGTCGAATCGAGCAATACTTGCTCAGTTGCTCAAATATTGATCCAGCTATCAATATTTGGTAATTTATCAGTAATTTGTCGAATTGAGCAATACTTGCTTAATTGCACGACAAATTATCAACATTCAGTAATTTGCCGAATTGAGCGATACTTGCTCAATTGCACGTTAAGTTATCAATATTCAGTATTTTGTCGAATTGAGCAATACTTTGCTCAGTTGCTCGTCAAATTCTCAATATTTATTAATTCGTTGAATTGAGCAATACTTGCTCAGTTGCTCGAATATTGATCCCACTATCAATATTCAGTAATTTGTCAATAATTCGTCGAACCGAGCAATACTTGCTCAGTTGCTCGAATAATCCACATATATTCAGTAACTCATCAATATTCAACAACTCGTCAAATTTACAATATTTGCTCAGACGAGCAACATTAACATTCATGAATCGCTGAGCATTCGTCAAACATGCTCGATTCAACAAAACCTAGACTCATTGTCTAATCAGTCAACAACTGACAAACTAAATACACGTCTGTCATGCAGACTCCACGTTTCGTGAGACATCAATCACGTCAAATTGGGGGATAACAACTAGGGTTTTGGTCTGGCGGCCTACAGCACGTGGATTTCATCCACGACGAGAAATGTGCGTAAGTTGTGTAAACGGTTGAAGTAGTTAGCAAAGTAGTGGGTGCACGATCCGTCAAGTTTCCACACGACATGGAACTGACTTTACCACGATCTTCCACTTGCCCACTCTTTCACTCATGAAACCGTCACACTTACAGGGATCAAGGTGTTCACAACGCTGACAATATAAATAAGTTTCTGAATCCATGATTGAGGACAACGAATGATCACTATCTATCGGTAATCATCCAGAATTTCTTGAGTAACTACTCTCAAGAATTCATCAATCCATCATAACTTATTCGAACTCCACAGTTCACCAATTATTGCAGAAACCTTCAACACATCCATAATCCTTGATCATCATTGATCCTACACAATTCTCAGCTTCCCTCCTACAGATCAAACCATCTCCCTCTTTGCGGCCGAATTGACTCTGGAACGACCATTGACTTGGTTTAGGCCGGAGTCCTACAGATTGATCTCTCGAATCTAAGCACTCCATTTGTAGTGCATCTGTGTGAGGTTAAGCAGTTTGCTCGGTCGAGGAGTCTCGATAACACGCTTGACTCTTCACTTTCCTAAAAAACCAGCGAACCGTTTTTCCCCATTCACATATTAGAGAGCACAGTGGGAGATTAATCTCTCGGTTGTAATCTCTCATTTCACAAAGATGGTCGGTCTTAGGGCTAACTCAACCACTCCAAACCCTAGCCAGGATATCCCAAACGGTAACACTCCTCATGTTCCTTCAAATGATTCTGGTTATAATGAAATTTCATATTTTACCTCTCAATTTATCTTGTTGAATTGACGGAGAAATCCCAAGCTTGGCTGAATTGGCACGGAGACAAGAGGACTTGTCAAGAAACGTGGATCGGCTGAAAAGAGCAATTGATAACTTGTTCACCTGCCTGGTACACGTGACAAGGATTTTGGGAGTAGAAATGGTGGAACGTCCGAATCCCTCAACTGATGATCACCCTCAAGCCAACAACTTCACCACATATGAGAAGCCGGTGGAACAAGAGGTCACATATTTGATAGAGAATCTATGTGAACTCCTGCATTTTTCCAGGGATCAGCACACAGAAACATTTACTGCACTCAACAAATATCATCTGACATGCGAATAGTTCCATCATCTCCGATGATTGAACAAGTGTCCATGATATCCGAACTTTCAATCAACAACATCACCTTCACTGAGAAAGATCGAATGGCTGGAGAAAGACATAACCGAGCCCTGTTCGTAACTGCTTCCATCAAGGACTCTGAATTCAGGAGAGTTCTCATCGATACTGGTGCTTCCACGAACTTATCACTATGAAGACTCTCAAGAAGGCAAAAGTTCCACAAAGCTAGATCGTTCATCATCCTATATTTATGACGGGTTTTGAAGGGAGCCAGAGTCAAACATATGGGTATGTCTATGCGGATCTGAAAGTAGGGCCAATTCAATCCACTGTCAAGTTTCATGTGATCGAGAAAGACCCTGACTATCACATGATACTTGGAAGGCCATGGCTTCACGACAATAAAGTTGTTCCTTCGACATACCACCAATGTATGAAAGCTATACTCAACAACAAAATTGTTCGTATCCCAGCCTTGGTGTCTTCTTATGCTTTAGTTTATGATGCTGAGTTCCTAGAACCTCCAAAGAACATCCCCGAACCTCCAAGCAAGATCTGCAGTACCCCACTCCCAAGTTGGAAATCTATTGAGAAGGTTGACAAACCATCATCAACAGATGCTAAATCCGTCAAGCCGTCCACCACACCACTCAAGCGTCGTCAGGATCAAGGTACGGCTCATAAAAAGTCCAACTTCATCACTGATTACGATGCGGAAGAGAGAGTCATTTATCTCCGTCGTAAGGATTAATAATTAATAGGGGAGGTCGATGAAAAGTCTCCCCGCCTTGAAGAATCATGCCAGAGTGAGCAACCACTCGATGAAGAAGTTCGAGATGCACCACGACAGTTGCAAGATGGCACGGATTCCACAACTGACGACCTCGAGACTATCAACATTGGAACGGATGAAAACCCAAGGAAAATTCTAATCAGTTCTGCTCTCTCACCTCCGGAACGAGAAGGATTGATACGCTTGTTTAAAGAATATCAAGATATCATCGCCTGGACATACGAAGAGATGCCTGGCCTAGACGACAAGTTGGTTGCTCATCATCTGCACATCACTCCTGGTTCCAAACCTGTCAAACAGCCACCCAGGCAGTTCATACACGAAGTTGAAGAAAAAATCAATGTAGAAATCCAAAAGCTACTGACAGCAGGATTCATCAAACCCATTCAACATCCAACATGGCTGGCGAACATTGTCCCAGTAAAGAAGAAGAATGGTCAAATCCGATGTTGTGTAGATTTTAGAAACCTGAATAAATGTTGCCCGAAGGATGATTTTCCTTTACCCAACATTGATATGCTCGTCGATGCAACCAGCGGTCATGACATGTTCTCATTCATGGACGGATTCTGACGGATACAACCAAATCAAGATGTATGAACATGATGCTTACAAGACTGCATTTCATGACATGATGCACAAGCAAGTAGAAGACCACGTTGATGATGTGGTGGTGAAATGAAGGAATCGAGCATCCCACCCGAACATTCTGAGACAAGTCTTCGAGAGGTGCAGAAAATACAAACTAAAGATGAATCCTCTGAAGTGTGCTTTTGGCGTTTCTTCCGGAAAATTTCTCGGATTCCTAGTCACTGCAGAAGGAATCAAGGTCGATCCAGACAAAACAAAAGCCATCACTACCATGCCTCCTCCACGAACTGTGAAGGAACTCCAGAGTTTCATGGGCAAGGTAAACTACATTCGGCGTTTCATTCCCGGACTGGCTCAACTCATTGCTTCATTCACTCCTCTGCTGAAGAAGGGAGCAAGTTTTACGTGGACGACCGTTCAACAAGAGGCATTCCAAAAAATACAACAAATATTACTATCACCTGTTGTCATGAAATCTCCAGTGCAAGGACGACCTCTGATACTTTACACAGCTTCCAGTGATGTCGCTATTGGAGCACTCCTCGCTCAAGAGGATGAAGAAGGTATCGAACGTCCAATCTATTACTTCAGTCGTACAGTGAGGGATGCTCAGCTCCGGTACCCGAAGGCTGAAAGGGCGTGTCTAGAATTGGTTCACGCAATTCAGAGGTTCAGACATTATTTACTATCAAACAAGGTTGTACTGGTATCCAAAGCCGATCCCATAAAGTTCTTACTGTCGAAACCTCTTTGATCGGGAGACCAGCAAAATGGATACTTCAAATGTCGAATTCGACATAGCGGGCGTCCCTCCAAAGGAAATCAAAGGACAAGCGATCGCAGACCTACTTCTTTGCTTTCCTGGAAAAGACATCACAATGTTACATGAAGAAGTGCCCGGTGAGTTTTCTAAATTTCAATCATTTAAGAATAAAACATGGTTGCTATATTTTGATGGATCGCCACTCCAAGAAATAATCTTTGTGGAGCGGGAATTGTGCTAGTATCTCCATCCGGTGAAGTCTTCTCACATTCATTCAAGCTATATTTTCACTGCACCAACAACTCAACAGAATATGAAGCTTTTCTTCTAGGGTTATCTCTGGCCAAGAAAGCAGGAACGAAGCACCTGGAGATTAGAGGAGACTCAAAGTTGCTCGTCAATCAAATGAATAGTATATACTCCCTCAAAGAAATAACACTTGCTCCGTTCAGGACCGAAGCGCAACGACTATTAGCTCATTTTTCTGATTCAACAAATGTCCATACCGGCCGTACCAACAACAAACATGCTGATTGTCTGGCGACTCTAGCATCCAAACTATAATTTGAAGGGTCCAAGAAATCCATCATTGTACAAAGGTGCTCTGTATCATCTCCTTGGCTGACTCAAATCGAAGATGCTCAATCGAACGACTGGCGGGCTCCCATCATTCATGAATTGAGAAATTCTCTTACGGAGGGGAAAATTAGCCTCAAGGAATTGAAAAACTTTTTCCTGCTACACGGAGCATTATACTATCGCAATCCTGATGGATCCCTGTCGCGATGCCTTGGAGATGAAGAAGCCAGTGAACAACTCAAGCGCATACATGAGGAAGTATGTGGGAAAACCCTGGTAATCACGCTTTACAAAAGACTTCAGAGACTCGGGTATTATTGGCCCTCCATGGAGACTCAGTCGAGAAAGTTGCAAGGGTCTTGTCCAAATTGTCAGACACCACCTCATCACTTGGAGGTTCTAACACTTCATCACACTAGGGACTGGAGAGAACCTTACATAAAATATCTTCGTGACAACGATCTTCCATCAAAGAAGAAAGGTGCGATCAAACTCATTCAAAGAGCCAAACGTTTTGGCTACTTAGAAGGGATTTTGTATCACAAAAGCTTCGGTGGGAATCTCCTGAGATGCTTGGTCGAGCATGAAATTCCCACAGTCCTGAAAGAAATGCATGAAGGTGAACACCAAGGAAAGAAGAAATTATTTCTCCAAATTCATGAGAAGTATTATTGGCCAACCATGGAAGACAGACGTAACTGCCTACGTTGGAGATGTCATCAATGCCAAGTTCATGGTAACCTCATACATACTCCTTGTCTTCCATTACATTAAATGAGCAGTCCATGGACCTTCTACATTTGGGATTTGGATATAATAGGAAAGATCAATCCGGCATCTTCAAAGCAGCATGAATACATCATCACAGCAACGGAGTATTTCACCAAATTGGTCGAATCTATTCATCTTCGAAGCACCACTGGAGTCACGATCGCATCTTTCATCAAAGAGTTCATCATATGCAGATTCGGCGTGCCTAAACATATCATCACGGATAATGGAACTCATTTCGCCAACAAACATGCTGCAGAATTGCTCGAGGAATACGGAATCAAACAGATTTTCTCCACACCATATTATCCCCAAGGAAACGGGCAGGCGGAGAGTACCAACAAAACCTTGATCCGGATTCTCGGCCAACACAGATTCATGACAATCCCACGAACGTGGCATGAGGAATTGCCCATGGCTTTGTGGGCTTATCGAACTGCACCGAGAAGCTCAATCGGTACCTCACCATACTCTCTCGTTTACGGCGCTGATGCCATTCTCCCATCCGAAATCAAGGTTCTCTCCGCAAGAATTGTAGTGGCTAGTGGAGTACAATGGGATGAAACGAAGTCTCAGATTCAAGAATTGAAACCTACAGCAACAAAAAAGTTTCCTTAGTGAGAGGGACAGTGGTAAGACCTCGAACATTTCAATTGTGATTTGGGTTACATTCTACATTTCTTTGCGATTAATAAGCATATCACCAAGACATGCTCAGCTCCCAAGTTCTCTAGAATAATTTTTAACTAAATGGGAAGGACCTTATGTAAGGTGAACCATCAAGGATAAATGCGGAATTCAACCACCAATTCAACCACCAATTCAACCATCGGCGGATTCGGCCCGATTGCTAAACGAGGTAATATTATGATAGAGTGAGCGTTACATGGGATCGAGATTCAATCATCAAGAAGTTCAGGTTATCCACTTGATTAATGAAGAAAATGCTGGGAGAGAAACACAAAGGAAACAAATTTCTCAAACGAGAATAATCATGGATAGAGAAAGACCGAAAATCGCAACAATGGAACATTTCTATTTTCTCAAACGAAGAGAAAAGAAAGTAGGCTTCTCCCAAGAAAAATCCTTTACATTAGACGATGTCCGATTACAATTGAAGATATTACAAAATATTAGTTGTTAATGGAGGAATCGTTCAAAGGAAACATCATCAAACAAGTTATTATAGAGGTTATTGCAGTTAGTGATGGTCGGAGTATCATGAAAAGAAAAAGTAAGAGATGGACATCCAAAATTTAGCGATGGAATTTAACTACAATTCTAAGAATATTAAATGGGAGTTCCGATATTCTCCCAAGTTCAAAATATATGGTTTCTCTGACAATTGAGGAGGAAGGAATACCGTCCCCTTATAATGCATTGATTGGAAGGCCATGGTTGCAAAAGCGGTGTTGGAATTATTAAGGGAGATTGGATAGAATGGGAAAAATGTTATGAGAAATCATCTCAATGGCAAGTAAAGGTTTCAAGGCATAGGTTTATGACAAGAAGAATAAAAGGTAGTTGAGTGATCATCAAAGTGCTAAATTTCTCAATGTAATTTCTGCGATAGCATTTTCTCCAAAAATCTCTTGACATGGTATAGTCAAACTACATAAGGGATTGGTTGCCAAGGCCAGGATGGGGAGGAGCTAGTCAAAATTCAGTGTCCAAAAAAAAAAAAAATCCACGTAGATATTACAAAAAAGATTGTTTTCGAAGCTCATGAAACAATCAATGAATAGGGTTTTTTATTCATTTCCCATATTACTTTATTGCTAAACAAAATCTCAAATGCTCGATTCAATGGATGCTACGGAAATACGTATAATAAACAACCTTCTAGAAACCACAAAGGCGGTAAAACTGGTAAGAAAATTCAAGATCTTTCATCTATGAAGAGGTTTCGTTTAAATTGTAGCTAAAAAAAAATCTTTTCAGTAATTTCTATTTTCTCCAAAAATCTTTTCTCAATGCGGAAGGAGAGAGAAAGTTAAAGAAAATTTGCAAATCAATGGCGCTCATTAGGAGAGAAAATTAGAGTGATTGTAAAAAAAATGCTCATTCAATCAAAATTCAGTAGGAAAAAAAAAAATTCAATCTCGCTAAACAAAATCTCAAACCTACACAAAAAAAAAATCTCAAAGAGCAAACCATCCAACAATGAATAATCCTTACTGAAGGTTGTTTCAAGCATATTTTGGAAGTTCATTCTTCACTCTCAAATCCTGGACAGCTTTCTCAACCCTTGTTGACTCCCTCGAGCAAGTGCCTTTTCCTCTTCTATGATGGCGGACCTAGCAGAGATCATATTTGCAATGAGGGGACGCCCTATCAACCTTAATGATCTCGAGTCGGAGCTGAGCTAGCTTATTTTGAATCGCAAGACTTCACAATTCGAGATCATATCATCCCATCTGTGCAACTCTTCGTTCTTGACATCCTACTGACCTTATCTTGTTCATTTCATCAATGACGGGCAATAACCTAACGATTGTGGTCAGCAAGGTATGTGGAAAACCTCTCCACACTTCGGTAGTAGCAATATGCCCGTACTTTCTACAGATTTTGGTGTAAAGAGATGCATAGCATTTGGGGACGATGAAATCACCAACCAGTTGATTATCACGGACAAACATTGATCATGGGGGTATCAAATGGGAGTCAGTAGTTGAGGTATTCAAGCGAAACCCTAGGATCGGCATCTCGGAGTTCTCGAGTTCTCAACATGAATGACGCCATCGTTGTTAGGCGCAACCACGGACTTTCCATTCTCGTTCTTCACGGCTTCGACAACACAACATGAACATCAACTTTGCAATGACGAAACATTAAGAAAACCTGGACAATGCTTTCGATCAAGAGAGATCTTGTCAAAAAGACTTCTGACGTCCGTCCCAACTTCACGGCAGGACCTATAACGCGCAGGAGCCCCGACGGTCGTTTAGGTCTCGAGACGGGATTCATTCCCCTGGTTGCCCTGTAATGGATCACTTTCTTTGATCAGGATTGATTTATGATTACATGAAAAATGATGAAAAACACGCTATACTTACCGGAATGGGCGTCCCAGGCTCATACTTTGTCGAATATCCATTTCGAGAAGAATCGCTACTACCAGACATGTTGATAGGAGGTATGATTGTGATCAAAAAATTTCTTCTAATAGTGCACAGCAGAAGAAGATGTGTTGTATAAGTATCAAACCCTAAGTGTTGAAAGTCAAGATATAGATACTTATCCCATAACAGGAGATAAAGTCAGTTGCGGTTTCTACTGAAACCCTAAATCTCGAACCAGATACACGAAGATATGAGAGAAGCGTGACAATACTGGGGACTGACAATTCAGATATAGTCAACATTGCAGCTATGGATTGATGACCTAGCAGGTCACGTGTCTCCCTAGCCAGCTCATATGACCGTATTCCGTGGATCATCACTGCTTACATGGACCTTGGGTCATCTTGTTCAGCATGAAGAAATTTGGCGAAGGAAACGATAAGGGATTATTGTTCAAAAAATAATCTCTAAAGAAACATCCTTACAAGCCAAGCTTTCAAATAACCAGAAAGTATCTACTTCAACGGAAAATAAATAATTTCAGAAAGATTCATGAGCAAGATCAGTCAGACTTGTCGTAGTCATCAGATTTGTCAGAATTATCAGATTCATCATCATCGTCTTTCGCGGAATCCTCTTCGAGTTCTTCATCAGAATCATTATCAGGGCTATTGTGAAGTCTGGATGAATATAAAGTTCATAATCATCCCAGTAATCTTCCTCTTCGCGCTCAGCCTCAAGGTCGGCTTGAACCAGCTCCTCCCGAGTTACTCTACGGTTGTTAGGGGGAATATCGCATTTCATTTCTGCAGAATAGTCCCTCTTGACGCAAGATTCTGCTGCAGGAATCTTCATCTCTGGAACCTTGGAATCCTCGTCCGAAGAGCTAAAGGAATACTCATAATCATAATCACTTGCGCTCTTTGGAAGTCACCATTGTCTGGAACCCGAAGCACGGGATTCTGAGATATGCTAATCTTTGAATTCATGGCAAAAATGATAATCCTCAATTCTTACCTATTTACGATTTCACGAACTTAGTGATAACAACGTAAAACCCCAAAACTTGATCGTTCTTTCAAACCTGCAAAGTCGAGCATGAAACATATTATTCAAGAGTCAACGCTGACTTCTCAAGAAACTATGAATAATTCACATAACTTTCCATGTGAACATTCGCTGATTTTTTACGTGTACATACACTATGAATTCATCAACTCATAAATTGTTTGCTTTCAACAATTCTTCATAAATCAAAACTTGATTTATATTTAATAAAACGTGAATAACTCACGTACCTTTAAAAAAAAAATTAAGTGAGCTAATAACTCACGAAAAAATAATAAAAAAAAAAAATCTTTTTTGCTCAAACGAGCATTCGTCTACGAAACCAGGGTCTTTTCTATTTTTGCAAAAGTCCACGTATTCTAAATAAAATTTTGAGAGTTCTCAAATAAATTTTATCATGAATTCCAGGTCTTTTCAAAATTTCCTTTAACCCTAAGGATCATTATTTACCACTCTTTACGAACAAACCTACGTTCTTAAAAGTATTTACAAAATCCATGCTTTGAAAACAAACTTGGGTTTTCATGAAACCAAATAAACAAAACTTTGCTACTGCAACTAGACCATGTTTATTCAAAGTTTATGAATCTCTTCCATATTAGGGATTTTTGCTCGTTCCTTCAACTAACGAACAAACGGGCATATATACGTTTTCTGAAAATCCTTCATAAATCCTACGCATGCATGCAACCATGGATTTTTTGTTTTGTGAACAACTCGTCAATCACGAAACATACAGCGAACAAAAAAGGACAGACTTACCCGTCTTGCGCCGCCGGAATTTGGCCAGACGGTGGTCGAGACCGAGCATGGTCTTTGGTTCCGGCAATTTCCCTATTCTTTGCTCGTGAGGTGATGGAGAGGAGAAGAGTGGTCGGTCAATCAAAACACAAAATGAATTTTAGGGATACTTACCTTTTATATCAAATTTATTTCCAAAACCTAATAAAACATGGGTTTCGTTTTTTTGGACTTGGGCCCATGAATCCCAAGCCCCGACCATAACTAGGCTTCTGAACGCTCAAATCAGCAGTGCCTTATCTCTCTGCGCATATGAGGTGACAATTTATCTTACTATCAGGATCCTCATCTGTGCATTTGCTCGTACATGACATCATTGGGGTAAATCGAGGATTCTGAAACTACCTTTGTAGACTGATTTCGACCACTGATCTCGTCGACTGAAAATCACCATTCAATGCATTAATGCGGAACATGACTGTTCCCCACTAAGCAGGGGACTTAATGTTGATGGTGGATTTTCAACAAAGTTCAAAACCGTAAAATCATGAGGCATGTTTCGACACGGCTTTCAGGCATGCAACGATTTAAATTTTACGAAGCCATGGTGAATATGTTTTTGAAAAGCCCCACTAGCTGAGCGATTCGATCCCTAGCATTTCATCATGCCCTCTATGCAGAATAACATAATTGGGAGGTTCTCCGTAGATTGAGAGCTTAAACGCCTTCAGGACGTCGGTGACACTCACTGTTCCCTTACTACAAGAGAGAGACCCCCCCCCTCCACATAAAAGAATAGTTGGGCGGCGGACGCCTTCAGGACGTCGGTAACACTCACCGTTCCCTGATTATGTGGAGAGACAGGTGTATAGATTGGAGGCGGTTCTCCGTAGATTGAGAGCACTAACGCCTTTAGGTCGTAAACAACACCGTGACTCCCTGACTATGCATGCACCAATGAGAATAGATGTAGCGCTTTAATCAGTGGCTAATATCTTTTCGCAATAGATTAATTCTGCGCGACATTCACCAATAAATTCCCGGGAATAATCTATTATTGCTCTATTCCATGGTGAATCCACGACCTGATCCCATGGAATGTCAATAACAATTACTCCAATTCCATGGTCGAATCCCATGGGCATCCACACGATCCCATGGAATGGCAATAACAATTGCTCATATTCCATGGTCGAATCCACGGCTTGATCCCATGGAATGGCAATAACAATTGCTCCTATTCCATGGTCGAATCCACGGCATGATCCCATGGAATGGCAATAACAATTGCTCCTATTCCATGGTCGAATCCACGGCCTGATCCCATGGAATGGCAATAACAATTGCTCCAATTCCATGATCAAATCTACGACTTGATCTCACGGAATGGCAATAAACTACTATATTATCTCATTATTCCAATTTCATGATCGAATTCACTGCTAATCTCATGTAATGGTAATAGATAACTTTATTACTCTAATTCGTGGTCGAATCCACGATCCCATGGAATGGTAATACCTATTTTATTATTCCTAATTCATGGTCGAATCCACGGCTGATCTTATGAATTGATAATAAAAACTACTCACTTTTATTACTCAGTTTCATGAATCATTCTCCACCGAATTTCATGAATTAGTAATAAATACTCAACAATCGGGCATCTGGATCATCACTGAGTAAGCCCCACAAAAATGATGTAAGTGTACTCGACAATCATGCATGACTGAGCACCCGGATGCACAAACGAGCATCCAAAAATATGGACAGGTGAGAATCCTCACGAGAATAGAAAAAATCAACAAATAATAATAAAATAATAAGAGGCGCCCAGGGGCCGGGCCCACCGGCTGGCCGGCCATGCCCTAGCCTTGGCCGGTCCCATGCCTCTTCCATTATTTTGCCCTATTTTGTTATTTTCATGAACTTATGAAAAACTCCTTCAATTTAGCAACTTTCCTTTTTGTGCAAAACTCATGAATTCCCCATAATCTCATGGATTCATGAAATAATATTATAAAATAGTGAAAGGTGTGCGGGATCGGGCAACCTATCCGGCCGGCCATGCCTAAGCCATGGCCGGTCCCACACCTCACAATCCCTAGCTTTTTATAATTCCCTAAATTCATGAAACTCCTCCGTTTCAACAAAAATCTCTCCATAACTTCATGGATTCATGAAATAATATTATAAAATAAGGAAAGGTGTGCGGGACCAGGAAACCTAGCAGCCGGCCATTCCAGAAACCGTGGTCGGCCCCCACCTCACAATCCTTAGCTTTTATAATTATTATTCCCTAATCTCATGAAACTCCTTTGTTTCAACAAAAACTCATGGATTCTCCATAACTCCAAGGATTTTCCATAACTTCAAGGATTCATGAAAAATAATATTATAAAATAGGGAAAGGTGTGCGGGACAGGGCAACATAGCCGAGCGGCCATGCCCTAGCTTCAGGTCCCACACCTTGCAATCCTAGTCTTTTATAATTAATTCCCTCAATTCATGAAACTCCTGGGTTTGAGAAAAATTCATGATTTCGTCATAACTTCTCAAATTTTGCTCAAATCATGAAAAACCAAAAGCCAACAGGTCACACGAACGGATAGCCTTTCACTGCAATTTTAAATGTTAAAATACACTTATTTTAATATTTAAAAAATATTGATCAATTGAGCATACATGCTCATTCCAACAAAAATCAAGAATCTCAGTCAAGATGAAACTCTTCTGAAAATTCACAACATTGCTCGAACGCACATCAGAAAATATTGAAACTCTCAGTACGGAGACACAGGCACCACGACAACACGTGCATGCCTTCATGACCGACCTAATTTTGCTCAAGTCATCCTTCGGGGAGGGCTTGCACAAGAGCCGGTACCACACGTTTTCATCTAATTACGGACACGTTATATATATTATTCACATCATTAAAATAAATATTACTACAATTCACAACAAAATAATTACCTAAAAATTTGCTCAATTGCTCGTATTAGCGTTCATTTAATTTATTTTGATTTTCCAATCCAAAATAAACTATCTCCAACCAATCGTGTCCGGTGATTCTTTGCTCCAACGTGGCGTGCCAACAACTGGTCACGTGATCACCAAGAGCCGGTCCCATGCTCTCTTGGTTGGTCCCCATCTTTCATACCTAGGTTTTATCACCTAATGCTGAACCCAGCAATATTTCAGTAAATGATGAAACCAACATTTGATCATCATTCTTTCACCAATCCTCAAACTGGGAACCCTGGTGCATGCTCACTCGAGCACCGGGAACCACATGGATGCCTATCATCCTATGTGGTCGGTCCCGCTATCACTCATGAACTATTTTTCAGCGATTCATCAACTATGATCTGAAATTAGGGTTTTGAATAAATGCTCCACAAATCATCACTTTGAGCACGATTCAAACACTAATGAATTTATGATGGATTCAACAACCAACATATGAATTAATCATATAATATTTGGTAGATTACTAATATTTTAATATTTTATTGGGTCACGTCACCAATAAATGTTTAAGTTAATCGAGCAATACTTGTTCGGTTGCTCAAATATTGATCCACTATCAATATTTGGTAATTTATCGATAATTTGTCGAATTGAGCAATACTTGCTCAATTGCACGACAAATTATCAACATTCGATAATTTTCGAATTGAGCGATACTTGCTCCATTGCACGTCAAGTTATCAATATTCGGTATTTTGTCGAATTGAGCAATACTTGCTCGATTTGTTCGTCAAATTCTCAATATTCAATAATTAAGTCGAATTGAGCAATACTTGCTCGAATATTGATCCCACTATCAATATTCACTAATTTGTCAATAATTCGTAGAATCAAGCAATACTTGCTCAGTTGCTCGAATAATCCACATATATTCAGTAACTCATCAATATTCAACAACTCGTCGAATTTAATATATTTGCTCAGACGAGCAACATTAACATTCATGAATCGCTGAGCATTCATCAAACATGCTCGATTCAACAAAACCTAGACTCATTGTCTAATCAGCCAACAACTGACAAGCTAAATACACGTCTGCCATGCAGACTCCACGATTCGTGAGACATCAATCACGTCAAATTGAGGGATAACAACTAGGGTTTTGATGCGGCCTACGGTGACGTGGATTTCATCCACGACGAGAAATATGCGTAAGTTGTGTAAACGGTTGAAGGAGTTAGCAAAGTAGTGGGTGCACGATCCGTTAAGTTTCCACACGACATGGAACTGACTTTACCATGATCTTCCACTTGCCCACTCTTTCACTCATGAAACCGTCACACTTACGAGGATCAAGGTGTTCACAAACTTGACAATATAAATAAGTCTACGAATCCATGATTGAGGACAACGAATGATCACTAGCTATCGGTAATCATCCATAATTTCTCGAGTAACTACTCTCAAGAATTCATCAATCCATCGAACTTATTCGAACTCCACAAGCCACCAGTTATTGCGTAAAACCTTCAACACATCCACAATCCTTGATCATCGTTGATCCCACAATTCTAAACTTCCCTCCTACAGATCAACCCATCTCCCTCTTTTGGACTAATTGACTGGAAATGACCATTGACTTGGTTTGTTTCGGAGTCCTGATTGATCCTCAATCTAAGCACTCCCCTTTGTAGTGCATCGTGTGAGGTTAAACGGTTGCTCGATGAGGAGTCTCTACAACACGCTCGACTCTTCACTTTCCTAAAACCAGCTGAACAGCTTTTTCCCCATCCACAAAAGCATACAAACGTTAAAAACTTAACCCTAACACATTTGGGACATAGATAGTATCTTTTCCTAGGTTCACAATTTCTTAAGAGAGGTAATTAGCTTCATCTTACCATCGTAACATGGATGTGCATGGTAGAAGGTTGATTTAGCAACTTCATCTTCCTACTTGTTACGACGCTCTTCTATCCAATAGAAAACCCACAACAAGTGCATTTTGACATACTACCGGAGATATACATCTCCTACTGCAGCTTTCATGAGAAATAAGAATCCCTTACAACCTTCAATAGTGCATTTGCTTCCTTCAAAGGGACAATCGTTTGCAAAATGACCACTTAGTGTTCAAAGACTACAAATATTTGGTTGTGTTGTACTTCTGAAACTTCCATTTCTTTGTGCAAGGTTGAAGATGAAGTTGAGAATGCTTTTATAATAACAACACACCTAATATCTTGATTTTTGAAATTTATAGCCGTTGAGCATTCAATGGCTTGTACTTTGTACTTAAAAAGTAATATTTTTATACTACTAACATTTAGGTCAGTAGGTTGAGATTTCCAAACCATGCAGACTACCTATCCCCTAGATAAAGACTATAGCATATAACATGGTATGGTCAATGCAAGGTGAGCTTACAAACCACGCGACTTCATCGCAACTCTAATATTGTCTAAAATGCAAAAAAAGAATAACAAAAGCAATTGAAACTGAAAATTAACATAAGTTTAACAAGTCTAAAACCACAATCTAAGAGTTCAAAACATAATGTAAGGTTCAAACCACAATCAAGTTTCTTAACCAAGTAAAACATAATAAAGTTTAAGAATTTCATGGATCCTTCTCATTGTTGTTATCTTCCTCCCATCACTAGCTTTTTCACCATCACTAGCTTTTGCACCAAGTCACTTTTGCTTTTCCCTTATCCTGACCAATGTATTCACCGGCCTCATTGTAATAGGGCTCACTCCCGGAAAAAGTCACATGCCACAAACGTTCTTGGATCAACCTCCTCTTCTTCCTCCTCATGATGATGTGCATTCTTTTAGTTGAGGGGATTGCTGAAAGGATTGTTCATAAACCTTAGAAATTCTTCAGGATCTTCCTTACCCATCAGTAACTTTCTTTTAAAGGGCAATTCTTTTTTAGTTTCATCTTTAGGATCTTCTAAATTGGGATAAATTAGTCAATAAATTGTAATAACTCTACGCATTGTTAACAAGACAAGGTAGATCTTTTTTTTCCTCTGGGAACTCTAAACAATGCACAAAATAAAAGATATGAAATTCTTACACATTGAAAGATGGTTACGGTCATATGATCGGCAAGGTCGAGAATATATACACTGAACTAATACTTACTCGGCCAAGGTTGTAATCATATACCAAGCGACCAAACAGAGTCGGTAAGGTCTTATACAAGAAAGATGCCGATGGTTAACTTAGGAAATTAAGTTTTCGTGACCTAAAGTCGGCATGGCATGTTCAAGACAATGCCGACCGGATGTAATTCGGCGGGGTTTGAGTAATATATACTGTCGGCCTGGTTATTGTCACACGCTAAGGATGTTATGAAAAGTCGGCAGGTTATTCATCACGAGACCACACGGCTTTTACAAAATACCAATAGTCGAGCGTCGTTTTAAATTATCGACTTAAATGACCAAAAACCTTGAAAATCATAATTTTCGATTTCCAACCTAATATAACAATCATATAACACATCGAATAATGGGTTGAGTTTAGAAATCACTTATAATCTTATTTTCACGGGTGGAGGGTTTTTTCAAACATTCTCGGGGATTGGATTTTCGGGTTTTGCTAGTTCCAACTTTTTTTCCTTAACTTTTCCCTCCTCGATTTGGATCTTCTCATGTTACCTGTTCAATCTCTTGATCTTCGGATCGAACCATTTTTGGTAGAATATCAAAATTGAAAATTTTTAGTTGATGGAATAAGATGAAGGAAGGAGAAGAGGAGAGGGATTAGAGAAGATAGATTAGAATAAGATTAAACGTTTTTAGTTTTAAGTTTAGGTTTAATTTTAGGTTAATTATGTGGGTACTAAAGTAACTTCATCCTATTTTGACCTCCCTTAGTAAGGGCACATGTCCATTTAAATTTGGGTATACCCCGATCTCGCGAGGTTTTATATTTAGTTTCAATTTATTTTTTATTTATTTAATTATTATTACTTTTTAGCTATGAGTAGCTAAACTTCTTATTGATTAGGGATGATTTCAAAGTCTACGAACAATAAAGCTTTAATTTTTTAAACCAAGTTTATTTCAAGTTTATTTTTATTGTTGATTATCTTTATTATTTTTAATGTTTAAGAATACTAGAGGTTATTTAAAGTGATCCCACCAATTAACCTATTGATATTTCTTCTAGTAGTTTAGGGTTGTGTGATCATTAATTATCACATACTCTCTTTACACAAGTAGTAAATCGCAAGAGACATGGAGGGATTACATTAAGCAATTGTGTATAAATATAAAACTAGTAAAGCATCTAGGTTAATCTACCTTGAGAGCTTATTCTTGGTGGGTTAGTTGGATAGAAACTGGTAGATCTAGCGCTTAGTATCAGTGACAACCAGAATCGGGGATATGAGCTTATCGCTATTCTACGGTTGGTAACAATATAAATTCAACAATAAGATAAACTTGTATTCAATTAAGTTTTAGTTAGGTGGCCATGAAGGATTCCCTGGTCATCTTTCTTCTCATTGTTTACAACAAAGTTTTATTATTTTCTTTTATTAATTAGTTCGATTCAAAATCTAAAAATCCCCCATTTAGGTTACTTATAACAACTAAAGTCTCTGCTCTTTGTGGGAAACGAACTCCTTGCCATTATATTACCGAGTTAATTGTGTGGAAAGAATTAATTAATTTGTTGTGTAAATCTTGACCTTGGCGTCTGGTGATTAAAAATCTGTTTGCAATAAACAAAGCTAGCAAACCTCACAATCAAAACACTACACTCACTTAGATGAGAAGTCCTGGATCTTTTACCACCTCCGAGAACAATCTTCAAAGATCACTTAAGATCAATTTTGAGATATCTATCTTGCCTAAACAAAGTCTCAGACGAAGAGAACTTTGTTATTTTATCTATCTTAGAAAAGAGATTAAAGAAAACCTCAATAACGGAAAATCAAGATCAAAGGATACACGAACTATCAAGGTAAATATAGTGGACCAGCTTCAGGGAATCCCCAAAGTGAAAGGGTTTTAGTATTAAACCTAATTATGTTTTTCATAAGAAACCTAGGTTCATATAGGATGACTCTAGCTATCAACTAGGGAAAAAGTTCAGGGTTGAATTTGCCCGGTGGAGTGTCAAGGATTGAATTTCCAGTTGAAAGAGCATCTTTATTTATAATTATTCAAGACTGAGGGTTGCTTATAATTCATGCTAAGATAACTTGGGAATCAAGCAAACGCTTTTGATCTTGAAATAACAATAGAAGAATATATACTATGGTCGGTTCTGCAACCATGTATAATGGGACATTGGAAAGGTGATATGCCGTATGAACAATAAACAATTTGATTTTCATTAAAACACTTAAGAATTTAATTATGATTCACACACATAAGTGCTTAATTGATCAATGAAGTCTTAAAAGTGCTTAAGAGAGTCATAGCAATGCTAAATATATTTAAAAATTAAGTCTTTGAGCATCGCTCCAATTCTTTGAGATAGTTGGTGAATCGATTCGTGAACCATAAGGCTAGTTCACTTATTGAGTGCTATGGTTAAGTGAACCGGGTTCACCAACCCTACCCTTACTAAGAACTCGGGAGTGTATACTATCAATTTGGGTTCGCAGTCATACTTGGCTTGTGAACTCAAATGGACACGGTTAGGAAATGAGTTCGCCAACCTTAAGCCTTTTATACGAACACAAAAATTATGTTCCCATCTCAACTTGCATTTTATATCCGGTTCTCCAACCTTCCTTGTAATTTTGAAATCGCTTATTCATTGTTTGTAACTTGGTTTGCTCACTTACACCGGAAAGAGAGAAAATTCAAGTTCATGAATTTCTCTCTTATAATGTTTGAAACATTCCCAAATTATAAAATCACCTTTAAGGGCGTATTTTCAATTGATCCTCATATTAATTCTCAAACAATAAATTATTTTTGAACTAATATTATTAAGGACCTTTGAAAATCTATGTTAGAATCATATTTAAAGATTTTTAACAAGATAAGCTTGGTTTATTAGATCAAGATGGGTGGCTGGGGAGGCGTAATTATACAAGAATTAGGTTTGTACATTCTTTTAGAGAAACCAATTTTTTAGCGGAAAATATGGCTAAGAGAGGTTACTTTTGCAAGAAAGAAGGAGGAATGAACTATGATGGAAAACCTTTTTTTTATTTGATTGAACTACCAAATGTATCTTATTTTCGTTTAAATAGTTTGTAAGTTTTTGGGGTTTTACGCCTCTTTTCTTACAAACTAGTTGTATTCTTCCGATATTTATTAATACAATTTTGACTTACAAAAAAAAAAAAACAAGATAAGCTTGATTTCAAATTTCTTCTTTTTAAAGCTACTTAGAGGTCATACAACATCGTCTCAACATATAGAATGGTAAGATAATGAGTAAAATAGATTGGTTCGATCTTCACATACCTAATCCCGAGTTCTTCAAATGTCATCGATTTGATCTTAGAGGTGATATACGATACTCAACTACCAAATTCTAAGTCCGATTCTTGACTTAGTAGACTAGAATCAAAGAAATTATTTGAACATCTAATATTGACAACAAGCTTGAGATAGAAAAAACTTGTGGGTTCCAACCGAAAGCATTGCTTTTAACACATGTGTCATTCTTGTCAAGACACTTCCTTCTCATCTTGCATTTGCACCTTCTCATTCTTTACACTCGCATTGCATACAACTTCTAAATAGAAGTAAAGAGTTTTCTCTTCAAAGCCCGGTTATGCGTAAGCAACATAATCATCCATCCAATTTGGTTTCCTAATTGATCTTCTTGGTTAATAGTTATTATGGTCTCAGAAAAAGGATTTTGTATCTCTTAGTGGCTCTTGTTCCTCTTCCCTCAACGCATCACCATCATTTGGAACTTTAGCTACTTCTCCTGCGGACCCTATGTCTATAGAAGTATTCTTAATATATACAGACTTAACTTAATTGGAGGTGGTGGAGTTGCATCGATCTCCACCTGCTGCAAAGACTCACTAGTACTTGGTGCTTCATTTTCCACCTGCGAGAACTCCAAGACTTTACCATAAAATATTATCAAATGTGACATCTCTACTCATAACTATTTTCTTCTTAACTGGATTATGAATCTTGGACCCTTTTACTTCAATCTTCATACCCATAAAGATTCTTTTCAGAGCACGACTATCAAGCTTGTTTTCACTAACATGATACCACACATGACAACCAAAATATGAATTAAGTCATAGTCATAAGTCTGGTTTACCAAACCATTTCTTTATTAGGAGTTTTACCTTCTAATATATCTTATGGCAACCTATTAATGAGGAAGCATGCATAGGTAACTACCTCATCCCAAAACGCCTTACCTGATCCAACATTAGATAACATACATCATAGCTTCTCCATCAAAGTACGATTCATGCGTTCATCTACCCTATTCTATTGCGGTGTCTTATTAACTTTGAAGTGACTCTTTATCCCTGAAAAGACGAGGGTACCCAAATACACCACAATCTTTAAATTATCCACTTATAAGTCCTCTTACCGAAAGTGATTGTCTATAGACAAAGTCAAGACAATACGACTGAAAAGACGAGGGTACCCAAATATACCTCAATCTAAAACTTTTCCACCTATAAGTCCTTTCTCTGAAAGTGATTATCTATAGACCGAGTCGAGACAATACAACTAATCGGTTCACACTTCGTGTGATCGTCTATGGATACGAGATCGAGACAATACGACAACAAGATAACTTGCGTGATTGACTATGGATACAAGATCGAGATAATACAACAACGAAGTATGTTTACTTGATAAATGGTTCGGATTAACTAAACACAATAGGATTACTATCAAGTAAATAGGAATTAACGTTTGTGTATTTTGCTTCTAATTATAATAAAACAATTATAATTGCGGAAATAGAAAAGTGAAAGATACAACAAGATTTTGTTAACGAGGAAACCGCAGATCACAGGAAAAACCCAGAGACCTTGTCCGCTCAATCAATACTCTCGGGGATTAAGCCGCTTATACAAAATCAAACCAACTTCAGATAGTTGAGACCAAGCAACTAAACCTATAGTTCACCTAGTTCCGCCTACAACATTCTCATCAACTTGCAAATAAGCCACGACTTGGAACAATTCCTTTGGTTCGTATTCCAAACAATGAAAGGAACAACAACTGCTTCATTGTAACTCTTTCAACCAAGTGATATGAGTTCGACAACAAGCTCTTCCGCTTATCCCAATAAACTCTTTTGGGGTCCTTAGATCTATCCAATAACAACTACCAAAGTAATTGTCAAAACTTTGCAATCAATACTTTTAATCACAAAGAATTGTATTGATGCCGATCTACTCAACTAATCAATCAAATCTACCACAAGGATAAACCGATTATATGGATCTCTTTAATTAAACAAGTATTGCAGCACAACAAAAGATTATAAACTCAAATCGTAAATCTTCTTCGCCTTCAAATCTTCTTAGATCTTCAATAAACACTTCAAGACACAATCAATTTGAATATTTTGATCAATCAAACAGGAACTGCAACTGTTAACAATGGATTATCACAAGACGCCTTTAGATCTACAAACAATCTAAAGATCCTGGGTCAAACATCGATCTAGTTTGGTTAATCTTATATCAGGAGAGAAGATTCTCAACATAAACAAACTAAGTGCAATCAAAGTTCAACAAACACGTTAATCAATCAAATCAATTGAAAACAAAAGATAAACCGCAATTATTTAGTTTTCCACCAATCTGGTGACTAATAGAGCTCAATCCCAAAGAAGTCTTTAAACCAAGATGCCATAAGAGATTTCCTACTTAATCAGGTTACTTTTCTCCTAATAGGCCGGCTCACCAAAAGAATAACACAACTAGGTAGTTTTGTAGCTCACGAGGATTAGTTTGCTCGAAATGCAAACTTGGATATTTATGTACAAAGTTTGGACACCAAGGAATTTCCAAAACCAAAAAATATTCTCAAAATATGCAATATATTTCCACCCGGTTTCATAATTTCGAAATGCTTTGTCCAAATATTGACCTAAATCTTTTTAGAAAAATATCCTAACTAGTAAATGCACATTACTAATTTTAATTTTCCAAATATAAAATTAAAAACCTTAATTAAAAGATTCTCAATTTATTTTTATACTAGATTCTCCTTTAGCTATTAAGGAATATCTCAGAACAATAAAAGATAAGGCATTCAAGACATGTTCAAAGTATGTAAACATCTTTACTTTGTAAGTCTTATTTCATACTTACAATCTTGGAATCGATTTGTTACACTTCACACAAGTTTAGAATTGGTTCTTCCGACTTCCAAGTACTACGAGATCGATTATCCCATCAAATCACCAAACATGGTTTCACGGTTCTACCAAAACAAGTTTTGGTTTCTCATGTGGGGTGCTAGAATTAGTCATATGAGTTACTAAAACTTGGTTGACTAGGTACAGGATCGGTTTCCACATATATAGATGGTATCTAACTTGTATTTGTTGCACTTTTGTGTCCACAGGATCGGTTCCCAAATTCTAAAAACGTGTTGTGCATGTTCATAGTATCTGGTCCCCAATATCTGAAACTTATTGCACCTCTTACAAGGATCATTTCCCCTTTACCCCTTACTAGGATCGGTTTCCCATTTGCCTAGAGTTGGTCATACCAATAACACTAAATCGATCATTCCATCTCGGGTGATTACTTAAGATCTATTTTTCAACAAAAGTCATACCAATACAAAATTAAGGCTCTTGTGAATAAGTTTTACCAAGAGCATAAAACAAGTCATGGGATGTTATACTAAACACACACATATTGGTAGTTCAAAAGATATGCAATGAATAACAATACCAATAAGCCTAGCGATTTTCGGATTTTGATTCACAAAACAAGTTCATGAATTACTGTTAAACGAATGTAAAACATTGGTTTCTTAGGATGAAATCTTCACCTCATACCCATACATAATCACAATAGCATTCAAGCGATTATGTCGGTGTCTTATATCGATTCAAAGATAAGCATTATACTTGGTATTGTATTCTAATACTAAATCTAACTAGAGTATAATCATTCATAGACTTCCAATTATGTTTTCTATATGCACAACTTGAAAGACCGTTAGGGAATGAAACATTTTCAAGTCAAAATATTACTAACCTCAAGTGAAGGATGATGTCGTCATTGTGAACTCAAGCACTTCTTCACATTCTTCAAGTCTTCTTTACGTAATACTTGTAATGTCTCTATCCTAATACTTTCAAGCTAACCTATACTAAGTTGACTCTAGTACATAATCAAGCGACTCTTAAATGAGTTTTGATTCACTAAAATATGACAACCAAACTTGACATACCAACGCTTAGTGGGTTCAACTGAGCTATGGTTTAACAATCTCCCCCTTTGTCAAGTTTAGTGACAAATATCTTACATCATATGGATAAAAAAATTAAAAAGAATTCATTACACATACGCTGATTCCCAAATTCAACAAAGACAAGAATCTATAAAACATTCAATCCATAAATGTCACTGCTGACATTATAATAACAAAGCTAATACCCCCATAAAGGTAAGATAGGTAGATTTTTAATCGCATCGTCTTTGTTATTCCTTTGTAGTCCATATAACTACAAGTATCATATGATATGCTACTCCCACTTAGTCTATCCTTTACTCTTTCGTTAGATAAAAACGTTTAAGCACCATTGTCCTTTTCCTTAGTGATACCAATCAATATAAATCAATACAATATTTTGTTTACTCCATATGTTTCTCCTTTTGGTCACAAAATGACAAAGGTACGAGCAAATAAAAGTAAACCGAAAGGATCTTACAAATCTTACAAAGACTTGCAAAACCTATAAGAGTCAATACCTAGGTTCCATACACCATTTTTGATAACCAATATCAAAACCGAAACCAAAAAGTATTTGTTTTGATATGTTACCAAGGAAACAATTTCCCAAGCAATTTTCCTAATAGTTTGAAGATACCAAAAATCGACTAGCACCTTAGTTCCTTTTGCTAAACCGATTGCGAAAAATACAATCGCTTGTTCGATAAGACCAAAATAAAGATAACTCTATTTTTCTCCATCAGGTTCTAATTATCCATATAACTTAGACCTTTCAATTTTAAACAAGACAAGTACTAGGTTAGTTAACTAGCATTTCTTTGCTAAGGAATTCTGACAGACTTTAATAACCTAAACCTCCACTTTGATAAGTCTAACTAAGATCAGAATTAACTTAGTTTTTTAAGAACTAATTGGACTAAACAATTCATCCGAAAACTCTTTTGTTAAACCATAAACAATTCATACAAACCAAATAAATCAAATTGCATAGTTATTTACCTCAACCGTAAGCAATTGAAACATAGACATTAAAGCACCAATTTGCACCTAAATTTTTATTAGCCTAAACGATTGATACCAAACAATAAGCAAGATAACAATAAGTTTTTCTTAAACTTTAAAACAATCAATCCACACATATCCATACACAAATAATGGAATAAAATGTCAATTGCTCAAGAAATTTTGTTAAGCAAAAGCAATAGATATACGCAATAAAATCGACTTTCTTAAACAGAAAACGATTAACTAACAAAGTCGTTACACTCCAAATTTACAGATCCTCTTCTCCAATAATGTTTGATCTTCTTTCTAGAGAATTGATGCCCAAATATCACTATGTTGTCATCCATTTGCAAGACAAAAGAATAACAACAACCAACCTTTTAGGATAAAGGTTTGAAAGCGGAATTTTAACTATTGCAAGCAAAAGTTGAAAACCCCTTTAAACACATATACTTTTATGCTAAACCAAACGATTCAACATATTGTGACTTTTTCACATATTGTTTCAATTAAAACCCCTCATGATCCTTTGATAAAGCCTACCAACATACGGGCTAGAACTTAATCCGCTAAACCAAAAGGCACCCAAACCATAAGGGTTCCACAACATATGAGATCGAATATTAAGGTCAAAACCGAAATCAAACATCCCATAAACATACATAGCAATAAGATAAAGCGTTCAAACAATGTGCTATGTAATAAAAACTATCAAGCAAGAAAAATTATTAACTAATAATTTTATTCATAAAATAAGATAGTTTTATTCATAATAGACTTTATTGAAATCATCAAAAACTAAAGTCTATTTTCATTCTCGACAACAAATTAGTCTTCATTTATTTGCTCCTAAGTCCTCTTAAGAGTCCCGTTATTGTTCTCCTTTTAAAAACTCACTTGCCGATCGTTAGATTCCTTCAAGAGTTTCAGAATCATTTTTATAGGCATAGGCCAACTGCTTTGAATACGGTCTAATTTGTCTCCTAAGAATAAAATGTGGAACATGAGATTTCCATTGCTATAGGTTTGATCATATGAGATACTAGATCCTTTTGAGTTCCACTCATCCATTGATGATTCCATTGAGAGACAGCTTTAGTATTTTCTCATCATCTCCAAAGCTTTTTCCCATTGCATTTTCACACAACTTGATTTAGGACAGGGGATATCCAAGATTTCATGGAATCCCATGGTATCGAGAGATTCAATAATTTTAATCATTCGAAGAAATTCTACTTCATTCTCCAAGAATCTCTTGTATAAGCAAAAAGAGTTGCTACGTAAGTTCAATGGGGTAATCCTAAGAAGTAAGGGTACATCTTTGGTTATCATCTTTCTGTTAGAGAGCATTTCTCGAGTCTAACTCGCATGCGTTGTTATCTCAAGCATGTTTATCAATGTTATGATCAAAACTATAAGTCTTGATTTTCTAGCTTATGTAGCTAAAGGTCTAGGACTAGGATAGAAAGTGTAGTTGAGCTCAAGAAATCCATGGCAATCATCATACAAGACGAAGGACTATGGGGGAACCGGTGGGAACTTCATCGACTAAAAGGTATGTGGAGACTTGAACTTATCTTGTCACTCAAAAGTCTATTTACTCTATCTCCTTCTCTCGAGACAAAAGTCGTTTAGACGTATAGACTTTCATTATACACATTTGTTATTTCGAGTCGAGTTAAACTCGCCTTCTATTTCTCGAAATATGTGTTGGTAAGCTTTCACTTTAACCTAATTCATCTTTACCTGATGATAAAAGTCATGATATGTTTCAATCACTTTGGAAATTGCTCCACGTGAAAAATGGTGTGAATAACTATTATATAACGTTCTACGAGAATGTTTCAATGATTGAAATGAGAGTTTAAATTACATAACTATTGGTAGGATATAAGCATTGTTGTGGAAACACATATATGTATAAGTCCTTATTCCTTGAACTAAGTTTGCGAACTTTGTTGATCAAGAAAATGGAAGTGGCGCAAGCCAAGTCCGCGAACTAATTCATGGTAGCGGCTGTTCTCACCGAAATTTCTGCTGGAGTTTGTGTACTCTTCCATGAGCTTAAGTCGCAAACCCAGTCCATGAACTTGAGTAGGTTATATCTAAAACCTAAGTTATTCTTGAACTAATGTTTATATAAACTAAGGAATGCTTTAAAGATCGTGGCCTATAAAGTTCATGAATCGATTCGAGTGAATCAAACCGTTTTTGTTTCGATTGTGTCTTGTGTAGTTACATAAGATCTAAGCAATTGAACAACTCTCTAACTAGTTCATTTGTCATTTGAACTAGTTATGCGAAAGAAGCACTCATGGTTGATATGAGAGTGATCATATGGCTGCCAACCATTTGGTTAACTATTGTTGAACCAACAAATGTTAATGTTTGGATCTGGTTCATAAACCCAAAATTGAACATTTCGTTGGTGTGTAACAAGATAAGTTTTAGATCCAACTATTGAGAAATATTAGCTTGAATCTAATCGAGTTTTCATCTAATGGTGAATATTGAATGCTTTGTTACTAAGCTAACATTGATTGAAAACCCCGATTTGAAAGACTATATAAGGGAGAACTCTAGCAACTGGGAAACCTAATCCCCAAACTTTACGTGTGATACTAGTTTGCTAAGCTAGCGTCGATTCTCCTTTAACCTTTGGTTTTCTTCTTCTAAAACCAGGTTAACGACTTAAAGACTTCATAGGGATTGTGAAGCCAGACCGATACTACTTTTCTTGTAGTTGTGTGATCTGATCTTACTGTTTCTATTGTACGAGTACAATTGAAATAATTGGCTTGAGATTTATATCTCCGATAGGCAAGATAGAAAAGAAATCACAAACACTTCGTCTCATCATTTGTGATTCCTCAATATCTTTTTCCATTGCATCGATTAAGATTATTGTGAGGTGATCAATAATACTAGGCTGTTCTTCGAGAATATAAGTCCGGGTTATTGATTGGTTCCTGTTCACCTTGATTTATCAAAAGACGGAACAAAACTCATAGGTTTATTCGTGGGAGACGGATTTATCTATTACTATAGACTTTTCTGTGTGATACAGATTTGTTTATTAAAGTCTTCGACTTTGGGTCGTAGCAACTCTTAGTTGTGGGTGAGATCATCTAAGGGAATCAATTATGTAGCATCCTGCTGGGATCAGAGGCGTAGGAGTATAATTGTACCTTGGATCAGTGTGAGATTGATTAGGGTTCAACTACAGTCCAGAGCGAAGTTAATTTGGAGTAGGCTAGAGTCTGTAGCGGCTTAATACAGTGTGTGTTCAATCTGGACTAGGTCCCGGGGTTTTTCTGCATTTGCGGTTTCCTCGTTAACAAAATTACGGTGTCTGTGTTATTTCTATTCTGCATTATATTTGTTTATATAATTGAAATATCACAGGTTGTGCGTTGTTCAATCAATTAGAATATCTGACATTTTGGTTATTGATTTAAATTGATTGACACTTGGATATTGGTCTTTGGTACCATCCTAGTTATCTCTCTTTAATAAAGACTCGCAGATTTCTATTTGCTTGAGTAAATATCAAATCGAGAGATTGAGATATAAACTCTTTGATATTCTTTTATCTAGATTGAGTCTGACTGTCTAGTTGATTCTCTAGAAAGTATATTGGAGTTTGTCCATACCGATTGCTAAGCGAAATATTGGGTGTGGTTGTTAGACCCCCGCTTATTTATTTCTTTTTTTCCATTCGACAGTTTTACCAGTGATAAGTTTTGAAATGTTATCGTGCTCAGTTCCAGAACCGGTAATCATATGATTCCCTTTCACATTGTAATCGATGATTTTTGATATCACCTTTCTGTCGACATGATGAACAGTACTTCCAAGCAAAGTACTAAAAGTAAGTTTTTCATGATTAATATTGTGAATATTAACATAAAAGCTTTTTACTATATCAGGTGAATATTTTTCAAATCCGAACATATTTCCCCAGATTCGGTCTTGAACAAACTTCACATAATTGGTTTCTGAAACATCTGGATCGAACCTTTTCTCAGCAGTGAATTTTGCTCCTTTCAAAGCTTGATATCTTTCAAAGCATGTACTATCCACGAAGATTGTACAATCATGTTTGTCTTTGATCAAGTGAAGATACTTGATTTTCTCAATATCTCCAGGAGGAATAAAAGGATTTAAAACCAGTTTATCTGTTTCAGTTATTTCTTCCCGTGATTTCCTATTTCTCATATTTGCGAAAATATGATAAACCCAAGTTACGGTTTCGATCAATCTTCCCCAATATGTTTGAAAACATAGCAAGAGATTATCTTTTATAGGAAGAATAGATATCAAAGACCGGAAATAACTAGCTTTAGGAAATTCTACCAAAATCGGAAACCAAGGCTTGTGGGGAAACAATTCCGATTTTGTATCTAGGTATTTATTTTTACAAACCGGTTTTCCAGGGTCTGGATCTTTATTACAGATTGATTCTATGCTTCTGTCCAAAAATTTGTTTACTCTATTATTACCAAGCTTTGATAATATCATTTGAAATTCACTCAAGATTTTTCTACTAGAGTATGCAGAGATCAATTTGAACAGAATATGATATTTATTAAAAACACCATTAGAATCATAATCCCTGTAATGTTTCAAAAGATCACTTGCTTCATTAAAACAGTTGTGATGTGTATGAAGCAATCCGTTGGTAATAGAATTATCAACTGAAAACTCATTCCTTGTAGGAATACACATTTTCCAAAATCGCATCCTAGACAACGATACATTGACAGTCTTTGATCTGAAAATGTACATATATATACTTTGGTAGTTCATCCAAAATATATTTAAGATTCCAGATTTTTCAAGAACACAAAAGCAATGGTTCATATATTAATGAAATTTTTTGAGAGGAATCTTATGCATTTTCAAGATACATCCTATCTCATATAGAATTGTATCATTAGTAACAAACACAATGATATACAAATCTATCGGATCCAAAGGATTATGTAAGTCACTCAAGACATACATAGACATAATTCCAATTCCTAGAACATTTAGGAATAAAAGTATTACATACTTCATTCGTGTCTTCCACCACGATCTTTTGAAGTAGTCAAATCCTGCCGTTACGTTAACGGAATCAGACATAGATTCAATTTTCTTATAGGTTGGATCGCACGAAACACATATTGTTAGATCTTTTCGTGTTTTCCTTCTCTGATACCAATTGAAAATATGAGGGTACCCTAATATACCTCAATCTAAAACTTTTCCACCTATAAGTCCTTTCTCCGAAAATGATTGTCTATAGACCGAGTCGAGACAATACAACTAATCGGTTCACACTTCATGTGATCGTCCATGGATACGAGATCGATACAATACGAAAACAATATAACTTGCGTGATTGACTATGTATACAAGATCGAGACAATACAACAACGAAGTATGTTTACTTGATAAATGGTTCGGACTTAACCATACACAATAGGATTACTATCAAGTAAATAGGAATTAACATTTGTGTATTTTACTTCTAATTATAATAAAACAATTATAATTACGGAAATAGAAAAGTAAAAGACACAACAAGATTTTGTTAATGAGGAAACCGCAAATGCAGAAAAACCCGGGACCTTGTACAAAATTGAATACTCTCAGGATTAAGCCGCTATACAAAATCAAACCAACTTCAGTATAGTTGAGACCAAGCAACTAAACCTATAGTTCACCTAGTTCACGTCCGTATTCCTGCGCCTCCAACTTGCAAATAAGTCACGCACTTGGAAAAATTCCTTTGGTTCGTATTCCAAACAGTATAGGAACAACAAATTTGTTCGATAACAACTTTTTTCAACCAAGTGATATGAGTTCGACAAAAGGCTCTTCTGTTTATCCCAATAAACTCCTTTGTCAGGTCCTTAGATCTATCCAATAACAACTACCAAAGTAATTGTCAAGATTTTGCAATCAATACTTTTAATCACAAAGAATTGTATTGATGCCGATCTACTCAACTAATCAATCAAATCTACCACAAGGATAAACCGATTATAGTTAGATCATCTTTACCCGAAACAAGTATTGTGCACACCAAAGACTATGAACCCAACTCAGAAATCTTCTTCGTCTTCACATCTTCTTAGATCTTCAATAAACACCTGCACACAATCAACTTGAATCTCTTATGATCAATCACACACGAAGCAGAGTCCGTTAACAATGGATTATCACAAGACGTTTTTAGTTCTACAAACAGTATAAAGATCCCCGTCGAAACTTCGATCTAGTTTGAGTGAATCTTGTATCAGAACAGAAGATTCTCAAGCATAAACAAACTAGGTGCAATCAAAGTTCAATAACCGTTAGTCAATCAAATCAATCGAAAACAAAAGATAAAACGTAATTATCTAGTTTCCAACCAACGGTACAAATAGAGCTTCTCAATCCCAAAGAAGTCTTTAAACCGAGCGGCCGTAAGAGATTTCGCCTAATTAGGTTACTTTCCTCTCCGAATAGGCGGCTCCACCGATAACAACACAACTAGGTAGTTCTGCTGGCTCTGCGGATTAGTTTGCTCGAAAAGCAAACTTTGATATTTATAGACCAAGGAAGTTTGGACACCAAGGAATTTCCAAAACCGAAAATATTCTCAAGATATGCAATATATTTTCAAATCCGGTTTCCATAATTCCTAGAAATACTTTGTCCAAATATTGACCGAAATCTTTTAGAAATCTCCAACTAGTAAATGCACATTACTAATTTTTATTTTCCAAATATAAAATTAAAAACCTTAATTAAAAGATTCTCAATTTATTTTCGATCCGGGATTCTCCTTTAGCTATTAAGGAATATCTTTGAACAATATAAGATAAGCGTTACTGCACATGTTCAAAGTATGTCGACATCTTTACTTTATAAGTCCTCTTTCATACTTACAATCTTGGAATCGATTTGCCACACTTCCAAACAAGTTTAGAATTGGTTTGTATGACTTCCAAGTACTACGTGATTGATTAATATCCTATCAAATCACCAAACATGGGTTTCACGGTTCTACCAAAACAAGTTTTGGTTTTACCTCCATGTGGGTACTAGAATTAGTCACGCTAGTTACCAAAACTTGGTTGACTAGGTACTAGGATCGGTTCCCACATATATATGGTATCTAACTTGTATTTGTTGCACATGTCCATAGGATTAGTTCCCAAATTCTAAAAACGTGTTGCACATGTTCATAGGATCGGTTCCCAATATCTAGAAACTTGTTGCACCTCTTACAAGGATCGATTCCCCTCTTGTGATCGGTTGCACCTCTTACTAGGATCGGTTCCCCTTTGGCTAGAGTTGGTCATACCGATAACACTAAATCGATCATACCATCTCTGGTGATTACTTAAGATCGGTTTCACTAATAAAAGTCATACCAATACAAAAGTCGGGCCTTGTGAATAGTTTTACCAAGAACATAAACAAGTCATGAGCGGTTATACTAAACACACATATTAGTAGTTCAAAAGATATGCAATGAATGGCAATACCAATAAGCCTAGCGATTTCCCTTTCGATTCACAAAACAAGTTCATGAATTTAATTCCGTTAAACGAATGTAAAACATTATTTCCTAGGATGAAATCTTCACCTCATACCCATACATAATCACAATAACATTCAAACGATTATGTCGATGTCTTATATACAAAGTTCAAAAGATAAGCGTTATACTTCATATTGTATTCCTTAATACTACGTCTAACTAGAGTATAATCATTCATAGCTTCACAATTATGTTTTCAATATGCACGACTTGAAAGATACGTTAGGGAATGAAACAGTTCAAGTCAAATATTACTAACCTCAAGTGGAAGGATGATGTCGTCGTTGTAGATCCGTACTTCTTCACATTCTTAAAGTCTTCACATAATATTTGTAATGTCTCATATCCTAATACTTTCAAGCTATCCTATACGAAGTTGACTCTAGTAGATAATCAAGCGACTCTTTAAATGAGTTTTGATTTGTGATCGTTGTCGTATGCGTCAAAAATAATTTCACTTTCTCACTCTACTAAATATAAATGAAGTACGTGGTAAGAAAGAGTTCGTTCACACAGAGAGGCTTTTGTTGTTATAAAATTTCAGTTTCTTAATAACCAATAAGGGGATTTTTGTTTTTGAAAAGCAATATAAACATAATTGAAACCAATAAAATATGAAAGTAATCAATAAGAGGAAGATATTGGTCACGGGATAGTATCATTCACAAACATGTATTTTCATCAATGATTAGAATTGGTATCTTAATATCTCATTGAAAAGGCGAGGGTACCCAAATATACCTCAAGCTAAAAAATTTCATACCTATAAGTCCTTTCTCCAAAAGTGATTGTCTATGGACTGAGTCGAGACAATGCAACTAATCGGTTCACACTTCGTGTGATCGTCTATGGATACGAGATCGATACAATACAACAACGAAGTATGTTTAATTGATAAAAAGGTTCGGACTTAACCAAACACAATAGGATTGCTTATCAAGTAAATAGGAATTAACGTTTGTGTAATTTACTTTAATTATAATAAAATAATTATAATGCAGAAATATAAAGTAAATGACACAACAAGATTTTGTTAACGAGGAAACCGCAAATGCGAGAAAACCCCAGGACCTTGTCAAGAATTGAATACTCTCAGGATTAAACCGCTACACAAAATTAAACCTAACTTCGTATAGTTGAGACCAAGCAACTAAACCTATAGTTCACCTAGTTCCGTCTGTATTCCCACGCCTCCAACTTATGAATAAGTCACGTACTTGGAACAATTTCTTTGGTTCAGTATTCCAAACAGTAAAGGAACAACAAATCTGTTTGGTATCAACTCTCTTCAACCAAGTGATGTGAGTTAGACAAAGGCTCTTTTGTTTATCTTAACATAAACTCCTTCGTCAGGTTCTTAGATTTATGTTATTCTCAATTACCAAAGTAATCGTTAAGATTTTGCAATCAATATTTTTAATCACAAAGAATTGTATTGATGCCGATCTACACAACTAATCAATCCAATCTACCATAAGGATAAACTGATTATAGTTGGATCCTATTATACCGAAACAAGTATTGTGCACACCAAAGATTATGAACCCCAAATCAGAAATCTTCTTTGTCTTCAAATCTTCTTAGATCTTCAATAAACACCTGCACACAATAACTTGAATCTCTTGTGATCAATCACGCACAAAATGGAGTCTGTTAACAATGGATTATCACAAGATCGTCTTTAGCACTAACAACAGTCTAAAGATCCATGTCGAAACTTTGATCTAGTTTGAGTGAATCTTATATCAGAAGAGAAGATTCTCAAGCATAAACAAACTAGGTGCAATCAAAGTTCAACCACCGTTAGTCAATCAAATCAATCGAAAACAAAAGATAAACCGCAATTATTTAGTTTCCCACTGATGGTACTCGTAGAGCTTCTCAATCCCAAAGAAGACTTTAAACTGAGCGGCCGTAAGAGATTTCGCCTAATTAGGTTACTCTCCTCTCCGAATAGGCGGCTACACCAGTAACAACACAACCGAGGAAGTTTGCTGTCACGAAGGATTAGTTTGCTAGAAATGCAAACTCCAAGTATTTATAGCCAAGGAAGTTTGGACACCAAGGAATTTCCAAAACCGAAAATATTCTCAAAGATATTCAATACATTCCAAATTCGGTTTTCATAATTCCTGGAAATGCTCTGTCCAAAATAATGATCGAAAATCTCTCTGGAAAATCTCAACTAGTAAATGCACATTACTAATTCTCATTTTCCTAAAATAAAATTAACAACCTTAAATAAAAGATTCTTAACTTATTTATTTCGATTTTGGGATTTTCTTCCTGTAGCTATTAAGGAATAACTTTGAACAATAAAATATAAACATTACTGCACATGTTCAAAGTATGCCGACATGCTTACTTTGCAAGTCCTCTTTCATACTTACAACCTTGAAACCAATTTTCCACACTTCCAAACAAGTTTAGAATTGGTTCATTTGACTTTCAAAAACTACGCGATTGATTAAGAAACACTCAATCACAAATCATGGGTTTAACAGTTCTACCAAAACAAGTTTCGGTTCTACCTCCATGTGAGTATTGTGCATAGTCACACTAGCTTCCCAGAATTCTGTTGACTAGGTACTAGGATCGGTTCCCCACATATATATGGTGTCTAACTTATATGTGTTGCACATGTCCATAGGATCGGTTCCCCTTTGCCTAAAAACGTGTTGCACATGTTCATAGGATCGGTTCCCCTTTCTGCTATAAACCTTGTTGCACCTCATACAAGGATCGATTCCCCTTTGTGATGTGTTGCACCTCTTCATAGGATCGGTTCCCTTTACCCAGATTTGGTTCAACAAAACTCAAACTCGATCATACCATCTCAGGTGATTACTTATGATCGGTTTCACTAATAAAAGTTATACCAATACATAAGTGAGGCCTTTGTGAATAGTTTTACCAAGAACACAAACAAGTCGTGAGCGGTTATACTAAATCACACATATTGGATGTTCACAAGATATACAATAAAATACAATCCCAATAACGCCTGGCGATTTCCTTTTCGATACATAAACAAGTTTATGAACTTACTTCCTTCAAACACATGTAAAACATTATTTCCTAGGATGAAATCCTCACCTCATACCCATACATAATCACAATAACATTCAAACGATTATGTCGATGTCTTATCTACAAAGTTTAATGGTTAAGCAATAAACTTCATATTGTATTCCTTAATACTATGTCTATCTAGAGTGTTCATGCTTCATAGATTTGCTTTTAAATATGCACGACTTGAAAGATACGTTAGGGAATGAAACAGTTCAAGTCAAATATCACTAACCTCAAGTGTAAGGATGATGTTGTCGTTGTAGCTTCTTACTTCTTTACTTCTTCAAGTCTTCGCAATACTTGTAATGTCTCATATCCTAATACTTTCAAGCTAACCTATACGAATTTGACTCTAGTACATAATCAAGCGACTCTTAAAATGAGTTTTGATTCACTAAAATATGACAACCAAACTTGACATACCAACGCTTGGTAGGTTCAACCGAGCTATGCTCTAATACTCATTTACTGAAAGTCCTAGGATACCTTGATCGCAAGTATATCCCACTAATTCCCGATTTCATCACAACCACATTAAAAGATGTCTATGTGAATTCTTCCTAGAAATCAACCTTAAGTGTAAAAGCACAATTAAGTTTAACTCCTAAAAGCACTAAGTTCTATGGAATAAGACTAATCAAGGCAATCAAACGTGTAAAAGCACTAATTCGATTTAACCAAGGTTATGATTCACTTGTGACTAGTAGGATATATCACTACAAGCACTACCCACAATTATGCTACTTATGATCAGAAATTACTCAACTTTTACGTATTGAAAACCCTAATCTAGCAATAAGGATGAAGGCAAACTCAATCGATTCCGGACTTGACTAAACTCAATCGATTCCGGACCTGTAATCCCATTCCTAAACATATATTCTTCAAGTTTCAATTCAAAACTGACTTCAGCTGCACCATACTATCAAATCCATTATCCCGCAACTCCATTACAGACCTAGAGCAATCTCACAGCTTCTTCTATACTTCCATGCACTGTAGACACCAGTTAACACCACCAACTGCAATTGCACTTCATGCGCTTTAGCTCAGTTCCATCTCAGATAACCCGATATGTGCTTTTTGACAAGATCAGCACTCGTAGCTTCTTTGTCTTCGTAGATCCGAACTGCACTAGCTCTACTTCCTCGCAACCACCGCAGCTTGTTATAATAACCACCAATACAACTTGAATCGCACAAACTCTGTAGCTCCCTCTCCTCTCGCGACGACTACCAAATTGGCAGCTGCAATGCCTGTAAAGTCATTCCTCGCACCCTAGACATACATCTAAACCAAGTACTTCCATCTCACTATAGAATCGTAAGCAATCACCTCAAGCAACACAACTACGTCATTCTTTCCTTAAATCAGTGCACTACCATCACCATTGCTCAAGTCCCATACTGAATTGCAGCTGTAACTAACCCAGTAGCTCAACTTCCTCATACCAAAATAACCATTGTGACCATCCACTCTACCAATTCCATCTCCACTAGCTATTTCATCTGCATCTTCATACTCTAAACAGCAAGTTCTTCATATCCTTCTTCATCCCATCACCAACAGCTACTACATCACCAACACCTTCAGTTCCTCTTATCTCATCTCAAATTTCTTTGTAAAACTTCAATCAACTCTTCAACTGCCTCTAGTCGCCTGCGAGTCTCGAGTTCAAACCCTTATGCTCCTTTCTTTGATCTCACAAGCAACATAATCTCGTCAAAACCCTTCAAGCACAATATCATCTTCTCGGCAAACACCCTTAACTCTGCAATTCCATCTTTGTAGATGGTGGATTTTCGGCGAAGGCTAAAATCGTAAAACCATAATGTAAATACTCCTGATCCAGCAATCAGATGAGTATTGAGGCTCATGTCTCTTATCGAAGCATGAAACCTCATGCCGCAAGAACCTCTGAGCATATGTAGATGTGCAGTCTCTCAGCTGAGGCAACATAATATCTCATGAGTACTGAGCAATTTCGGTAATTACTTCTATATAGAATCGAATGATTGGACTGGCTCCTAGACAGACTTGCACCGCTAGCATAGAGCAATAACGTCTTCGAGGATGTAACAATGTTTTCCCGACTATATAAAAGAAATATGATGCTTCAACAAGCTCATATCACTCAATTCTCAAATAATTAATGCTCCTAGACGACATGCACTGCTTTAGTATAGATCCATCAATTAATTATTTCTAATCCTTAAATTTATTAGCTGAATATTCTGAAATATTCTACGTTCTTCATAATATTTCATCACTTAATTTCATGGTTCTTCCACAAGAATTCCATGGGTTAGTGATAAATATTCAACGATCGAACATCCGAGCCGCTATCGAGTAAGCCCGACCAAAATGGTGCAAGTGTACTCAATAATAATACACTAACAAGCACTCGAATGCATGAGCGAGCATTCTAAAATACGAAGGAATGATGAACCTATGTAAAATAGGGAGAAAATAATAATTAACTAAGGTGCTAGAGACCTGGCTCACCAGCCGACCGGTCATGTCGTGGCCAGTCCCACGCCTAGTCCTTTATTTTATCATATTTTATTATTTTCCTTGATCTCATGAAAATTCCTTCATTTGAACAAAACTCCTTCATTTTAAGGAAACTCCTCAGTTTCATGGTGTTTTCCTTCACATCAAGGAAATAATATAAAATTGGGAAAGGTGTCATGGGACCGGGTCTACTAGACGTCCAACTATGCCCTAGTTGTGGCCGGTGCCACACCTCATGATTCCTTGTTATTTTATTATTATTTCCTTCATCCCATGAAATTCCTTGATTTCATGATATTTCCTTCAAATCATGAAAATAATATAAAATTAGGGAAGACTCACGGGACCGGGCCTTAGCCGGTCGACCATACCCTAGTTGTGGCCGGTCCCACACGCCACTTATTTTATTATTATTAATTATTATTGTTTCCTTCATCTCATGGAAACTCCTTCACTTCAAGTGTAGTTGCAGGAAATCCTACACTACACCCCTCACAAGAATCTATACAATCAAATCATTTTAGGATGAACAATTGTAATTTTTATTGATTAAACTCTTTAAAATTCTTACAAGATGAAATGGAAATTAGTTAAAGAATTACAATCACTCTAAACTTTCTCTCTCTTAATGACTTGCCTAACACTCGAAAAAGATCTCCCCATCAATGATACCTGCTCAACTCTTTATATAGGGTATTACATAGTGGATGACAGCTAAAGTCTGCCCTTTATTTTCAGGGAATGACTTGCGAAATATCGCAAGTGTACAAATATATAATCTCGCAACTCTCCTAGATCTCGCTAGGTCTTCACATATTTCTCGTGTTTTGGTCTGCTGTCATTCATCGCGCCATTTATATTACTCATCTGTGATACCT